>CM024573.1:2749069-3292111 GCA_014182395.1 Eucalyptus sp. ANBG9806169
CCAATTGGCAGTGAACAGCGAGATTCGGAATGCATGGATTCATGTCCTGGCTTTGTGTATTCCTGATCATTTGCTGTTTGCGATTATCGTGTAGTATTGCTTACTTCAATATCTAGTCTGAACCTATATTTACCATCTTTCCTTGAGCAACCTGCTTCAGTCTCATTATGGATGTAGAAATTTCTTCTATAAAGGACATTCCAATGAACTCTTATCATTCCGCTAAGTCACTGAAGTGTTCATTGTCTAGTGTTACTAAAATGAGTGAAGCATCGATCACATTAGTCATCCTCAAATCATGGTGTCAGTTCATTTGTAGTGCGTAATATATTCTCCTCACATTCTTATTTGATTAGACGACGATCAGTCGTGCTTGGCTGATGGCTGCTGATCGTGAGGATTTGAACTGCACTAAGCATTTGACTAAACGTCCGTATAACATGCCTCCGTGCAAGTCGTGTGGATTTCCGACAATAGAATGAATCTTTCTTTCTGTCTAGTATCATTTTACTTGCCTGTCCTTGTAGTGGACAGAAAAGCTTGCCATCTGATCTATCACTTGAGAATTTTTACTCCATTTGCGATGTTTCATTGACTTGTGGTATAGAGGATGCATTCTAGACATGCATTGTGGCCATAATAAATATGAGAATCGTTCCTTGTCAGTCCTCCCGGGTTTTTGATGATGCATTTGTTTCTTATAGTAAGGTGCATTATAGTACTGTAATGTTTTATTTATTTATTTTCAGTACTTTCGACTGACCATTTGGTAAGGGATTCCACTTCTTGCCCTATGTATGCAGAGGCTTTAGGGCTGTCCCAGATGGTTAATCTTGGTGGCAACCCAGCTCTTCCTCCTGCCTCTGGGAACGCAGCACCACCTTATCCAGAAGCCCCATCTCCTTCGGCTGTGGAGACTCCGTTGTGCATCGACACTGTCGGGGGCTGCAAGTTTGGTGATAAATGCCATTTTGCACTTGGCAAGTGGGAACTCGACAAGCCAACTGGTCTGTCCTATGAAGATCCTCGTGGCATGGTTCCAGCACCTTGTACGTTTGGTGGGCACAACGAACCTCCACCTCCGGGTCTTGCAGCAGCGGCAGGCTTCAGGGCTTCCGCAACAGCCAAGATAAGTATCGATGCATCACTTGCTGGACCAATCATTGGGAGAAATGGTGTGAACTCAAAGCAAAATTGCCGAGTGACAGGAGCAGAACTCTCTAAAAAGAGAGAGACTCAGATCCTAATTTGAGGAACATTGAGCTCGAGGGTACATTTGATCAGATAAAACAAGCTAGTGCCATGGTTCATGAGCTTCTTGCGAATGTTGCCTCTGCCTCTAGACCTACCGTGAAAAGCCTGGCTGCGCATTCTGCCCCCTGAAGCAACTTCAAGACAAAGCACTCTGAGAACTTTGCTAATGGCCCTTGCAACTATGGAGAAAGGTGCTACTTTGCTCATGGAGCTAAGAGTCGCACAAGCCTGGGCTTTGAAGATAGTCATTTCTTGTTTTGACTCTGCTGTTTGGAATTTTAGGTAGAGTGGCTCAACGCCAGATATTTGAGAATTTTGATGTGAAGATTATGTTACTTTACTAGTTCCTTTAGCTCCTTTGGATCCTGTAGCTATCATGGTGGATCTTAGTAGCAAGTTCTTCGTGGCATTGGCCCTCACACGGATATCGGAAACAGAAGCTGGGTCATTTGTGTTGCTTTTCTGCAGCTGCTGGAAGAAATGGAGTAGCATCCGGTGACAAGAAGCCGCAAAATGATTTGGAATTTGGCAAGGCGTGGGGACAATATCTACTGTTGAACTTATGGCAATCAAATGCAAAATCATATACTCATCTAGCCACGTTTCAGCTCATCCATCATGGATGTCGTCTAAAACAACGAGGATAAATATGCCACCGTACACTATCATAATGATGGTTACCTCATAAGTGACAGATTGTATATCAACATATGTGAGCCATGAACCCGTCGCATGCATGGCTTCTCAATCCAGTAGAATGCCGTAGGAAAAATACAAGAAAAAAAATAAAAAAATAAAAATTTCAATTGGACTAATTTATTTCTAACTTTTTGCATTTATGCCTAGATAGTCAATTCAGCTAATTTTAGCTGAAAATCGCTAATGTAGACGTCGATCATCTCACGTAGCACAACTGATAGTAACATGAACATTTTAAATATCTCTTTGGTTTTTTAATCTTTTCTATTATTTACTTCTTCTTTTTTTGGTTGAGGGCCCTACCAACCCTCGCCGGCACTAGGTGAGGGTGGGGCGATCCTTGTCGGCCACTACAACACTGTTGCCGTCATCAGAGAGGGCTTGCCAAGGGTTGCAATGCCCTCACTGGCCCAAGCAAGGGCGCACGGCCCCTTTGCCCAAATTTGGCGAAGGCCGTGACGCACTTGCCAGATCTAGGCGAGGCAAAACAACCAAAAGAAATGTAAAGAATTAAAAAGAAAAGGAAAGAGAAAAAAAGCAAAAAAAATATTAAAAATGTCAACATCAATGCAAGCCACGTCATGTGGGACGATTAGTGTCTAAGTAAGTGATTTTCGGTCAAAATTAGTCAGATGAACTAAATTGACACATACAATATATTTAGGATCAAATTGGTCTAATTAAAATGTTTATAGATAAATTGACACCAATACAATATGTTTATTAATTTTTGATACTTTCCCTAAATTTCGTCCACGATGCCAGAACATCTATTTTTCCCGGACACAAATATATACATGGGAATTTGCTCTTTGATGAATAGTGCGTGACATAGATGGTCAATACATGATATCACTCGCCTATATAATTACTATATAACAAATGTCAAATATATCTCGATAATCACAATTGTGAATAATAACACACTAATCACTTGGCAAAACATATAAATCGGCGCAGAGACGTGTGAGTGCAGCTCCAACAGCTACCGCATTCGCCTGGAGGGGATGCAATCTCCCGGAACTCGTAACTTTCAACCCGCATTATTATATATATGATATATGATATTTTTATTATAATTAATAAAAGATATATAACTATTTTCGTGAATGATGAAAAATTGTGGACACATTAATGATTGTAAGCGACGGAGACAATCATTCTTCGACAAATATTTTTTAAATCTCAAGTGCTTTCCGAAACTTTTAAAAATAATCATCACTAACAACTGTTAGTGTCAATAAACGTACTCTCTAAGAATAATTCAAATTTTGATATTTAAGATGCTTCACTAATATGTAAAAATCGGTGATAAATCTTTATTTAAGTAACTATTCCCACTCCGCTCCACCAACGGCACTGTCGATGGACACACATAGCTGCTCGGCGCCGACTGATGTCTTGGCGGAACCGATTCAAGATAAAGATGAGGGAGAGGTCGCAAGAGTTGTGCAAGAATGATCTATGGGTGTGAGTGATTATGCATCAACTCATTACTTTGAAACCAAAAATCAGGTTTCTTGACCCACAGGCGCCCACCGTGGCTGAGTTGCAGAATGATGCTAGCCTTTCTTTAAATCGGATTACGTATTAAGAGTCGGCTACATTTTCCACCGGGCACATGAGATGAAGGAAAAAACCTCCCTAATAAATCCAAGTTTGATCAATAAAAAACCCTCCATCTCCTGCTGACCTGATCGAAGAGCAATCCTCCCTAGAGCCTGTGTGATCTGACTAACACCTCCGCTCCTCCTCCATATGAACTTGAGAGCCAGACAAAGTAGCCGGTGGACACATGTCAGTTGCTCGTCTCTGACGAAGCAATTCAGGAAAATAAAATAAACGCTTTGTAAATTAATGTACTGTCATCACTCATTAAAAAAATAAAAAAAATAAAAAAGGATGTCTTAATCTATTTTTTGTGGCTTCTGTTCATGATGTGCTCTTGAAAATTTGTTTATTTGTCAAAGTTTGTGCATATTGATAAAGTTGCCAACTTGACCTTATTAAAACATAACAAATTACTTGCTAAATACACTGTGCCTTTTATGTCTAGAATTTATGCATGATTGTTATTTTTTAAATAGTAGCAATTTAATATCTTCACAAGTGTGGACACCTAAATTTTAACTACTCATTTAGTGATAAATTACATAGATAATTTAGGGTTAAACTTTAACCCTTAAGAAAATATATTTTTTATTAAATTACATAGCATCACAGGTCACTTGATGATTTCTTCTAAGTTAACCTTACTAACACTCGACTTGTAGAATTGTAAAGAGAGAAACTCTGTATTTGTATTTTACTTGCAATTTTCACAAGCAAATGACATATTATTAAAGCCAAACATACACCACTAGATAGTTTGATGAGTGTAGTTACTATCTTCAGTGGACCATCAACCAAGATTCCATCACCTTTCAATAGAACTTCGTGAATTTTAAAAATGGATAAAATAGAATAGTTTTGAGTAGTTTTCGAAATCAAAGCCATGCTTTCTTTCTATTCATGTTTTGCCGATTGGGAAATATAAAGAAAGCACGCAGTTCGAAGAAAAATATATTAAATGCATCTACCGTAATAGAAGAGATTTCAAAAGAAAAGGAAAGCGTGAAGGGTAACTCTCACCATCATGGTTGAATACCACTTGCAGGGAAATCGATACTAAAAAACAAGCAATGTATATTTGCTTGACGAATAAAAAAAGCAAATGGCAAAAGACAAACAGACTGGTAGGCTTTCCTTCCTAGAACATCCATAAAATATTGTCAAACTGAAGACAAAATTTGAGTCTCGCAAAATTAAGCAAATAAATGCTCGCAGAAATTCTACCCCCAAAGAAAAAAATCTCTAGCTTGATACAAGTGCAAATGAGGGGCAAATGCTAAGAAAACATCTCAAGAAGCCTTTAAATATATTGGCTAGCAAGATTGTTTTACAAAATGAGAAATCACATAATATCTAGCAATTGTGAATACAAATACGGATCTCTAAAAAGAGATGAGCACTTACTGCCGCATGGGAAGGGCCGAATTTCAAGGACATCAATTATCTGCAGCAGAAATAAGAGGAAAAAAAAACTAGGCGAAAATTTTAAGTGAAAAGGTGAAAAATGATGAAGAAAAAGTTCGTCGTGCTCCCAAAAGTGAAGAGAGACCTACATAAGAACAGGCACCAAATGCCACAGAACAGTGGGGACCCAAAAAAAAAAGTGTTTTATTGAAACAATTTTATATAATGTGAAATAGCAATAATAAACCACATATCCAGAAGATAAGGTAATGATAGGAATAACTTATGAAACCAGCTTGACTTTATTTTGTGATGCGCTACTTGCAGTATCACTATAAGTGGCCTAAAGAACACTCTTCCTGTCTTGTAACATCTAAGCATCACTTGCTAATTCATTAAATCATTTCAAAATCAGCATTTATTTTCTTCACTAAGAAAACGGCTCAGTTATATATTTATTATAGGAGATAATTATAAAGGGCTGATCGCCTTTTAGTTCTCTGTTCATGAGCAAGAGAACTTTAGGTATAAAATGATGCATTCAAGATTAGAGCGGTCAAGTCAATCTCAGAGTATCAGAAGGAGTATGGTCGAGGGAGAGAAGAACCTTTTAGATAGCAACATCTCACGGGTTGATAATAGATTAGATTTTTGCAACCCAATTGTGGTAATTAGGGGTCCCTTTTAACCTCGGGAGGAGGACTGCAAAGCCAATATAGATCAAATGGCCTAAGCCCATTTGCTAGTCCAGCCCACCATTAACATCCAACCATTTTATTGCCCCCACTCAGTTATAAGCTAACATTACTAAGCTAGTCGGGTCACCAATGGTCGATTGCATATACGTGAAGCTTGTCTTTCAATTAAAAGTTGCAAGATATGTGCAAAGTACTAGTGGATGTGGTTGATTCAATTTAATGCTTAAGACCTTCTACCAAAAGGCTCCTATTACCCATTTCAAATGAAGAGACACCATCTTTTTGTTTCCGAAAAAATGATGCACAATCAGCACTCTCGTAAGAACATCATTAAATCATCATAAAGTGCATTAACTGGACTGCACAAAATTAACTCTATAAACTGCACACTCATTATAAGACAAGAATTGGAGTGAACACATCACTATGAGAATTCAAAAGTCCTTGCAATTTTAAGTCCTTGGTGCTCAATCATACTGATATAAGTTAAAAGACATCCTAAGACCGTCCAACTTTCTAAGCCAATTAAGATCAACAAAAGCATGATGAGTGCAAGAGGGCTAAAGTCAAATTATATGTAGCAGAGGAAAGTTCTTTAGGCAGTGATTTGCAACGAAACAAGTTATACCAACCATTCAAGCATGACTGAAAAAAAACAAAAAAAATAGCAACTCCTACTGCATAGGTAAGTTACTCAACCCAAAACATGGATAATTATTGGTTCTTCAGATAAGTCCATACGACATTTGTAGCTGTGCTATGATATCCCTGAGCAGAACAAACAAAAATCGAGCAAGTCTCCTCTTAAGTCTTAAGTCTTATCCAACATGAACAAGGTCCTTTTATTACATTGTCAACAGTAAGTGCACCACCATTATGTCACCAAGGTTTACCATTTTTTACATTCATCTCATACGATGTTGCTTTTTATTTCTCAAATTTCAAATCCTCAAAAGAAACTTAATCAGACAAATCTTGACCACAATGGACATTATATTCAATTCAAATGCACATTAAAACTTCCATGAAAAACATGGTGCCAAAAAATAATGATGATAAAAAAAGTGATTCGAAAGTCCATTGCTCCTAAAGCGTTTGTTTAAAAATTAGAACAGGCACCAAATTAAGCACGTAGGCCAAAAAAAAAAAATCTGTAAGAAAAATCCTCGTTCTGCAGATTATTTTCAGAGAAATGCGATCCTACAAAACCAGCAGAAGTCTCATACAACTGCTTCAGTACTTCCACATATGAAAAGAAAAATCAAAATTATGATTGATTAACGGGAGAGAAGTATTGCCATGGTTGTTGCTTTGGCAGCCTGATTGATCTCATTAGATTTTATCCACAATCCTTCGACACAAATACAGTATCAATCAGCAACTTGCATGCTAAAGACCATTATCATTCTTCTGTTGCGCTTTCATGAAACAGGTGATGGTGCGGCATTGAGTAACAGGCAAGAATGCAAGGAAAATCGATAGGCCTAAGAAATTGTTATTGAAGTAGCTATTTTTCCATGCAGCTCCCCAGACTACTAACTTCACATACCAAGCCATGGGTTTCCCTTCCCGGCCTCTGCAGAAATAATTATGAAGAGGAGGTGACCCATAATCTTCAAACCATGTTGCTGAAGAGTATGTACTCATGGATACCATGCTATTGGTGGCTATTGATTGACTGTACTAAAAGTAGAATTGATCACTGTCTTTCAAGTTTCTTCCACAAATTAAGAGCTCTTCAAATGATCGGATCAGCTGAAAATCCTTCGGCATATGCACCAATGGCTTTTAAAAGGCTGGTGAATTTCTCCCCGTCATCCTGTAACAATGCCAAGGTTAAAGGTGAAGCTCGTGAGTTTCTTATATGCAGCTGGGAAGAACATTGGGAACAAATTTATTAAGTGCAAAGATATCTGTAGTGCTGTATATAATAGTCATAGCACAACCGATGTGGTGAATGAGTGGCCAGTAGCAACCTAAAACTACAGGGCCTCATGTTTCCAACAAATGATGAAGTATTCATGGACTCCCCCCCGGCCCCCTTTCAGCCCAGAATCAGAGCAGGAAACCTTGATTTTAGTCAATCCTGTAAGTTAAAACTGTGCCAGTTGTGAGCTCACAGAAAGAAATCAACTAAACCAAACAGTACACGCATTGCTGATTCATCTGATCTTTCATGAACTCAAGCAAGAGGATGCATGGTGCTGTGTCTAGATTGCCAAAGTTCAAGTCAAGTTTCATGCCTTAAACCTTTTAATGCATTGCAGAACCAGTTAGAAGATGACTCAAGTGCATTCTGATGCAAGAATTCTCCTTATACACCCATAACATGTGCGCGCGCGCGCGAGGTGGGGTGTGGGGGAGAGAGAGAGAGAGAGTTTTATGATTACACAAACCTCAGGTTTCTTAAATGCGAGATCTTCAGTGGTGAATGGTACCATGTAGAATGGAAGATCGGTACGTATTAATGCCTGAAAAATAATGGAAAAGGAAAAACAAATCAGTAAGTCAAAAACCAAGAATTCACCTTAGGATACATGTATTTATGGAAAGGAGATGCAGTTAACACGAAACGTGTAATTCTGTTCAGTGCATTAATATCAAGACATTAGAGAAAAAGCAGGTTATAATACCAAGTTCTTGCTGAGGATAGCATTATCAGCCTGCGCTATCAAAGCCTGCATGGAAAAATGGTGAAAGTACTTGTCAATCTGATTAGAGATGCATTAGTTATCCATTAAGAGCAAGTGAGCAATCGAACCATGTGTCCCTACAAAGAAGAAGTTATGAGATCACAGACACTACCAAACGATGAAGCTGTGAGTAAAAAAAAAAGGATTTGTCTGATGCATTCCCACTTATAAGTAACATAAAATTAACCTTTCTTATCCGTTCCTCTTCAACTTGATCAACACATTGCAACAAATTTTGCAATGTGCCTGCCAAATCAATAAAATAACTTCCAAGTCATCAAGCTGAATAATTTACTTGGTATAAAAGGCCAAAAAAGCAGCTAAATGAGCGCAGGACGAGAACATTGATGCTGAGCTCACTACATATCAACATTAACGTATAATTTCAGGCACATGATTGGAGCACCAATGCTAAATAAGCGTTAAAGGGGATCAAGAATGAAGGCAAAACGTCACAGTGAATATGTCGATAGTATGCTCATAGCTAAATTTCAAATACTTGCACCACATTGGCGATTTCACAAATCTGACAAACTATTGGTCAACAATTAGTACTAGCAAAATTTCTTATTATCCACCACAATAGCACCGGAAAACGTCCTCTCATGCATCTGATAGGCATCCTTTTCATGAGGTGCCACGGGGTCCATACTAAATTAACTTAAACGGAAAATATGTCCATGTGACTCATTTTAATAAGTTTATTAATGCTAAGACTTAAGAAACAAGTTTTGACCTTTGTCCACTTGGACAAAATGCATACAACTATGTCAGACCATAACAAATTTACCAAATTTAGTAATCAGTTGCACAGCATACACATTGCCAATTTCTTCACTCCTGCATTAATATTAACCATGCCCCAATCACCAATTTCCAAAAAAAATAAAAATGCAATATCTTTTTCCAAAAATTGCGAAAGCTTAAAACATTTTGGAATGTGCCATCAACAATCTCCTTCTATCCTCTCATCCAAAGAGAGGGTGACTACAAAACAGGGGCACTATGTGCGTGCCATGACCGTGTGAATTAATTGTTAGGATTATGGTACAGACGTGATTCAATAAAGCCAAAAATGCTAACAGCATGTCATGCTCGGTTGAATTTTCATGTCATGCCAGAAAATGCCACCTCTATCAAGGGGATGTTATTTCAGTCTTTAAACAACTGGTTAACCAAAGTAGATAATGAAGAAAGAACAAAGTAAACAATAAGGTCACCATCATCCACCTCAGAAATGTTGTTGGGTGATATACCCACTATATATGATTAAGTCACCAATAAGAATTAAAAATTTACCGGGGATATTGTCGCATTTTTCACCTACAAGTGACACGACATCAACAAATTGAGAAGGATCTAGAGCTCCATATTTTTTAGCAAAATCTTCTATCCCAAAGGAGACCATATTGCCAAAATGAGAGACAACTGTGAAGACCCCAACAGAAAGAATAATCATAACATACCCAAAGAAATTGTGTGACTATAATATAACTTTCTAAAGTTGAGTGGGCAACTATTAGATCTTAGCACTTTGTTTAAGCAAAAGAGTAGATGAAACCCAACATGTATAAAGAACACAAACCCATTCGTTATATAAGAAATCGAGCTAGAGGTCTCATCATCTTAAAGTGGAGTAAGGTGTTTGATGTAAAATCTTCAATTGTTTAGGAAAATATCTGACTTTATTATTACAATCACCAACCAGTGGATATGTTATTGTAAAATTCATGGATTTCGTATTACAATCACCGACTAGTGGATATGTTATGGACAACAGAATTGACCATAAGCTCATTAAACTATGTTGGGATTAACGGATCCCGAAAACGGATTCGACACTTAAACCGAACCCCCTAATAACGAATGCAGAAGACAAGCCCGGGAATAATCACGTATCACCGATCATAAAGCACACCACGGATTCGAGCGTACCTTGTTAGCCACAGACTAGACACCGACGCCGAAAAGAGGAAGAGAATTCAGCCCTGTTCGATCCGATGACGACAATTCGTCGTGAAGGGAAGATGAAGTTGCCTTTTGCCTTTGTTCTTCTTTTTGGGAGGAGAGGGAGAGAATTAACATACGTACAAAATGTGAAAAGGTATGTTCTCCCTCTCTCTCATCCCTTTTATATGTTCCTCCATCCAAGGGCCTTATTCTTGTGGGCCGGGCCTTTAGGCCCAACATGGGCGGACGGGCCTTAAGCCCATCACTTATAAAACTATCATGTCCCACTCGCACATGGTGGGCCGAACATGATTCTCTTTACCCCTCTTCAACATTCATACCGGTGAATAATCCATGCGACCAGCATACTTTGAGAGCTCGTTGCTATATATCTATTAGGAATATATAGCAGCTCATAATGGGCATCACTTTCCGAGTAAATTTAGTATGCAGTACCCTAGATCGATCACATTTATATCTCTCTTAATCTCATTTAAACAATGATATATATATATATATATATATATATATATATATATATATATATATATATATTGTATTCACAATTATGATTATCCCAAAGACAGTCATAATTGGTCGACTAGTGAATACAAAACCACAATGTGATTCTCCAAATCCGATCTTCTTCTTTCCTTCAAACTCTTAATTTCAGTTCAACTTGCTTTTCTAGAAATGTCCCATTAGATCGAATCAACTCATGACCATTGGTAACATTCTAAGATAGCAAACACTAAATAGAAATCTTGAGAATAGGTAAGAATCATGAGGGCACTAAAATTGAGGAACTATATTCCTCAAGAGTCTCATACGGCATGAAAGTTGAGATCAAAACTTTTGCCACTCTTATTGGTCGTCTCATGCATACGTAGTATAAAATACGTATTACGGTATTAACTCATTTCCCATGGAGCGTATGTCTATATTTTTCAATACCATACAGATGATAGTTCAGACATACCCAATGTTTAACTTGAGTTCACGTATCTACTTATTTACAAAATTCATCAGAACTCACATCTGGTATCTTAGACAGATAAAGTAAAATATGTGGGTTATTTTACTTTCGGACATCGTAAGTATCATGTCATCATCTTAACACTCAGTTAAGGCGACATATTTATTTTAAGCTTGAGCTCTCAATTATCACCTAGATAATAAGCTTAAAAACCGTCTCATCTCTATTTATCACACAGTAAATAGAGGCGATTACTCGTGTGAGTGGGCTAATCTCTTATCTGTCCGACATACTTTCTCAATATAAAAATACATTGAGCATTAAGATGCATAAAGATCAAACAAAGATTCATAGGCATTAATAATGAAACAACATTAGTTCATAAAAGTGAACAACTCAGGGAAATTACAATCCAGTACATCAGACTCTACGCAATCCTAGAGATTTTACATGACCACAAAACACATCTCTAGGTATTGGTTTTGTCATAGGATCTGCTACCACTCTATGCGTAGATATGTACTGTAAGTTCACATCCTTTCGTGCAACCATATCCTTGACAAAATTATACTTGGTATCTATATGTTTGGTCTTGCCATGATATTTTGGATCTTTGGTGTACGTTATAGCTGCTTGGCTATCACAGTTAACTAATAATGGATTTGCAGCTTTCTCATTAACACCTAAATAATCCAAAAATCTCTTAAGCCAAACTCCTTCTTGTACCGTTGCTGATAATGCCACGAACTCAGCTTCCATCGTGGACAAGGCTATACACGTTTGCTTCTTACTGCTCCATGATATGGCGCCATTGTTCAGTAAGAAAGCAAATCCTGATGTAGATTTTCATTCATCTAAATCTCCTCCCCAATCAGCATCTGAATAGCCTTCAAGTCGCAGATCCTTTCCTTGGTAATTCAACTTGAAATCAGCAGTTCCCTTCAGATACCTCAGTATTCTCTTAACGGCTTTCCAATGTGCTGGACCTGGATTGGATTGGTATCTACTCACCATTCCAACTGCAAAACATATGTCGGGTTTTGTACACATCATAGCGTACATCAAGTTCCCAACTGCACTAGCATAAGGAACATGTTTCATTTGTTCCTTCTCTTGTGGAGTCCTCGGACACAGTCTATGGCTCAATCCTTCACCTTTTGCAATAGGAGTGTCTATGGGTTTACAATCTTGCATACGAAATCGTTCAAGAACTTTATTTATATATGTTTCTTTCGAAAGAGACAACGATCTTTTCGAACGATCTTTTGAAATCTTAACTCCAAGAATGTATGCAGCCTCACACATATCCTTCATCTCAAAGTTGGAAGACAACCAACTCTTGACAGTATTAACAAACTCTATATTGCTTCCGGCAATCAGGATATCATCATCATATAATGATATGATCACAAATTGATCCTTGGATCTTTTGATATATACACAATGATCCTCATAAATCATTGTAAAATCATATGCCATTATGGCATTATGAAAACGTATATATCATTGTCTCGATGATTGCTTAAGGCCGTATATCGATCTCAAAAGTCGACATACATTTTCTTCTTGGCCTTTCTCTATGAAACTAGTAGATTGTTCCATGTATATTTCTTCCTCTAATTCTCCATTGAGGAAAGCAGTCTTTACATCCATCTGATGTAACTCAAGATCCATACTAGCTACTATTGCCAGAATAATGCGAATCGAGGTAAATCTCACTACAAGTGAAAATGTATCTTCATAATCAATTCATTCCTATTGATTATACCCCTTCGCAACAAGGCGAGCCTTATGCCTTTCTATCGAGCCATCAGCCTTTCACTTTATTTTGAGAACCCACTTGTTCCAATAGCTCTGCGTCCTTTTGGAAGATCAACTAGTTCCCAGACTTGATTTGATTTCATTGACTCAATTTCCTCTTCCATTGCATGAATCCATTTTTCCTTACTAGGGCAATTCAGAGCCTCATTAATATTTCTTGGCTCATCCTCATCTTGTGGAGCAATCATAAAAGTTTTCCCTTCAATGTCAAAACGTCGACAGGAATACTTTGGCGACTTGTTCGCCGTATGGGAGATTGTACACTTTGCACATCATTCCCCATTATGCTCCCACTTGGATTAGATAATGATGATGTCGTCTCATTATGTGGTTGCAATTGAGAATGAGTTGAATTCAATTCACCACTTCTCATATTACTCCCACTTGGAGGAACTCCACCAAGATCATTATCTTGATCCAAGGTTTCAAATAGGGAGTTATCTTTCCCTATTTCGTCATTCTTAGGAAATTCATCCTCTAAGAATGTGACATCCCGTGATTCAAATTCAGTTATACTCCCACTTTCTTGCTCACCTATGAACACATACCCTTTTGAGTGTTCCGAGTATCTTATGAAAATACTCTTCTTTCCTCTGGGACCTAATTTCCCAAACTTGTGAGAGGACTCATGTGTATAGGCAGCACAACCCCATGGCTTAAGATAACTTAAGTCCGGTTTTCTACCTGTCCATAACTTATATGAAGTGGAAGTAACTGATTTGGAAGGCACTTGGTTAAGTATATAGGCAGCAGTTAAACACGCATCACTCCAAAAAGTGATAGGTAAGTTAGCATGCGCTATCATGGATCTAACCATTTTCAGTAGGGTTTTGTTTCTTCTCTCCGCAACACCATTTTGTTGAGGAGTATATGGAATAGACAATTGTCTTTCTATTCCTTTTTCATCACATAATTTTCTGAACTCATCAGATAAATATTCTCGACCACGATCGGATCTCAATGCTTTTATTTTCTTGTCTAATTGATTCTCTACCAGGTTCAAAACCTTTTGAAACAACTTATTGCTTCAGATTTGTGAGAAATCAAATAGACATATCTGAATTGAGTATAATCATATATAAAAGTGATGAAATAAACAGCCACATGTCTTCCTCTCACATTCATTGGACCACAGACATCAGAATGGATTAAATGCAGAGGAAATTCAACTCTTTTACCTTTTCCAAATGGTTTCCTTGTCGTTTTCCCTTCTAGGCAAGGCTTACAGATGGGCAAATCGACTTTTTCAATGTTGCCCAACAAGCCCTCTTTGGCTAGTCTATTCATACGATGTTGGCCAATGTGACCAAGTCTAGCATGCCATACATTCACATCATTATCATATGTATTAGGAGACGTGAGAAGGGAATAACAAACATTTGTATTAACATAATCAATATCTAATACAATGAAACCATCCAGAAAATAACCACAACCATAGTAATTTGAATTCAAAAACAAATCCACACCTCTATTATAGAAGTTCATATTTAAACCTAATTTAACCAACACTAAAACAGACACTAAATTCTGACGAATCTCTGGAGCATACAATACATCATGTAGGAACAAAGTGCGTCCACCACGCATATTCAGTTGGCTTGTGTCAATTCCTTTCACTTCAGCTCTGGAGTTGTTTCCCACATAGATCCACTTAGTTCTAGTTGGTACTCGTCGGAATTCTACGAAGGATCCTCTATCCTTTGCTACATGGTCTGTCGCTCCTGAATCCACAGTCTACAAAGGATTAGACTCAGTTAAGAATACAGAACTCGACACAAAAGCAAAGTTCTGAAAAATACAAGGGGTGCATACCTTCTTTGGCTCACGACAGTTGCGAGCATAGTGACCCTTCTTGTCACAATTGTAGCATTTCACCCTTGCAAGCTTTTTCATGCAAGGACGTTTTCCTCTTTCATGTTGGTTAAACTTGGGTTTCTTCCCTGAAGGACCTGCTTTCTTGCATTTCTCTTTATTAAACCAGTTAGGGCGCTTGCGCTTGAAGCTCGAAGCTCCATTTGAGCTAGAACTAGCATAATAGAGTTCAACATCCGGCTTAGCCGCCAACAGGCGGTCCTCTTCCAGCTCAAGATGACGCATTGCATCCTCGAAGGTTTTGATATTTTCATTATGAGTCGGTGCACTTCATATGCTCCCAACTCGAGGCAAGGAACGAATCACTTTGCTTGCACTTGCTGCTCATCCGTCGGGACATGACCAACATCTTTCAGCTCATTTATCATGTTTGACATCTTTCTAAGATGTTGCTTCATGGTCGACCATGAGGCTTCTTACAAGAGTCAAACCTAATAGTGAGCTGCCTCAGTCTGGTCACCGAAGTATGACCAAATCTTGCCGCCATGCTTCCCACATATCTTTGGCATTATCAAAACGCCTAAACTCTTGCATGATGTCATTTTCCATGCTGCTTAGCAACGTGATGCGAGCAAGAGAGTTCTTTCTTTTCCACGCAACAAATGCTTCATTGTCTCTCTTATGCTATGTAGTGCTTCATTCTTCAGGTTCTACCATGGTCAGGTTAAGAGCCTTAAGTGCTTCTTACTCTTCCAGCACATATTGGATTTTCATTTGCCAAATTTCATAGTTGTCATCATTGAGCTTTTCACCTTTGTTCAGCTCGGCAACTATGCTCTTTGTGGCTGAAGCCATTGATCTGAACACATCAGACATATATGCACAAGTTATTAATGCCTATCATTTATGCATCCCTTTCGCACAGACCCATCATATTAATGAATAATTTCAAGTAAAGTTTTAGAATCAAAATGTCACTACGTTTCCAATCATCCTCCAAAAAATCCTAACTTAAAACTATCATTAATATGATTGTCATATGCAAAATCAATTCTATGAAGCTACAAAAACTTCTATTAACTACCCACTAACTACCTACCAACCGAATTACGAAAGTAACAGATAATTGACATACAATATTATAAAAATGCTTTCACATAATACATCTAACATATAGGTTGCCACAACAACAATAATCAGGTAGTGATCATTACATAAGATGTCCATAAAGCACACTTAACAAAAAACAGCTAATACATCTAACACTAAGCCGGCACACGAACTGGGAAAGATCCTCTTTTGTTCAAATTTTGGATCTTCTCCCTTGTAACAATGTAGTAATATTCTTTTACAAAATCCATCACAATTTTCTTATATGAAGCAGCTTCGTTGACATCCCATATGCGATTCAATACATCTTGCCATTCAGGTGGAAGAGTGTTAATGAAAAATCGCACCATTTTTTACTGTGGCATGGGACGACCATTCCATATGACCTGTTGTATCTTCCCGTTGACTTCAAGAACATGATCAATTAAGTCACCATTCTCCTATCGATAATCAGTCAGCTCAGCTATCAACTTAGAAAGCATTTCCTTTTGTTGATCGGTAATCACGCGAATAGGCATACGTAATTGAAGGGGAGGCATTGTTCCTGTAACAAATGCAGAACAAATAATGGATTACATATAATCCACATTAACTCAATTGGAAAAAAGAAACAAATTCTTTTTTTTTTTGTCAACGGTCAACGGAAGTCAACGGTCAACTGTCAGGTCGTCGGACCGGTCGGGCTAGTTGGACCGATCGGACGGACCGACCGCACGTGCCGCGCGCGTGCGTGGGCTGACATCACGCAAACATCATCCCGCATATGCCGTGCGCGTGCCAGGCCTCCGCGGGTCGGATCGGGTCGGGTCGCCGGCCGGTGACCGCCCGGCCAACCGACGTTGGTGCTGACGTCAGCGATGACGTCATCCCAGCGGTTACCGACCGTTGGGTGACGTCATGCCGACGCGCGCACGCTGCCGATCCGTGGACCGGCGCGTGCCGGTTCGCCGGCCCGCGCGACGCGGTTCGCGTGCATCGGCGCGTGTGCCGCACACGCCGGGACGAACCCGCCGCGTTTGGCGCGTCGCGCCCACGCGCACAATGGGCTTCGGCCGCGCGTGTGGCGCGTGCGACATGTCGCCAGACTCGTCTCGACGTCCCCTTCCTCCTTATGCCATCAGAATTCGATTTCGACTTACGAAAACTCAGAAATAAGGGCGAACAACGCTCGGGTGTCGGGATTTCTCGCCCCGATCCGTACGGCCGAAACACTTTTGCGAAAAATTAATCAAAAACATCAATCAGGTCGGGAAAAACATGAACTAGGGCTCTGATACCAATGTTGGGATTAACGGATCCCCGAAAACGGATTCGACACTTAAACCGAACCCCTAATAACGAATGCGGAAGACAAGCCCGGGAATAATCACGTATCACCGATCGTAAAGCACACCACGGATTCGAGCGTACCTTGTTAGCCACAGATTAGACACCGACGCCGAAATGAGGAAGAGAATTCAGCCCTGTTCGATCCGATGATGACAATTCGCCGTGAAGGGAAGATGAAGTTGCCTTTTGCCTTTGTTCTTCTTTTTGGGAGGAGAGGGAGAGAATTAACGTACGTACAAAATGTGAAAAGGTATGTTCTCCCTCTCTCTCATCCCTTTTATATGTTCCTCCATCCACGGGCCTTATTCCTATGGGTCGAGCCTTTAGGCCCAACATGGGCGGACGGGCCTTAAGCCCATCACTTATAAAACCATCAAACCATGAACA
Organism: Eucalyptus sp. ANBG9806169; assembly: GCA_014182395.1. NCBI lineage: Eukaryota > Viridiplantae > Streptophyta > Magnoliopsida > Myrtales > Myrtaceae > Eucalyptus > Eucalyptus sp. ANBG9806169. The sequence continues at coordinate 2,766,817 of CM024573.1, forward strand.
CGAAAACAACACCCCGTCAACACGGAAACAATGCCGATGCATACTCAACACGCCACCATCACTTTCGACCTTACATGCCCCGCTATCCAATTACATACGCCACAGTGGCGAATAGAGATTTCGCCACTACGGAACTTCCGCAATCAGGATTCAGTCAAGATCGCAACTTTAAATTTCGTTTCTTCCCAAGTCTAAGCAGTCACTAAAGAGAAGTGCGCTATTCATATCATCCGGCCATACGTGAGCTCAAAAGCATCAGTTCGTGCTTCGTCTTCGAAGACAAGCGACGAAACAAAAGGAGAGCAACTTCAGCTCCAAATCAGTCTCGTTCGCGAGCTCGCGAGCTAGCAGAGCAATCGCGGAATCGACAGAAGAGGCAGAGGTGGATTCTCACCTGCAAAGCGACTCTGGCGAAGTTCCGGCGCAGGATGAACTCCGCCGTGCGATCGATCTCGTAATACGATTCCAAATCCATGCCGCCAAAGACGCCTTTATAAGAAGCTCCCCGGGGGAAGGAGAGGCGGCGGTGGCGGCGGCGACGAAGATGAGGGGAGAAGGAAGCTCTCGTTTCGGCGCCGGCGGCGAATGGTGGTGGCTGTGAACGTCCGTTGTTATATGATCAATGGGCGGGGCCAGCACAAAGCGGGTCGGGCATCGGACCCGAAGGGCCTTGGCGGGCGGGTGATGTTTAATTATTGTTTTCTAGAAAATGACGTGAATAGTCTATCAACTTTGATTTAATATAATTTTCGAATTTTTAATTTATTTAATATGACCATTGAATTTACAACTAATATATTATATCATCATTGCACTTTTAGTTGGTTCAATGATCCCTAAATATTGTCATTTCACTAATTTAATTTTATGGACAAATATTAAATATTTTTATGTAATCTAAAGATTAGAATTAGAGGTGATTGTTTCCGGTCCGATATCCAAAATTGAGAATTGGGGATCAAACTAGATGGTCTGGGGACCGAGAATTGATGCTTCAAATGCTTACTTTTGCAAACTAGTAATTAAGTGCTTCAAATTTACGATAATGCAATATTTTCTACAAATGCTACTTGGAAGTTTTTTTTTTTTTTGGTTATTTTCTAAGCAGAAGAATTTACACAAAGTTTCCTGCGCTTATAAAATTCCATTGCGCAATTCAAAAGTCAAAGCCAATGAGAAATGCGATCATGAGAGCCGTGCATCCGCACTTACCTAATGAGTTCTACATCTTCGAGGATTGATGAGAAGAAATCCTAGAAGAGATCACCTCGTCTCTAAATAATGCAGACGATGTCGATTTGGATGTGTCACGGAGTTAGAAGTTACCATCATAAGATCAAGATTGCTGGTCATGAGCCCAAAACGTGCTAAATTCGTCACCCTCCCAAGCAAAATGGTCAAACGGGGTTTCGGAAGAACGTATGATCTCTCAAATATTCTTTGTCATATTTGTGAAGAACGCTATTTCAAGAACCCCAACTATATTAGTAATCGCAATCCATTGAGTCTCATAATGCTAGTTTATAGTCGGCTTACTAACTTACTTGGTTAACCCCTTGAAGTTGGAATTGCTTCTTACCCAGCCCGTGATACAATAGGAGTTTAACATGGAAAGAAAAACCCTATCTTGGATGACCCTTCTCTGAGGAGATTCTCTAACCAGGGAACTCGCACAAGTCTTGAAATTTGCTCAAAATTCCCCTATCTTGCATTTTCTAAAAAGCAAATATTTCAGGCTCAAATCTTATTTCACTCACAAGTTACCCTTATCTCTAGCTAAAAATTAAGAGAAGAAGTTTATCGAAACCCATGTACGTCGACACCTAATTTTGTCTACTACTGAAGCAGCGCACTATATCTCAAATAATGCCTTTGATTATTTAGCAAGCGTATTGATTTGTCTCCATCTAATTTAACGGAATGTTGAATTTAATCGGGTATGGGTGGGAGTAGTAAAAGATTATCATTTATTAGATAACAATGTGATCTAGTTATCAATGACATGAAGAATGGACACTGGGTAGGGCAGTGCTTTGCCGCCGCCGCCTTGCCTCGAGCAGGAGCAGGAGGAGGAGGAGTGGGGATAGTCTTCTCAGGGGGATTGTGCCTCGTATGGGGAAAAACTATAAAATTTTTAAAATTATTTATTTAAAACACATAATTGATTGGAATTTTCGTTACAATTTTGAATTATATTATCTATAACTAGTTATTAAAAGTCCCACAATCTTATGAGCGGGATTCTACTTAGCTATACTTCTCAACAAATATGAACATGGTTGATTAACGGGATGGGGGCGGGGCTAATAGCCTAATATCATCCTTGGCTCGCCCGGTGCCTCGCCAAATGTTCCGTGGGGCGATTTTCAATAGGAAAAATTCCTTTAAAACGCATTTCAAAGCTTCGTGATCAATATCATGTTCGAATTCCTTTAGCATTGACAGGGCCTGGTACTTGTGCGCGTGCCGTCACTGGTTCTGGGAAGGTATTGGAAAACCTCTTATTGGAAAGTCTATTGGTACTCATTGAATGAGTTTCTTTGTATTTGCTTGCTCATGGGCCTAACCTAGTGGAGTATGGTCTTTATTTATTTTTATGTTTCGCAAGAGAAGGCCCCTGTAATATTCCATGCAAGTGCTCACTTGGCCGCTCATAAAGTCAACAAGAGCTCTGCAACCTAAAACCCGCCGTTCGTCCTGCTGCATTCGTTCCAGCAACGTTCGAACAATTCCCAGTAAGCGACCAGCAAACAGTGACCAGAAGAACATTTTAAACAATTTGTAACATTCTGCTTACGGGGCCCATTATTGCTCATAACCGTGATCTGTCAGAGCAATTTCTCCGCCTTCTCAAGACGTAATTGATGAAGAAGAAGAAGAAGAGAAACACTTAGAGGCAGTACGACCTCAGTTTCGAATGCTTCCTTCAATCATTCAGTAATCAAATTGGAGCATTGAAGTAGATGAAACTTACATTTGCCCCTCACATGATGACGGCAGTTTTCTGTAAATGCACCAGAAGGCAGATCCATGATTCTCTCTCATAAAGACCTAGACTTGGATCAAAGGCTATTAAATTTATCTTTTGGCTCATGCTCTAAATAGTAAAGCATGTAGATGTTTGAACCTCGGTACTAATAGTAATACTATTCTATCTCATGGCCAGAACCTAGGTAGAAGGCAATGTCAAGAAATGAGAAGAACAAGGATAACTCAAAAACGGTAAAACTGAGTGGGGGTAGTCACACTTCGCAAAAAAAAGAGGTGAGACATGGCAAAGAGCCTTCTAAAGTTATCAAAGCCTCTTGAATATGTCAAATTTGACATGTTTGGATTTTCAGAAAATAAAGTGGAAATGCCTGTGCAAGACACCAATGGTAGCACTGTGATTTCACCAACATAAACTTGGATGTTTTTCTATGTATCAGATTCAGAGATTCCTGCTTAGCTTGTTATGATTTGCATGGTTCCTTCTCCTACTTATAACTGACCATGGATATAGCAAAGCCTTTCCACTATACAATCTCATGATATAGACCAGGAATTTCGGTCTTCAATGCTCACCTCCTATCCAATTTAATTTTCAAAGTTTACGGGTAATTTACCATGTCAAATTTTCATAAGGATTTAATTTGTTTCTTATAGTAGCAACTTACAATGCTCTTCTTCATTTCCTGTAATTCAATTGCAACAAGAAAACTCAACCATGAACATGCTGATATAAAACCATTCCCTATCATCAGCCAGAGTAAACGTAGACATAAGGAGACTGACAAGAAAGACGCTGTCTGGAAACTGTTCCTCAAATCCTGAAACCAATTGTCATCATAATACTGTAACTGCTTGAACACACCACCCAGGGGTAATCAAAGATGGAAAGAACTTAATGAAGGGAGGGCAGAGATAGAGAATCTTGGAAGTTTAAAAGCTAGACATAACTAGACAATGACAGCATTTAGATGTCAATCGATTGATACCTCTTGAAAGCTATCATGGCTTTAAACGGTGTGATTACAGGAGCCAAAAACTCTTTGCTGTCCAGTAGAGCCGTCTGGGCACAGGAGACATAGATGAAAACATCGCATTGCAGCAAGAATAAAATAGCCATAAGAGATTCTGAGCTAGTCTTGCCCATGGGGTCAAGAAAAATAATATTCCACGCATTGGAGTGTGCCTCAGGGAAGTTAGCAAGCTTTGCAGGATTTGGTCTCCCATGACAAGAGTATATGCCTTTTTTCCAGCTCCAGTAACCAGCTCTTTCATTTGATGTATCATATGAAGGTAGCCGGCTTCAACACAATTTAAGAGTAAGAGAAATGTCCCAACAAAAGCACAAGCATAATCATTGCAAAGCTTTTCTCCTAGCGGTAGATGTAAGATATGAAACTTTGAAACATAGTGCAAGACAACCAGAGATTAACAACATGTCAAGATAACATCTGAATCTGTCACATCTTTCTTTTCCAGCCATAAATTGATCAAATCTTCATGAGCTCTCTTTTATTAGCCCCTCACATTCAGCAATTCTATCCAATTGTATTTATATTTCTCTTAGATCATCTTGAAAATATACATTGACAACGTCTGATTACATAATATAATATGGTTATTTCGAATCATCAATAATGTAAACAATGTACATAGCTTATATTAGACCACCCTACCCCCATAATGAATGCAACTTTTAAATCATGAACAACGGGAAAGTGTTAGATTGGGCAGAGATATACGTTTTAAGACTAGTTCAAAGTAGCACAGGACTAACATATTGTGAGCACTTATAAACCTTTCAGAAAGCACATAATCCTTCTGCCAGAAGGACAAGTTTAGTATTCCCAGAAAGAGGAAGACTGGCTACTTAAACACAAGCACTCCACCAGTAATTATGAGCAAAACATACCAACACCGAGGGTCCCCACCAAAATCCCAACAATATTAGCATCTTTTGCTTTCTCCACCAGGAAGTATCTGCATGATATTAGAGTGAATTTAATGCTATGCCGATTCCAGAAACAAATTACAAACTTTCATTGTATCTATCAAGAAGATTAGAAGTAGTAGGGCCCCGGGGGTGAGACAGAAGCAACAATTTCGTTGAAATAATACCTACACTTAAAAGGCTGCGTTTGTTTTCGTTTCTTTTTTCTGTTTTTAAACAACTTTTTTTGTTTTTTTGTTGCGTTTTTGTTCAAAAAAGGAACAAAATTATTTTTTTGTTCCCAGAAACACATCTGGAACAGAAATAAGAAACAAAAAAAGTTATTTCTTGTTTCGGAACAAAAATTAAAAACACATTTTCTCTCTCCTCTCTTTTTTTTTTTTCTTTCTCTTTTTTCTTTGGCTGGTCACCAGCCTCGGCCATGGCCGACGACCGACCAAAGAGGGCCGGCGACCTTGTCGGGGCGTCGCCGAGGCGTCGTCGGCCCCAAGCGAGGCCGAGTGTCGCCGGCCCCTGGCGAGGCTTGGCCTCGCCTTGGCTAGGCGAGCTCAGGCTCACCGAATCTGGGCGAGCCCGAGCTCGCCCAGCCAAGGCAGGCCGAGCCTCACCCAACCACGATGAGGCTCGGCCTCGCGGGGCCGCCGAGCCCGCCGTGGTGGGCGGCCGGTTGCCGGCCATGGCCGAGGCCGGCGACCGGCCAAAAGAAGAAAAAAAGAAAAAGAAAAAGAAAGAAAAAGAAAAAAAAAAAATTAAAAAATTAAAAAATTAAAAAAATAAAAAAAAAAAAAAAATACAAATTTACCAAATGTGTTTATGTTCATTTTTTATTCCCGGAACAAGTTTACCAAACGTGTTTTTGTTCAAAAATTGTTCTCGGAACAGAAACATTTTTTTCTATTTATGTTCCCGGAACAATTTTTAAACGAAATGTTACCAAACGCACTCTAAGTATCATTCTCTGTTGTGATAAATCTGTCACCAAGCGATCTTCTGTCGCATCACATTTGACTGCGGGTCGGGCATCGGACCCGAAGGCCCTTGGCGGGCGGGTGATGTTTAATTATTGTTTTCTAGAAAATGACGTGAATAGTCTATCAACTTTGATTTAATATAATTTTTGAATTTTTAATTTATTTAATATGACCATTGAATTTACAACTAATATATTATATCATCATTGCACTTTTAGTTGGTTCAATGATCCCTAAATATTGTCATTTCACTAATTTAATTTTATGGACAATATTAAACATTTTCATGTAATCTAAAGATTAGAATTAGAGGTGATTGTTTCCAGTCCGATATCCAAAATTGAGAATTGGGGATCAAACTAGATGGTCTGGGGACCGAGAATTGTTGCTTCAAATGCTTACTTTTGCAAACTAGTAATTAAGTGCTTCAAATTTACAATAATGCAATATTTTCTACAAATGCTACTTGGAAATTTTTATTTTTTTTGGTTATTTTCTAAGCAGAAGAATTTACACAAAGTTTCCTGCGCTTATAAAATTCCATTGCATCGTGATCAATATCATTTTCCAAGATTCTTTCCAAGATTCAGGAAAATTTTCTTCTTTTCCATCTTTTTCTGTCTTCCATCATTCTTGAAGTCGCTGAGTCGTTTGTCTATGTACAAGTCGCCTGAGTCTATGTGCACAAGAAGGACCCCCATTCAGGCGCAATCTTCGGAGAATGTGAACATTGAGATTCAGACGGTGTCTCCTCAATTGCGCGCCTCGAACTCCAACAAAGCGCCCGGTCAAGATTTCGTCGGACAAGTACGTGCCCTCGAAGGACCCCATTCAGGCGCAATCTTCGGAGAATGTGAACATTGAGATTCAGACGGTGTCTCCTCAATTGCGTGCTTCGAAGCGCCCGGTCAAGATTTCGTCGGACAAATACGTGCCCTCTTCTCCGGAACGTCCTCTCAATTGTCCTCGGCCTGGTTAGTACCATGACAACAGTATATGCCGCCATCCACAATCCAAAACGTAAAATTCATGCTGCATATATCTTTATGTTCTTGATTACATTGTTCTTTTTTTTTTTTTTTTTTTTTACGGAACTTTTGGGTAACGAAACCATGATCCGGGCAGCCGTGATTATGGCCTTTGTAGATATAGTAGGGTTCGTGGGTTTCGTTAGTTGTTTCTTGAGCTTCCAGCATCATTCTTCTTAGGAACGTCCTCCAATAAGGGTCGGCTTTAGACAATGACAGCATTTAGATGTCAATCGATTGATACCTCTTGAAAGCTATCATGGCTTCAAACGGTGTGATTACAGGAGCCAAAAACTCTTTGCTGTGCAGCAGAGCTGTCTAGGCACAGGAGACATAGATGAAAACATCGCACTGCAGCAAGAATAAAATAGCCATCAGAGATTCTGAGCTAGTTGTTAATAATTTTTGGATGTGTGTGCGCTGCGGAAGCATGGTTTTGATATTAGTTATAATTTTTGTTAGTGACGTGTGCAAGTGTATGGTATAATTTATAGTGAATAGACAAGGGATAGACTAGGATAATTGAAAGATCCCATTAGTTGGATAAAATAATTTTACAATAGTTGAAGGAAATGTTGGTGGAAGAGTTTCATGATATGGAGTATATTCTCATGCTCCTCTCACCCTCTTACATTTGTTGGTTTGCTATGCTCCCCTCTTTCCTATTTATAGGGACTAAATACAACATTCTAGATTTATATGGAATATTGTCCACTTAGGCTTTTCTAGCTTGTTCTAGAATTTCTTCTTCATCTTGGCTTTTACTTGCATTCCCATGTGAATCTTCTAGATTCATTTAGCAACCTCCATTCTCAACAATTCTAGACAATTCTTCAACATGGATGCCGGACTTTTCTTCTTTTTTCCGGAAACTTCATCTAGGGAATTCTAGATTGTAGTTTAGCAACTTTAGAAAATTCTAAAAAATGGCTCACCATTTCCAACATGGCTCACCATTTCCAACATAGTCTTGCCCATGGGGTCAAGAAAAATAATATTTTACACATTTGGAGAGTGAGAATCGGAATGACAGATGAAGAGGAAAATGCAAAAACTCCATTAAAATATTTAAATAATAAACCATCAACTTAAATTTTTAGAATAATTGGCACTAGTACCACTAAATTTCACAAAACCTTAGAAGTGGCAAAATTACTTTCTGAAGCCTAGGCGTAAGAAAAAACAAAAGACCGAAGTAAAGAAAATCTACTATGAAAACGCTGACCCCGCTTCCTCTTGCTCTCACCGTTCACCAATGCTCCTCGCCGCAAGTACGAACAAGACCATCATCAAATAGAATTCGAGGTAGGCCAGGAACTCACCAATGCGCACCATCTTGCCATTGCCGCGTGTCCATCCGGCTATCAGCAAGAACACAGTAACAGATACCACCGCGGTTAATAAAGATGCTGAGATTATGAGAACGGGACTGGGATGGTCAAGGGCAAGATAAATCAGTACTGCGGCGCCCCAAACCGCAAAGACGACGAGGGTGAAAAGGAACAACTCTCCAGCCTAGGCAAAGTCCAATACGCCAGAGAACCGCAGGCCGTCACATGCTCGTTGAGGGGCGTTTAGGTCTCCTGCGACAAGCGAACTGTCGGGAGCAGAGGAGTTCGGATATCCGTTCGACATGTCCGTCAGCCTCTGAACAACCAATTCTATATCTGGAGCTTGAGTATCCCCGGCTCTTCCAGCAGAGGACTGGTTTGGATTTGTGGCCATGGCTGACGACTCTTGAAGGTCTGGTGCTGGGAGTCGATGGATGATGTACGAGTTAGTTTCTAATATCAACGACAATGCACTATAATCAGATGGGCTAGATCCTAATTCTAAAGGGACAGGGAATCCAATTATCATGTGAAACCATGAAAAAAGACGGGGGTTAATCAGCTCTATCAACAGACAAATAATGATAAGGGCAACGACCTGAGGAGGAATCTCATCTAACATCATCTACAGAATAGGGTAGGTTTCTTCCCCAAGAAACAAAAAGAAAAAGAAAAGTGTTTTAATATTTTAATATTATTTTTTTAAAAAAAATCGATAAAAGGGTATCCGAACTCTGGGCCGTGAACAAGAGACCCGGACCAGATTCTGTCCCCGGCCATTCCTGGCCTTCTCACGGCTGAAAAAGCGAACTTGCTAAAGCGAGGAGGTTCGTACCTTGATAAGGTAATGAGAAGGTTTGTTAGCCTTGGGCATCACATGAGATCAACTATCCTCATGCACCTCAAGCATATCACACATATGCAATGACATGACATTCGCATGCTCTAAAATGCATTCCAATCAGCACACCTTTCACAAGGAAGGATACCATGCCACTGCAAGCAAATCGGCGCCTCATTACCACACCCAATCTAAGTATAACTAATAATTCCAGAATCTGTCCTCATCAAATCAGCTCAATTTTCACAAGCAAATGACATATTATTAAAGCCAAACATACACCATTAGATAGCTTGATGAATTTAGTTACTATCTTCAGTGGACCATCAACCAAGATTCCATCACCTTTCAATAGAAATTCGTGAATTTTCAAAATTGAATAAAATAGTATAGTTTTGAGCCGTTTTCGAAATCAAAGCCATGCTTGCTTTCTATTCATGTTTTGCTAATTGGGGAATATAAAGAAAGTACGCAGTTCGAAGAAAAATATATTAAATGCATCTACCGTAATAGAAGAGACCTCAAAAGAAAAGGAAAGCGCGAATGTAACTCTCACCATCATGGTCCAATACCACCTGCAGGGAAATCAATACTAAAAAACAAGCAACGTATATTTGCTTGAAGAATAAAAAAAGCAAATGATAAAAGACAAACAAACTGGTAGGCTTTCCTTCCCACAGCATCCATAAAATATTGTCAAACTGAACACGAAATGCGAGTCTCGCAAATTTAAGCAAATAAATGCTCGCATAAATTCTACCCCCAAGAAAAAAATCTCTAGCTTGATACAAGTGCAAATGAGGGGCAAATGCTAAGAAAACATCTCAAGAAGCCTTTAACTATATTGGTTAGCAAGATTGTTTTACAAAATGAGGAATAACATAATAGCTAGCAATTGTGAATACAAATACGGATCTCTAAAGTGGGATGAGCACTTATTGCCGCATGGGAAGGGCCGAATTCAAGGACACCAATAATCTGCAGCAAAAACAAGAAAAAAAAATCAGGAGAAAATTTCAAGTGAAAAGGTGAAAAATGACAAAGAAAAAGTTCGCCGTGCTCCCAAAAGTGAAGAGTCCTACGTAAGAACAGGCACCAATTACCACAGAACACTGGGGAAAAAAACGTTTTTTATTGAAACAATTTTATATCATGTGAAATTGCAATAATGAACCACATATCCTTGAGAAGTGCCAAAAAAGTCCTAAACCTTTTGCCTTTGTGCCAAATTAGTCCTAAACCTTTTTTTGGTGCCGATTCAGTCCTAAACATTTTTATGTTGTGTCATTCGATCCTAAACATTTTTATATTATGCCAATTCAATCATTTCCGGCCAATTTTGGCCGGATTTTGCTGACCGGGCCGCCGGGCCGACGTGGCCGGCCGAAGAAAATTTTAATATTATTTTAATATTTTTTTATTTTTTATTTTTTGTCTTTTCCTCTGGCCGGAGGAAAAGACAAAAAAATATAATAATAATAATAATAATAATAATAATAATAATAATAATAATAATAATAATATTAAAATAATATTAAAATTTTCTTCGGCCAGCCGGCGTCCAGTCAGCAAAATTCGGCCAAATTGGCCGGAAAGGACTGAATCGACACCACATAAAAAGGTTTAGGACTGAATCGGCACCAAAAAAAGATTTATGACTAATTTGGCACAAATGCAAAATGTTTATGACTTTTTTGGCACTTCTCCCTATCCAGAAGATAAGGTAATGATTGGAATAACATATGAAACCAGCTTGACTTTATATTGTGATGCGCTACTTGCAGTATCACTATAAGTGACCGAAAGAACACTCTTCTTGTCTTGTATCATCTAAGCATCACTTGCTAATTCATTAAATCATTTCAAGATCAGCATTTATTTTCTTCACTAGGAAAACAACTTAGTTATATATTTAATATAGGAGATCATTATAAAGGGTTGATCGCCTTTTAGTTCTCCGTTCATGAACAAGAGAACTTTAGGCATAAAATGATGCATTCAAGATTAGAGCAGTCAAGTCAATCTCAGAGTATCAAATAATTAGAACATGGTGATGCTGCAAAGAAGAGAATAATATCCTTCTAGGAGTATGGTCGAGGGAGAGAAGAACCTTTTATATAGCAACATCTCATGGGCTGAAAATAGGTTAGATTTTTGCAACCCAATTGTGGTAATTAGGGTCCCTTTTAACCACGTAAGGGGGCCTGCAAAGCCAATATAGATCAAATGGCCTTAGCCCATTTGCTGGTCCATCCCACCATTCACATCAAACCATTTTATTGCCCCCACTCGGTTATAAGCTCACATTACTGAGCTAGTCGGGTCACCAATGGTCGATTGTATATCCGTGAAGTTTGTCTTTCAACTGAAAGTTGCAAGATATGTATAAAAGCACTAGTGGATGTGGTTTATTCAATTTAATGCTCAAGACCTTCTACCAAAAGGCTCCTATTACCCATTTCAAACGAAGAGATACCATCTTTTTGTTTCCGAAAAATTGACGCACGATCGGCACTCTCATAAGAACATCATTAAATCATCAGAAAGTGCATTAACTGGACTGCATAGAATTAACTTTGTAAACTGCACACTCATTATAAGACAGGAATTGGAGTGAACGCGTAACTATGAGAATTCAAAATTACTTGCGGTTTTAAGTCCATGATGCTCAATCATACCGATATAAGTTAAAAGACATCCTAATACCGTCCAACTTTCTAAGCCAACTAAGATCAACAAAAGCATGATGAGTGCAAAAGGGCTAAAGTCAAATTATACGTAGCAGAGGAAAGTTCTTTAGGCAGTGATTTGCAACGAAACAATAGACACCAACCATTCAAGCATGACTGAAAAAAAAAATAGCAACTCCTACTGCATAGGTAAGTTACTCAACCCAAAACATGGATAATTATTGGTTCTTCAGGTAAGTCCGTACAACATTTGTAGCTATGCTATGATATCCCTGAGCGGAACAAACAAAAATCGAGCAAGTCTCTTAAGTCTCAAGTCTTATCCAACATGCACAAGGTCCTTTTATTACATTATCAACAGTAAGTGCACCGCCATTATGTCACCAAGGTTTACCATTTCTTACATTCATCTCAAACGATATTGCTTTTTGCTTCTCAAATTTCAAATCCCCAAAAGAAACTTAATAAGACAAATCTTGACCACAGTGGACATTATATTCAATTGAAATGCACATTAAAACTTCCAAGAAAAACACGGTGCCAAAAAATAACAACGATAAAAAAAGTGATTCGAAAGTCCATTACTCCTAAAGCGTTTGTTTATAAATTAGAACAGGCACCAAATTAAGTACGTAGCAAAAAAAAAAATCTGTAAGAAAAATCCTCATTCTACAGATTATATTCAAAGAAATGCGATCCTACAAAACCAGCAGAGGTCTTATAGCACTGCTTCAGTACTTCCACATATGAAAAGGAAAATCAAAATTACAATTGATAAACAGGAGAAAAGTATTGCCATGTTTGTTGCTTTGGCAGCTTGATTGATCTCATTAGATTTTATCCACAATCCTTTGACACGAATACAGTATCAATCAGCAACTTGTATGCTAAAAAGACCACTATCATTCTTCTGTCATCCTTTCATGAAACAGGTGATGGTGCGGCAATGAGTCTCAGTGCAGCAAAACAGGCAAGAATACAATGAAAATAGATAGGCCTAAGAAATTGTTATTGAAGTAGCTATGCTTCCATGCAGTTCTCCAGACTACTAACTTCAAATACCGAGCCATGGGTTTCCCTTCCCGGCCTCTGCAGAAATAATTGTGAGGAGGAGGTGACCCATAATCTTCAACCCATCGCTGAAGAGTACGCACTCATGGATACCATGCTATTGGTGGCTTTTGATTGACTGTACAAAATGTAGAATTGATCACCGTCTTTCAAGTTTCTTCCACAAATTAAGAGCTCTTCTAATGATCGGATCAGCTGAAAATCCTTCAGCATATGCACCGATGGCTTTTAGAAGGCTGGTGAATTTCTCCCCGTCATCCTGTAACCATGCCAGGTTAAAGGTGAAGCTTGTGAGTTTCTTATATGCAGCTGGGAAGAACATTGGGAACAAATTTATTAAGTGCAAAGAAATCGGTAGTGCTGTATATAACAGTCAAAGCACAACCAATGTGGTGAATGAGTGGCCAGTAGCAACCTAAAACTACGGGGCCTCATGTTTCCAACAAATGATGAAGTATTCATGGACTCCCCCCCGCCCCCTTTCAACCTTGGGCTTGGGAATGGGAGTAAGCACGACAATATCACCCCCAGAATCAGAACAAAAAATCTTGATTTTAGTGAATCCTGTAAGTTAAAACTGTGCCAGTTGTGAGCTCACAGAAAGAAATCAACTAAACCAAACAGTACATGCATTGCTGATTCATCTGCTCTTTCATGAACTCAAGCAAGAGGATGCATGGTGCTGTGTCTAGATTGCCAAAGTTCAAGTCAAACTTCATGCCTTAAACCTTTTAATGCATCGCAGAACCAGTTAGAAGATGATTCAAGTGCATTCTGATGCAAGAATTCTCCTAATACATCCAAAACATGCGTGCGCAAGAGAGAGAGAGAGAGAGAGAGTTTTATGATTACACAAACCTCAGGTTTCTTAAATGCGAGATCTTCAGTGGTGAATGGTACCATGTAGAATGGAAGATCAGTACGTATTAATGCCTGAAAAATAATGGAAAAGGAAAAACAAATCAGTAAGTCAAAAACCAAGAATTCACCTTAGGATACATGTATTTATGGAAAGGAGATGCAGTTAACATGAAACATGTAATTCTGTTCAGGGCATTAATATCAAGACATTAGAGAAAAAGCAGGTGATAATACCAAGTTCTTGCTGAGGATAGCATTATCAGCCTGTGCTATCAAAGCCTGCATGGAAAAAGGGTGAAAGTACTTGTCAATCTGATTAGAGACGCATTAGTTATCCATAAAGAGCAAGTGAGCAATCAAACCATGTGTCCCTAAAAGGAGAAGTTATGAGATCAGACACTCTATCAAAAAATGAAGCTGTGAGTGAAAAAAAAAAAAAAAAAAAAAAAAAACTTGAGTTTGTCTGATGCATTCTGACTCATAAGTAAGATAAAATTAACCTTTCTTATCCGTTCCTCTTCAACTTGATCAACACATTGCAACAAGTTTTCTAATGTGCCTGCCCAATCAATAAAATAACTTCCAAGTCATCAAGCTGAATAATTTACTTGGTATAAAAGGCCAAAAAAGCAGCTAAATGAGCGCAGGAAGAGAACATTGATGCTGAGCTAACTACATATCTTATTATCCACCACAATGGCACCAGAAAATGCCCTCTCATGCGTCTGATAGGCATCCTTTTCAGGAGGTGCCACGGGGTCCATACTAAATTAATTTACATGGAAAATATGTACATGTAACTCGTTTTTATAAGTTTATTAATGCTAAGACTGAAGAAACAAGTTTTGACCTTTGTCCACTTGGACAAAATGCATACAACTATGTCAGACCAAAACAAACTTACCAAATTTAGTAATCAGTTGCACAGCATGCACATTGCCAATCCCTTCAACTCCTGCATTAATACTAACCATGCCTCAATCACCAATCTCAAAAAAAAAAAAAAAAAAATAATAATTGCAATGTCTTTTCCAAAAATTGCGAAGGCTTAAAACATTTTGAAATGTGCCATCAGCAATCTCCTTTTATGCTCTCATCCAAAGAGAGGCGGACTCTAAAACAGGGGCCCTGTGTGTGTGCACCATGACCATGTGAAATAATTGTCAGGATTATGGTACAGACATGATTCAATAAAGCCAAAAACGTTAACAGCATGTCATGCTTGGTCATATTTTCATGTCATGCCAGAAAATGCCACCTCTACCAAGGGGATGTCATTTCAGTCTTTAAACAACTGGTTAGCCAAAGTGGATAATGAAGAAAGAATAGATTAAAAAATAAGGTCACCATCATCCACCTCAGAAATGTTGTTTGGTGATATACCCACTATATATGATTAAGTCACCAATAAGAATTAAAAATTTACCTGGGATATTGTCGCATTTGTCACCTACAAGTGACACGACATCAACAAATTGAGAAGGATCTAGAGCTCCATATTTTTTAGCAAAATCTTCCATCCCAAAGGAGACCATACTGCCAAAATGAGAGACAACTGTGAAGACCCCAACGGAAAGAATAATCATAACATACCCAAAGAAATTGTATGACTATAATATAACCTTCTAAAGTTGAGTGGGCAACTATTAGATCTTAACACTTTGTTAAAGCAAAAGAATAGATGAAACCCAACATGTAAAAGAACACAAACCCATTAATTATTTAAGAAATTGAGCTAGAGGTCTCATCATCTTAAAGTGGAGTATGATGTTTGATGTAAAATCTTCAATTGTTTAGGAATGACAGAAATAATAATTATGTGTATGACAAGGTCAAAATGCCCACGTTTACAGATGAAAATTTCAATTTATTTAAAGAAAGAAAGATGTGAACATTAGCATTAGCAAGAGGGGCATAAGTAATTGATCAATTAAGCTGTCAAATTTTTTCCATATATTGCACATCTGGGTCTGGAAGAATGGAAAATTTAGATCTCTATTCATACTGCTTCTGTGTTAGACATTTCAGCAATTTAAAAGTGTAGCCATCAAACTCTACTCAGTAGTCAGTATCATATCCTCCATACAATCTACATAATCAAGGTCATTTTTAAATGTTTGCCCCATATCCTGTTAGGCCTATCCTATCTGGTACATTTCTGACTTACACCCCTGCTAAAATGGTCATTTCAAAGGGGGGCTGTGGGGAGGGTTTGTCAATTGAATCCACAAAAATAAATGACGCATCTTTCTCAGACAAACGTGACCTTTTTTACCATTTACACATCCAACGAAGCATCCTCATTGAGGGATATAATCCTATTGTCTCGTTTACCCAGGAATTCCTCTCATGAATAATTACCTTTGACTTACACTGGACAACTACAGAGAACATCAGTGCATAGCGCAATTTCACATCCCTCCCACTTGAATCCTATGAGATGTATCCATCGACATTCCCGATTTGTTAAAATTGGCCCAAGATATTAGGATATGTGATCTCAAGCAGAATGGCAAAACATCTGAAACCGAATTTTCATTCTCAGTGCTAAGATTTTGAAGTCTTTTCTCAACTGACCTCTTCATGTTGTATATTGTAGCACAGAAAAATATTATAAAGTACATTCTGGTTCAAATTCAAAAGAAACGATTAACATAAAGACATCTTTCTTTATCACCACATAGAGATTTTAACCAAAAGTTAAACCAATTTTAGGCAAAGCAACGAGTGACTTTCTACTAACTCGAGGCCACGTGGAGCAATGCGCAGAAGACGTAACGGAGGAGACAAAATCTGGAAAAAGTCCTTGTCTGGGGAGACGACTCGAACCTGTGGCAAAAGGAGCGCAGGTAGCATTACCAATTATGGATGTGGAAATACTGAAATCATCTGAGAATCTGATTGAAGAGGTTGACGAATATAAAATCAGACAGACAAGAAGAACAAGGGAATTGCTTGATGCATGCTTTTTGTAAATGATATGATATTGGTGAATGAAATTAGGGTGGGACTAACGGCCATAAACAATGGGGACTGGCCCTGACCAAGTCCTACCATGACCACAAGAGAAAAATTGAAGGAGCAAAAATTAAAAATCCATTCAACTTTCATCAAAGTAAATATCAAAGTAGAAAGGATGTGGCTTTAGCATATAAGAGGCCAAGAAGTTATTACTGCATCTTAAGTCCATTTTGCAGAAAGATGGAATCATTGAGTTATTATTACGGATATAGTAGGGACAGGTGCAATGGATCGTCCAAATGAAAGCTATAATTGATTGAAGAATGCTTCTTAAGCTAAGGTAAGCTAGGCTTCTTGAGATGGATTGTTTCATGGTCAACAGGTCTAGTATCAGCTAATACATAAAGCAAGTATATAATCAAAGTGAAGGTGCTTTGATTTACATGTGGGCTTTATTATAAAAGGAGAAAATGAAAATGAGTACAGCTGAGAAAACGTTGGGATCCCCATTAAGCACAAAAGATTGACGGCATCAAGTAGTTCCTGTAGAAAGATGCACTACATGCATGGAGTCCATGTCAGAACATGTAAGGAGAGGCTGAAGAAACAAGGGTTGGAAGGGAACCCTTGAACACAACAGAAGTATAGATTTTAAATGGTTCATGGACGGAATAGTGCATGGGAAGGATCAGCATAATAACAAACTTTCAGGGAAGAATTAGGTTTATAGTTGTTGTATCACCATTTTGTCAATGAGAGAGGAAAGAGTCTGTCATACAAACTATAAAAGTACTCTCATTGCTCAAAAGCAAGCTGGAGCATGAAAATCATCATCACAGAAGCAAAACTCTTCTTTAAGTGAAAGCGGAAAATACCTTGTAGCCTGCCTCGACACTCCTTACAGCCAAGGTTCCAATCACATCGTCAGCTTCAACACCAGGCACCTGCAATCAATGTAGCTCCTCACTGGTTAGCCCAAACTATGAAAACATCAATAATTTGCCATAATCAATCCCTCAGAAATCCCCTCAACCATTCAAAGCTGCACTCTTTGAACAAATATCAAGAGATTGTGAAAGAAATTAGTGATGAAACATTTATCCAAGGATGAGCATTGGAAGGCCACGCTTTCTTTGTCTGTAGATCTCACACCTGCCACTCCTTTTCTCACTCTTTAGTATATTTATTAAGGAAATAGGCAATTGATAAATCATATACCTCAATTACTTTGATGGACATGGCCTTGATGGATGCTTTCAGGTATTGGAGTCCCTGGACAATGGTGTCTGGTGTGGGGGGACGGTTGCTCTTGTATGTCGGGTATAAAGTATGCCGAAAATTAAGACCTTCAATATATCCAAGAATGCATCATTGGTTTTGCAGATAGTTCAAGCAATTTAATTAAATGGACAAGTGAAGTACAAAAAATAAGTGCAGAATGATGTAAAGAATGTGAACAAGGAATTGCTGCCATATTTTAATCAGCTATTGTGCTTGATGATCACAAAAGAAGTCAAAACACCAATTCAAGGCACTGCTTATGAAATGTTTAATGTGAGAAAAGTCACTAGAGGAATCTATACGAAAGTGAACCCCTTTAACAGGTATGGAGTCTTACTCAACGTACAGGAGTGTGTCAATACGTCAGACTTTGCTCTTGAATTTAAATATGAATGCTTAGTTACAAGTACACTAAAAGGAAGAGGCACAAACTCAGTCACGTAATGAAGACAATAAGCCGTATCTTAAAAAAAGACGTTTTCCTGCATCTGAACACATTCCATTATCCAAACATAAGATAATCATTCTCTTCTCAAATACATTGAGGGAATCCTCCCATCACACGGGAAATAGACCTTTCGGGCAAAGTTTGAAGTTTGTGAATGTTCCTTGATAATACTCCTTCACATGAAGGCTGAAAGAATGACAAAAGCCTGAAGCCTGTAAACCCTAGCATGTGGGTGAAACAATGGCCAATCCCCATAATATAAAGAGAGGTCACCAATAAATGTTTAGCATGAGAAATCAAATGGAAGAATTTTTGGCTTGATACCATGTTGAATTGAGTTTGCAATCAATTATTTCAAAAAATTAAGCTTGCAGACAGTGATGTAGTTTAGTCCATGGCATGTTTCTTAAAACATCTTCTTGTTATCAAATTAATTCCCTTCCACGGATACATATGCAGGTCGCCCCAGGTTAACAACAATAGAAGGACCTCTGAACTAATGAAACAAATTGAAGCTCGATCTCAATGGGAAAAAAGTTGATAGAAACCATTCATCACCCATTTACTTATACTCAATGCAGTAGACAAAGATATTTGTGGAAAAGCCTTCACTAACTACCAGTCATAATATCCAAAAACAGCTCATTACAAAATTGCACATCATTCTCCAAAGTTGTCTCAAGTCTTCTATTTCCAATTAACCTAACACTTTATTATCCATCAATTAAGACCACCATCTGTGGAAAGTTAGACACAGACAACAATCCTTTAAAGAAAGCACAATGCCTTCGAGGGTGGAAAGTTAGTCGTCTCCAGTCTTCGATTTCGTCACCAAGAAATGTGCTTCATCTCACTATATTGAGTCCCATGAGAATCCAATAGCACCACTCAACTCCTTACAACTCGGTAACAATCATCAACTCCTTGCCATTTATATAGATCGTGCTTTATCTCACTATATCCAGTCGCACGAGAATCTAATAATAGCACCATTCAACTCTTTACAACTCAATAACAATCGTCAACTCCTTGTCATTAATAAAGATTCATAGTCCCCATCTGAATTTGCCTTTTAAAAAGATGAGGTGTAACTAATAAAATCGTCAAGATAAAATAACTCTTTTGGGTGGCTTGGAATTCATGTTATGATGCTTTGTCCGGAGTACAACTATTTCTAACCAACAGATATTTGTATGGCAAGGCCATGAATTACAAAACATCAGAGTCAAATTTGAAGCAGATCCACAATAATGAAGTTAGAAAGCGAAGATAAGTAGGCTAGATCGTCAGCAATCTATTTTTACAAATACAAGCAACCCCCCAACTTATTGTCACAATTCCATTGTTCAAACATTGAATTAGACATATCATAATTGACATTTGGTAGCTAAATGAGGACATCAGTAAAATTACTCATGCTTAACAAGCCAGATAAATAAGGATAATCTTCACAATCTCATTCTGATTAAATATGCATACCACATTGGAATGAACTGCCCTAGTATTCCTCACTCTAGATGGCATATTCTACTTCCGACCAAAAAAAAGAAAAAAAAAAAAGAAAAGGATGGCATATTCTACAAGCTGTTCCAAACTAAAAGGAAAAGATCGCATATACCTAGAGAAGAACTTTTATCATGCTAGATTCTAAGATAAAAAGTAATCCAACAGAACACCTGTAAGGTGACTTGGTATCAGACAATATTTGAGAGAAGGATGATGTTAGTCATCTTCCACAGTGCAATACTCATATAAGAGAATTCCACATGAAACAGGGGCATGTAACCCTACAGGTGACACACTTAAATGATCAAGTATGAACGATCTCTTATTTGTCATACTAAACAAAAACATCACTTCCTTGGCTTCAATATGACCCAACTATTTTATCTAATCTCGAAAAAAAAAAAACAAAAAACTCTGAAAAGCATACCTTTAGCCATGAAACTTTCTTTGGACTGATTAAAAGTATGACCAAATGGAATTCCTGAAAATAAAAGGTCCCCTTAGTATGATTTTGCTTAAAACCACTAGTGCAAGCCAAGCATCTCACAATCACCAACTAAACACTTTAAGTTAATCACAAAGCAAGACACACTTGTTACACAAGGACTGAAACAACAATGCGAATTTTCAGAAATAAGGCAGAACAAAAAATTACAACATCTGTTATTAGCAAAAATAGTGCGGAACTTCCAGAGCTTCTAAGGAATTGAGTCTTGTCCTCATGCACACTCACGGTGTACATGGGCAATACCCCATTAGAAGGTGAGGTAAAACTCTATTAATAAACTGCTTCAAAATCGGAAATTAAGTCGCAACAGAAAATAACTGCAAGAATCACCTACACCATCACTCCTTTGCACATGGCATGGGGGGAGAGAGATAGAGAGGTATGCATGGCAAGACGGAAGCTATCATTGGATGATTTCCCAGGAAATTAATGCATTAAGCTTCAGCTTTCAATTATGTTTGTAATCCAGAGTTCAATGAACTTCTTGAACTGTAGCTAGAAATCAGTTAATCTAATTTCATTTATTTCCAAACCATACTAATAATTTACATTAAACATTTCCATTAAAAAAAAAAAAGCAGAATCAAACAAATTGTGCTCTCAAAAAATGTCTAAAGATATGGCATGGGGCAGCAACCGCGGTCTCAAAGAAGGGACTTAAGACAACAGGAAGAGCCACTGATTAGGACAAAATCTCTACAGAAATTTAGTTACAATCACCTACTTACCATTGAATAAAGAACACGAGCTTTGTAAAGGAAAACAATTCAAAGAAAATAGTCTTCCACCAAACACTTAAATTACTCACAATCTAAACTATTCAAAAGAACTAAGCATAATCTCTTCCATTAACCTTCTCCCCTTCTGTCACATTCATTGAAGCAAACATAATCATGAAAGTCCAGCCAAACAATAGAAAGTAACATGAAGGGCTCCTTGAAGTGATGGACAAATAATTCCTCGACAGGTTGCTCTAATGCTCAAAATGATGTAAATTTTGGCACATATTTGCAAAGGACCTAAGTTCCCAAAAACTTCAAGGATCCACTAAACATGCTAGCGAACAACCCCACCATTTGCTATACCTAGTGAATATTCCAGTTTTAATAATACTTCTGTTAGAATGCACACGTGAGTTGTGCTACAAAAATCACACATTAAAGAATTGATGTGGTATAGTGCACTTAATATATCCTAATTGGCTCATAACTCATTGGCTTAGGTTTTTGAGTGAAGGTGGATCCAATTGGATATATTAACAGACTCAAATCTAGGCTCCCTCTTTATGATCTCCCTAGGTGAAAGGTCTTAGGCTTCTGCTGTTTGCTCCTAACAAATCGGTATTAGAGCTGATGGTTTGTTCCGATATTTGTGGAAGCGTTGGTGGATGAAGTTAGGCGTAATTTCCGAGCGGTAGGCATTGTGGTGTAACAATGTCGGCCTAGTAGAAGACTTCATATTTTGATGCAGAAGGATACTTGAATTAAGGGGGAGCTCACATGTGAAGGGGAGATTGTTAGAATGCACATGTGAGTTGTGTTAGAAAAATCCCACATTGAAGAATTGATGTGGTTTAGAGCACTTAATATATTCTAATTGGCCCATAACTCACTGGTTTAAACTTTTGAGTGAAGGTAGATCCAACTAGATATATTAACAAGCTCAAATTTAGGCTCCCTCTTTGTGATCTCCCCGGGCGAAAGGTATCGGGCTTTTGTTGTTTGCTTCTAACAACTTCACTATTGAAATTTTTTAAAGTTTCAGGTAGCAACGTCAATGAAATTTCCTGAAGGGAGATGCGTTCATTGATTGACCAGGGTATTGGTGAAATAGAAGGTAATAATATTCAAGTTTTACCACATTTAGATCACATGGCTCACCATATCTATGAGAACACTATATATGTGCATGAAGATGTTTTGAGCAATTCATGAGAAGAACTCAGAAAAGAACAAAATTTCTAGTTCAGAAGCAAAGCAATGGATTTCTTAACTCTATTATCATGTGCCATTGACAAAAACATTAAACCTTTTCATCAAGTAAGCATTTGAAGATCATGGCAGTCCAAAAGCCCAAAATCACAACCCATAAACGATAAAAAGGAAACATAAATAAGCAAAAATTGTTCGTCTGCAACATTAACAAAATCATGAAATATTTTGCTGTAAAAAATTGAAGATCCAAGCATTTCCAGGAACCAACGACCAAGGAAAAGAAACGTCGTTCATCAAAGCATATAGTTCATTGTTCACCCTCAATTAAAACCATCCGATTAACTAATCTGTTAAGAGGAACAAAAGAGCAGCTCCTCAGAAAAAGCATGCAAATGCCTGAAAGAAATTTCTTCGATTAAGATTAATTTCAAGGCAGGTAAAATAAGAGTGTCTCAAATGCATCATCAACTAAAACTCACTCATTGCAGAGGAAGCACAAAAAGAAAATTTGCATGCTTGTTAAATATGCCAAATCTGACACAGAATAATTTTTGTGTGCTAGCTTTCTTTCTATTCATGTTTTACTATTCGGGGAATATAAAGAAAGCATGCAGTTCGAAGAAAATTATAAATGAAAATTAAATGCATCTACCGCAATAGAAGAGACTTCAAAAGAAAAGGAAAGTGCGAAGGGTAACTCTCACCATCATGGTCAAATACCACCTGCAGGGAAATCAATACTAAAAAATAAGCAACATATATTTGCTAGAGGAATAGAAAAAGCAAATGATAAGACAAACAGACCGGTAGGCTTTCTCACAACATCCATAAAATTGTCAAACTGAACATGAAATACTAAGTCTTGCAAGTTTAAGCAAATAAATGCTAGCATAAGTTCTACCCTGAAGGAAAAAAAAAAAAAAAAAAAAAAAATCTCTAGCTTGATACAAGTGCAAATGAGGGGCATTTGCAGAGAAAACATCTGAAGAAGCCTTTAATTATATTGGTTTGATAGACTGTTTTACAAAATGAGGAATAACATAATAGCTAGCAACTATGAATACAAATATAGATATCCAAAGGGGGATGAGGACTCACTGCCAAATGGGAAGGGCCGAATTCAAGGACATCAATTATCTGCAGCAGAAACAAGAGAAAGTCTTTAAAAAAATAAAATAAAAAAAGAAGGAGAAAAATTTAAGTGAAAAGGTGAAAATGATAAAGAAAAAGTTCGCCATGCTTCCAGAGGTGAAAAATCCTACGTAAGAACACTTGACACACAAAAAAAAAAGTTTTTTATTGAAACAATTTCATACCATGTGAAACAGCAATTATAATCCACATATCCAGAAGATAAGGTAAGGATGGGAATACCTAATGAAACCAACTTGACTTTATATTGTGATGCACTACTTGCAGAATAACTAGCGTGAAACTATAAGTGGCCAAAAGAACACTCTTCTTGTCATGTAATATCTAAGCATCATTTGCTAGTTCAATAAATCATTTCAAGATCAGCATTTATTTTCTTCACTTGGAAAACAGCTCGGTTATATATTTATTATAGGAGATAATTATAAAAGGTCGATTGCCTTTAGTTCTCCTTTCATGAACAAAGAGCTTTAGGAATAAAATGATGCCATTAAGATTAGAGCAGTCAAGTCAATCTCGAAGTATAAAATTAATAGAACACGGTGATGCTGCAAGGACGAGAATATCCTTTTAGGAGTATGGTCAAGGGAGAGAAGAACCTTTTAGATAGCAACATCTCAGGGGTTGATAATACGTTAGATTTTTGCAACCCAATTGTGGTGATTTGGGGTACCTTTTAACCCCGTAAGGGGGAATGCAAAGCCAATATAGGTCAAAGGGCCTAAGCCCAATCATTGATCCAACCCATCCATAACATTCAACCATTTTATGCCCCACTTGCTTATAAGCTCACATTACTGAGCTAGCCGGTGGTCAATTGCAAGTATGTGAAGTTTGTCATTCAACTGAAAGTTGCAGGATATGTGTATGGACTAGTGGATGTGGTTGATTCAATATGATGCTTAAGACCTTCTACCAAAAGGCTCCTATTACCCATTTCAAACGAAGAGACACCATCTTTTCATGGTTGAAAAATGGACGATGCACACTCTCATAAAAAAGTCACAAAATCATCAGAAAGTACATCAACTGGACTGCACAGAATTAACTTTGTAAACTGCACACTCATTATCAGACAGGAATTGGTGTGAACGCATCACTATGAGAATTTGAAATTCCTCGCAGTTTTGAGTCATTGCAGCAAATTAAACCCCACGGAGTGATTAAGTCCGTGATGCTCAATCAAACTGATGTAAGTTAAACGACATCCTAAAACCGTCCAACTTTGTAAACCAACTAAGATCAATAGAAAGCATGATGAGTACAAAAGGGCAACAGTCAAATTATACGTAGTAGAGGAAAGTTCTCTAGGCGGTGATATGCAATGAAACAAGATATACCAACCATCTTGTCTTATCCAATATGCACAATGTCCCTGAGCGGAACAAACAAAAATTAGCAAGGTAAGTTACAAATCTCAATACAACATTTGTAGCTATGCTATGATATCCCTGAGTGGAACAAACAAAAATCAAGCAAATCTCCTCTTAAGTCTTAAGTCTTATCCACTAAGAACAATGTCCTTTTTTTAAATTATCAACAGTAAGTGCACTGCCATTATATCACCAAGGTTTACCATTTTTAGGCAAAGGCTATCAAATTTTCACAGAGAAGAGAATACTGTAGACATTTCACCAAAGCTTATACAAAGGCATACAAAGTCCAATAATGAGTTCAGTACTGATCAAGGACTGTACGAATGAAGACTCCAATTGATTAATCTTACAAGAGATAAAGCTGTAACAATAGTCAAAACCCAGTCTCCGTTCCCATCTGCATGTGGTAAGTGCCCATGATGCAACCTGGCTACTCTTAACCAAAAAAAATAAACAAGTTTATCAATTAATAGAAACATTCACTATAAAGGAGACAGGAAATAGAACAATTAACAAAGATATAGATGATCCACTGCTGCACATTACAAAGCTAATAAAGTGATTTGTGCAAACGAAGTGTTGGGTCAAGGAGTCAAAATAATTCTTAAGACATCAAGCTACAGTGAAGTTCACAGAAGTTTCAAAACAAAATGTCCAAGATGCAAGTATGAAGTATACAAATAGCCAACAAAGATTTGAAAAAGGTAATCCAAAGCTTGTGGAGGTTTAGTTCCTTCACATAGATTTTTAATATTGCTGTCACTTGGATACCAACAAAGAATGGCATTTTCCTCTTGCTAATGCTTGGTGAACCTCTTGGAAAACCATTTCTCAGCAGAAAGTGCTTCGGTTTGCAAATTATATACCAAGACAGTATTTCTGCCAGGTTATAATAGAAGTTTGTTAGAATGCTAGTGTCTCAAGGATGTGTTTCATGTTCTGGAGAAGATGAATCACAGAGCCAATTGTTTTAGGATCACCCGGTGTCAAATGGAAGTACGGGCAAGATAATTTAGATTGTATTCTAGAAACAGAGGCTGTTGGATCACGGGATCATGAACTGTAATGGGCTACTCCACATCTTAAAGGGATATTTTGAAATTTTTAAAGTTAAAACTCCATTGTGTTGCCTGCACCTATTGCTTGTAGAGGTCTTGTGATCTTGCAATTCATTAGCTTATACCTATAGTTGCAGATTCTATTCATAAAGTAGTTGATCTTAGGTAGTTACCAAATGGCAAGAAGTTACTTCTAGTAGCATGGGGATAACACTTGACTGATCCATTTGTTGATATGCTTTAGCCTGTAGCAGGAGTGGCAATAAAACCACCTCGGGAGCCAATAAAACTCTAAATTATCACAAGGGAAAAAAAGGCACGGTGAAGTTGCCATTTCAGAATTCACTTGGTTGAGAAATTTTTTTGTTTTTTGTTTTTTTCGGAACTGGAGGAACCGCCTCACAGCGGGTGCTCGGCGTAAACCCCCAGGGAGCACTGGCGCGGGGACCCACCTCCCACGGTTCTCCGCTTAAGTTGCGCTTTAATGCGCACATGGTGACTCGAACCTCCCCCCTTCCGCAATTAGAGGGGGAAAGGTCCAAACCAACGCGCCCACAGCGGAGTGGGTCTTAGTTGAGAAAATTCATCCATGCTATTTACCAAAATCTAGTGTCAGAACTGCAATTCCCTTTTTAACTTTCCTTACATTCATCCCATAGTAAACAAAACTTTGGTCAAAATGCTCATTAAATCTTCATTTAGTAGACACTATTCTTTGGTAGTTTAATAATAATCTAGTTTCAATGCTGTTTTATATTGGAAATGTGGGATACGAGGAGAAGTACCAAAGTTTGCTTTGTAGTCAACCCCAGAACAAAATCAGAATAAAAAGTTGAAGGATTCAGCAGGTGTAGCATGACATACCCAAAAGCTTGTAGTATGCTCTATATATGACTGATGTGCCATCAATTAGCATTACCCTGCCACCGGAAGGATCAGCCTTTGCTTCTCTTTCTCCCTGATTGACTTGATCCAAAAGTGCATCTTGGCCTACTGAAGGACTAGTTTTAGAAGGAATCACCGAATTCCTAGAAGTTTCAGTGGCAACTCCATGTAGAGTTGAAAACGAACATTTTGCCAGCACATAGTGGCCCTGGAAAAGAGAGAGATAATGAAATGCTAGCAGAAGCTAATCCAAGAAAAGAGTAGCTAAATATTTGTATAGCTGTAAAACACCCCTTGTGCCATGAAAGAAATCTGTAAACAAGAATTTGGATTGCCAATATAATCCTGAATTCACTCTCTCAGATTTTATTGCAGATTTTCATAGGACAAAAATTGTATGTTGATTTCAATTTTGCAGAAACTTCTAATTGTCCCTCTGTAGTTCACGAAACAAATTTATTTTCTAAACAGGGGACGATATACATTAACAAACATTTCAACTATAGAGTATGGTGGATTTGTTTCTAGAATTTATGTACAACTAAAAACAACGGAAAACTTCTTCATTCTTCATTCTTGAAAACAGATTTCAAGGAGAAACTTAAAAGAATAATGCAAGACAGCCATGATTTTCCATGCGGATTGGAAACCATCCAGTGAAGTAGCATGGATGGGACTAGAGCCCAGCCCTGCTAAACAGGGTCATATCAATGAGCACAAGACTCTTTCTCAACAATTGTTGGTCATGTTGTCATTTTCGTGAATTTTGGTTTTATTAATTATAAGATGCAGAGTGCATGGTATACAATGAAAAAACACAAACCTTATAGTGAACAATGCTCAAGCTATAATATGTACCCTACTCTGTATGCCTCTAAAAAATACGTTTTAAAAAGTTGCCACTGATTCCCTAGCAAATATCCTTTGATTTCATGCTAGTAGTTGCATTCAACTAAACCTTAATCAATAAAAAAGGGAAGTGACATTAATTTGGATCAATTTAGATACCAAAAGACTTCTCCTCTTCCATATATTTCCATTAAGTTTTGGGAGGCAGGAGCCATTCATGGAAACAAGTATTGAACATAGAGGTTCCTGTTGAGTTGGTCCACTTTTTTGCAGTGGTGTGGGGGAACAGCTTGATTAAGAAATATCCTTTTGATTGAAAAACAGAGAAAAGAGAATTTGGTAAATGATTGCTAAGTGTGTGATCGCACGCACGAAGGCAGCAAAAACAGCATATCATTCACTTGTTGCCTAGCAAACATGCATTCGTCATTTGTAAGTTGTAACTCAATCCTAAGATATAGGAGAAGTTCATTGCATGATGCTACAACCAGTGAAGAATCTGATTTGTTGCTGCCACATTGGTGCCACTTCTCAGTCTGTAAGATAGACTAAGAAGATGGTTCCATATTACATAATATGAAACAATGGACTAGGAGAAAGCAAGGTAGGGTGAAGCTTAGACTACCTTACTAGAGGAGAAGGAGGAGGGGGAGGGGGTGGTTTGGAACTATTATCAGCAATCCTCCAAATGGACTTCTTCTGAGACTCTCATGTTTCAATGCTAGTCACATTGTGGTTAAAAGGATGATGTGTCTATAAGAATTTCAATCACCGTAGGTCTCTTGAATACTTGTTCATGGACGAATTCCTTACTTACCCTTCAAAAGATTTTCAGGGCAATATAGCATTGACTGTAAACCAGCAGCTTCCACTAAGAACAGATATTTCTACTACCACCTCCAGTTGCAGGCAATATCTTGTTCTATGGGCTTGCAACTCAATGTCCTTGATTGAGTTCAACAAAGCTTCAACAAGTGATACCAGCAACTCTACTCACTAAACAGCACTACCAACCAACCACAGCAATACTAAAGATAATAAATTAGATGCACACGACATCAACCAGAAAAGGCCTATAAAAACACGCTGCGATTGTTACCTTGCTCGACAAAATGGGTAGATGGATCGCGGGATTCAATCTGCCAATGCTTCCGGTCCTCGTCAAATAAGTCCTGGAGCAGATGAAGCTCCTCCACAAGGAATGAACGTGGACGCTCGCGGACTGATGGCACGCCATGCGATCGCAGCCACGACACTCGGGCAACTACAGCATTGAAAGCGATCCCTGCCCCCCGGCCGAATCGTCCTCGCGACCTGAAATGCGGAAAACACCTAGGAATTTCAAAATCGCTCGCGGTTATCACGCTCCGATCAACCGGACCAAAAACCCTCGCCGCTGGTCCAAATTCCGGCACGCACCGGTCACGTACCTCGACTGCCCGGCCGCGTCGGTCGCTGAAACTGCTGGAGGCAGCAATCCGAAGCCCGCACGGAGCAGAGAATTCTCAGTAGCAGGAACTTCACTGCGGGTGCATATAGAGAGAGAGAGAGAGAGTTACAGTGGCTGATCGCGACGGCCCTCGGCTTCGCTCGTCGGAGAAGTTCTGGGACGGCGGTGGCGACGAAAACGCTCGACGGCGGCGGCGGCGTCTGATTTTGTGAACCCGTCGTTCTTATCGGAGCTCGGAAGAAATGGAGCGCAGAGATCCGGTTCGATCGTCCGGAGCCGGTCTGAACTCGTTCAATGGGGGCGAGCGGTCCGGTTCGATTCTCAAGCTGGTCTGAACCCGGTCGATTCTTTTGTTGGACTTACAACTCCTGAGCTCGGTAGAAAAATGACATGTATAGTCTATGAAATTTTAATTTATTCAATATAATCTTGAAAATTTGAATATATATTCAATTTAGTCAATAAATTTATAGAAATGGGTAAAAGCCACGAAAAATCCTAAATTTCCCCAATTGTAATACAATTATCACAATCTTGTATAGTATGACATATTTATCTCAAACTTATTTGTTGGGTACCAAAAACCTAACCAAAAAAAAAAAATCTGTGACATATTTATTCTTAAAATTTATTATCATAGCTAAAAAGTTTGAGATTTTTATGTTATAAAAGCAAAATTTGGGATAAATATATCACATAAGTAAAAGTTTAAGGTAAATGCATTACAATTGATAAAGTTTGAGGCATTTTGTATTAAAAAAATAGTTTAAAGTAAACATATCACTCTGAATAAAGTTTAGGATTTTTTGTAACTTTTTCCCAAATATTAAATGTTTTATTAATTCAACTTTAGGATAATATTAAACATTTTCATACAATTCCGAAACTAAATCAATTATATACTAAAAGTCATATTAAAAATTAATAGAACTTGATTGTACATTGAGTTAAATTTCAAAAATCACATTAAATAAATTAAAATTTTAGAATTATATTACATATTAGGTCAAAATTTATAATCATCTTTGTTTAATGAAAAAGTTTTTACGCAGGTCTCCTTTGGCCGCTGGAGGGTATTAATGTCA
The DNA here is from genome assembly GCA_014182395.1 of Eucalyptus sp. ANBG9806169. NCBI lineage: Eukaryota > Viridiplantae > Streptophyta > Magnoliopsida > Myrtales > Myrtaceae > Eucalyptus > Eucalyptus sp. ANBG9806169. Next base: position 2,797,042 of record CM024573.1, read on the forward strand.
ATGCACGCTCCCATTTCAAAACGCCGAAAAGACGCGCTTCTCTTTCTCGAACTCAAAACTCAAACTCAAACTCGCATTCGCACAGAGAGAGAGAGAGAGAGCAAAAGGTTCTCTCGGCTGGGATGAAATCGTCGCAGCGATCGAGCAGAGCAGGAATGGTGATCGCCAAGGTGATTCTCCGCGTCTTCTCGCGATGTTTTTATCGATGTCGAATCTGCCGAGAGGAGGCGCAACTTTCGTTGTTTTTGGCTTCTGATTGCTGCTATCTTCTTCGCGTTTTCTTGGATGAAATTCTTAGGCGAAGGTCAAAGGAGGCCCGAATCCGTTCGCGGAGGAATCCTCCAAGAAGAAGAACGGTAGGAGTTCATTTTTTTCTTTTTTCTTTTTTTTAATTGTGGAATTCGAATTTTCCTTTAGATCTTGTGTACTTGGCGTTGCTGACGCGCGTCATCGTTTTGTAAATGCAAGCAGTCTGCGCCGGGAAGTTCAAGGTTTACACGGATGCCGGGGAACTCGGTACCGATCAAGCTGCGGCGGCCGGATTGTGAGTTGTTTGATTCATTCGTTCGGTCTCTTAGTGCTCTGCAAATCTTGCCTTCTGATTGTCACTATTTTTTTTTTTTTTTTGGCGGGTTAAAGAAAATCTGCGCAGGCAAATTCAAGGTTTAGCGTGCCTCCACGGTAAGAGACGTTTCTGAACTTCCCTCGTGGAATTACTACTATTAGGGAATGTTATGAGTCTCTTTTTGTTTTAGACACGTCCAGGTTTTCTCTTATGATGGATTATATTGGTAGTGTTCAGCTTCATTATTAGGAGATGAGTCTCATGTGGGTAAAATATAAAGAAACTCATCCAGTGCTTGAGCTGTTTCTCTCTGATATTTATGGTGTGAGTTGTTTAAAGGTTTGGATATCAAGTGGCACCCGAACCGAATTCAGATCTCCATGTAGAATCTTAAAAAAGTTATCTTGAACCGGTTGCTTGCGGGTCATGTCATTGTTTGAACCGGTAGACTTTGAATTGAGTAGTCTATATTGGCTGGTCATTAGTGTCCATGGAGTTGAACCGCTCAGACTGCGAGACGCCATGACACTCATTACAGTAGAAATTCTGCGTTCATCATTAATTCCCTGGACTCCTTTTCAAAATTTCTATGAAGTTACCTGTCAAAAATTTTATCATAATTTTGGTATCGGAAGCTGCCTACAACCATTTTGTGAGAGTACTAGGCAATTCCGCTTTAATCATCGAGGGCTTGTGGTAGACATAGTATTTTGCTGCTAGAGAGCCTATTAACAACTATTTTACTTCAAGGAGTTGTTTTGGTTGTTCTAGAAATAATACTTTTTTGTATTATCTAGCTTGTCTTCTTTGTTCTTGCAGAAAAACATCAATGACAGCTAACAAAAGCGTCAGTGGGACTACTGTAAGTGAAGCAAGGAGAATTGCTTTCTCTTGCATAGTGGAACTTTTACATTAGTCTCCTTTTGTTCAAGTTACTTCTTATGAACTTAATCCATATACGCATGAAATATTTAGTCATTTCACTTGCAGGTTGGTTTTGAGAACCAAAAGAAGACCGCTAGTAAAAATGATGCTTCTGGTACGATTAAACTACTAGGCTGAGAAAGAAAGCTTTCTTGAGATTTTGTATTCTTCTGATTATAATTTGTTTTTGTTAGGTAAAGCAAATATAAGAAGAAAAGCTTTGGCTGATGTTAGCAATGTTCGAAAAAGTGATGTTTCCGATAAAGTTGTATGTGATGGGTCCAAACCAAGGTGAGCATTGCTATATCTTGATAGGGAGTTTTCTTTCTTCCTTTATCTTATTTCTATTTTTACCCTATCTATTTCTGGCATGTTATGTGAAGATTTCATGGCTTTTGACAGTTGACATGACTATGGAATTTTATGTTTCTCCATTAGCATCCTAATTGTGTGCGTAGCTCTAATCACATTAAAAACAATATATTGCAGGAAGTACAAAAGTGAGGGCTTCCCATCTTTGCATCGGTATGCTTAGAGATCTTTTCTGCTTCACATATTTGTAGGGCTTACATCTAGTCGTAAAAGTTGGAAGTTTTTGTTTTGGATACCTACAGCGAAATGCATTCAGTGATTCTATTTTTCCTTTGACTTTGTTTTTTTTTGGTAGAGTCCTTTTGTTTTTGGTAAAGCTCTCAACACCTTTTTTTTTGCCACAGTGCTTCGATGGATCCAAGCATTAGGAAAGCAGGAGTTGCGAAAAAGAAATCTTTTGTGGTGGTGAGTTGCATTCCTGCTCTCTTTTTTTTCCCTTCTTTTGCTCTTGGCTATCTTATATACAAGCGATGGTACTTTTTCTTCTCTTGAAGCAGCCTAGCATTTTGTTTCTGAACTTATCAGATTTATCGATTCTTACATTTTGAAATTTGGTGAGTAGTGGTAAATTGGCTGGGGGTTATGGCTTATTTATACCTTTGTATTTGATGTTTCTAAGACTTGATAAGTGGTTGGCAAACTAACGTGTTTGCTCTAGGTGTCGAGACTTTATTGTCAGGTTGAATTAGATAGTGATGTTGTCACTCTCGACGCAATGAAGAGTTGTGTTTAAAGCCCCATTAATTACCAATTAATAGCTCAAAGGGGAGTTTGCGAAATAGAGAAATGGGAAAATGGTCATGATTTGATGGTGTTAGCAAAGAAAGAGCAACTGAAGCACTAAGAGGAGGAATAGATTTTCATCTGAAGCGATAAAACTGGAGGGCAACAGAGAGGAGCTTGTATAAAAATCTGAATCTGCATTTATCATGGTGATTTGTCGTGTCTGAACTTATCATTTATTGGATAAAATCTTTTCCATGAAACGTCGGGTACCACCAAATATGGGGTAATTGAAGCCTTGAGCCAGTTTTGAAGTTCCTTAGACAATCACAGAATAGCACCTTAAGCTACGGGAGATTGATGCTCCTTTTATGAATAAATTATCCATTTAGCTCAAGGGACTCCAATAAGTTTTTATGATTTGAGATGACCCCTGCCCCTCCCATTTATTGACCACAATATGTGGCAGCATAATACCATTTTGTAAACTAGCACTTGAGCATCTCTTGAATTCTTTTAACACATGTGGCATGATCATAATGGGTATAAATATATCATCTGATTGAACCAGGGAAAAGTGAGGGAACAAATGAATCAAAGGAATGAAGAGCCTCCTACGGTGAAGAGAGGTGAAACATGATTTTGCAGTAAATTTTTTAAGCATGATTTCTACCTCATTTGAAAGGCCTTTTGGGAACTTACTAGTTCTCTGTCATTACCATGTATGAAAGAAGCTAATACTGCTAGTGCTTCTCAAAGAGTCGTAAACAAGGGGCCATTTCATGATCATAGCATCACTGAACAAAGGTATTTGCTATCTGTAATTTTCATTTTAATGTTGATTCCAGGATTTTCAAAATGACTACCGCGCTTAACTCTTATTTGGCTCAGTTTTGTCACTCTGTTTAGGACTTTTTAGTGTAACATAATTTTGCCTTTTTGTCAGGACTCGAATAAATGCTACATTAACAAGGTATGAGAGCTAACTTATGCATTTTCTCATAGAAAAATATACGTTCTTCACATTGATTCATTCCTTTGGTTACCTTTTTCTGTCTTAAGGAAATCTTTGCCAGTGTTGAGGAGGAACAGCCAGGTAAAATTGAGCAATATAATGCTAGTTTTAAAGAAGTCCATTGGAAGTCGTTGCTGATATATATATAATATAAGTAACTGTTTATGTTGAAGATGTTACCACGTTGCTATAATGGACCGAGGACACTAGTTATTTTTCTTGATTTTCTTTTTCACGGCACACATTTTACTCCAGTATATTGCATGGGCCTTTTGCTCAGGATTTTCCTGAAAGAAGTTGCTTTTCCTGAAAGAAGTTGCTTTTCTGTTAGGAAAATTCTGAAAGTACTGCTAAGAGAAACGGCAGAAGTGCTATACCCAGTAAGTTGCTATTCACTGGGATTTTTTTCTTAGCAAGTCAATGAATTGCTTTAACTTTGCACATTCTTTCAGCCAAGATAAAAGGTGGTCATAAAGTACTTCCACGTGTGAGCAATCTTACAAGCCATGTCGCAAGTACAAGAGCAAGTGGTTGCACAATGATGTAAGTATCAGTGAATCAGTGACCTCAAGTTTTTCTAATGGAAGAAATGAACTGTGGACAACCAGCTTTTGGCAATTTGTGTGTATTGGTATAGCTAGTCCCCCAAATGTATTTATTGCAAAACAGAAGTCACGTTGGCCTATATTGATGTTCTCATCTTTGCAGTTGGTGATAAAAGTCAGTAAATAGTTAATGAAGTGCTACTTATATTTTTAAGATGTGGTGAGACGAGTGGAAGCTTCCTGAATGGATGTTGCTAACCTTGATGAGGCGATACTGAAACTTGAAAATAATCCAAGATTGTGTGCTGTACTTGTGCTTCCTTTTACGTCTGCGTTTCTTCTTTAATCTCACATTTTTGAATTGGAATAGGATTATTTTCGTTACAATAAAAATTTTGATATATGTTCGCAACATATTTGTCAATTTTTGTAGGGGTCCAAGGTTTCAATCTACTGTTGGTGCATCTTCAAGAAAACATTCTGAGGTTTGTGTCTCATCTTTTTGGTAAATATTCAAACCTATGAGCAGTCAGTTAATAGCTAACCACTCTTATCAAATAGTAATTTGTTTAATTTCTCTTGGTTTATTCTTCATAGATGCTTCTAGTTTGAGATTCACTAGATATAACTATGGATGTTCCTTGTACCAACTCTTTTGAGTAGCTACTGATAACATTGTCGTGCAAGGGTAGATATTATTCTGGTTCATGCTTGATTGTGACTGATATTTACCCTTTAACTGGTTTACGTGTTTAAGTCTTTGAAAGCATCAACTTTTTCAGTTCAGAGTAAGCTTTCCCTGAAAGTTTGTGTTGCAATTTTTATTTAGCAGAGTGCTTAATTCATATTTGCTAACATGGATTTTATCATTGTCAGCTATGTTCATAATAATGGGATACATCACAAGTAATAATCAAATATATACATGTAAGAAACTTCATACCTTTTTTGGGCCAAGAGAAAATTCATACTTCACAGGATGACCTTTAGATAATTCTAGGCTATGTTTGTAAGTATGCAACACATTTGTTTTTTACACCTCAAATACAGAGAAAGACACACATACACACACGCACTCTACCTTTGTATGTCTTAGAGCTATCCCGACCAGCAAATCATTTCTAGACTTGGGTTTTAATAAGTTGAGGTAATCAGTTTTTCATTCTCAACAGCAGATATCTCAATATTTAGATTATGCACTCCTCTTGCTAATACTAGTGAGCAGAGAATGTAACTAATTATTTATACATTGTATCACAGTTTCATGGGTAGCATTTAGATCTAAATGGCTCACTAATTCAATTGCTCTGTATTTTCAGTTATTTTCTTTTAGATTTTCTATTATTCAAATGATACCAAAGATGATTGCATTGGAAGTACATTCAAATTTTTAATCAGCAATCATTTTACTCGTATCCAAGCAACTCTTTGTTTGCATACTATTCTCACTGTAATTTGTCAAGCAATAACGTGCAGTCATATTAACTTGGTAATGTGATTAAATTAAGCTTGAACTTGCTATAAACCAGGGAGTTGTTAACAACGCAATTGCGGCTTCAAATGCTCAAAGGACCTCAACATCTAAGGATGTAAAGATTGCAGACAAATCTGTCGATGAAGTATCACCTGAAAAACAGACAGAAGCGTCACTTCTGCTTACAGAGAATACACTTCAACTGGACAAGGAAGTGATATCATCAAGTAATATTATCCACTCTGGTGGAAGTACATCAGGTTTCATTGCCAAGAAAAAACCACAGCGGAGGAGATCTTATACATCTCTTTTGATGGCTAGATCAAAGGTTAGAACTGGTTTAGTTTGTAATGTGATTGTTGCATGAAATCTGAGGGTGGTTGTCTATTCTGCAGTTCCTCGGCGAAAATGGTGAAGACTTAAAGCTGGAAAAATTACCAAGCATAGACGATTCCAGCAATCAACTGGAAGTTGCTGAATATGTTGATGATATATACGAATATTATTGGAATACTGAGGTACTTTTTTTGTTCACTTCGTTTGGTTATTGCTAACCATCATCTGGAATTTCTTGTCTCGCATGTCTTAGTCAGAATTAGGGATATGACAGCTTTGTCCATATACGCAAATGTGCTTTACATTTTCACTATATAGATGAAGGATTTCATGGTTAGCCTTTGTTGTTTAGGAACATAAAAGGGATTAGAGACTGACTCTATTTAGGTTTCATGAAAACTTGGAGACTCTAGTATTTGCACTGGATCATATGAGATAGGTTTTAATTCATTCGGTGCCTCTAAGTGGGTTTCTGAAATTTAACTTTATTGATGTAGTGCACAAAGTAAATTTTTACTATCCTTTATATCCATTAAATGTCTCGTTTTGCAGGCATATAGTGCAGGTTTGGCAAATCACATGTCAATTCAAACAGGCATTACACCCAAAATGAGAGCCATATTGATAAATTGGCTCATTGAGGTATTGACTTAAGAACTCAACATTTTATCTTCCCTTTTCCAGTTCACTCTCTTAAATCTAATTTTATGGTATTGGTTGTAATCTTGTCACACGTTAAAAATTATTAGATATCTTTGTGAATATTGTAGGTACACTTCAAATTTGATTTAATGCATGAGACACTTTATCTCATGGTGACACTGCTAGACCGGTATCTATCTCAAGTATCAATCCAGAAGAAAGAGATGCAGTTGGTTGGTCTCACTGCACTTTTGCTGTCATCTAAATATGAAGACTTTTGGCATCCTAGGGTATGTTGAAGTTTCTCTTGCCACCTGTAATTCTATATTTGGGCAAGTTTCTGACACATGCTTACTCTTGTCCTTTCTCTTCCAATAGATAAAAGACCTCATCAGCATCTCAGCAGAGTCCTACACAAGAGAGCAAATGCTAGGGATGGTATGTGTTGTCGTGTTATGTGGTTGGGATAGCTTACTTGATTTGATGTAATGCATGGAATGTATAACTTGCTCTGGCAAAGAAAGAGAAAAGAACATCTAACTTGCTTTTCACTTTGTAGGAAAATAAAAGGCCTCCCTATAAGTTATAATTGCTTTTGCTCTCTTAAACTTCAATCATCCAGTAAAATAATGGTAGGATTAGAAGAGCAAAAATTAGACCTTTATGACATTTTTCATATATGCTACTAACTAGGAAAAACTCGCCTTTATTGGCAACATGGCTTTTTTTTTGTCATGTTTTCAGGAAAAATCAATCTTAAAGCAGCTGAAATTTCGTCTGCTGAATTTGCCTACTCCTTATATTTTCCTTATATTTTCATGCTGAGGTTTCTCAAAATTGCTCATTCAGACAAAAAGGTAAGCCGTAACTCATGACTCATGAATGAATTTGATGAGACTAGCATGTAAGATAATTTCATGTCTGTGAAGAGCTTCACACCATTTAAAATGTAGATGTAAGTTGGATTTTGGACTATGAAAGTATAGATAGAAACTTGAATATCCATACCCTTGCTTATCTTGCCCTAGTTTTATTTTGTTAAGCGCTAAACCTGCTAACACTTCTGGTTGACTTGGTCACTCCTTCCAGCTTGAACACCTAGCATTTTATCTTATCGAGCTTTGCTTGGTGGAATACGAGGCGTTGGAGTTCAAGCCTTCACTGCTATGTGCATCGGCTTTATACGTTGCAAGGTGTACACTACAAATGTCTCCAGCTTGGACACCGCTGCTCATCAGACATGCACGTTATGAAGTGTCCCAAATCAGGCATAGATCTTTTAAGATCATTCTTTTGTGAACCTTCCTTATTCTGCAATCATTATTGATGAGCTTGGCCTATTCTTGCAGAGTATGTGCAGAGATGATACTGAGATTTCATAAAGCTGCTAGACTGGGGCAGTTGAAGGTCACGTATGAGAAGTATATGGGGTCAGACCTCGATTGTGTTGCAGCGATAAAACCATTGGATGAGCTTCCTTTTTAATTTGGCTCATGTTGATTCTTTCTGCTTCATGACGCGATTTCTAAAATTCTATACAGCTTAGAAAGCTGACGTGCTAGGTAAGTTTACTCTATTTGGAGATTGAAATTCGCATTGTCCCTCTGTTCATTCTAATATTCTGGTACTTTCTTTTACCTGACAGGCTAATCTGCATTGCTGTACATCTTGTAATAGTTGTGACTTGCTTTGATTTTGTGAGTGAGGTATAGTAAATACTGGCTTTTGTTCTGGGGTCGCTGCAGCCAGATTTGTGGTTCATTTTCTTGTTGTAGCTTCAGAGCGGACTGATATTGATATTGAAATTCAAACCAATTGCGACAGCGATATTTGGATAGGGAACCTTTCATCGACATGAGTGTTCTCTATCGAAGAGCGTACACCTTGCAACGTATAAAGCCAATGCACATAACAGTGAAGGCTTGAACTCCAACGCCTCGTATTCCACCAAGCAAAGCTCGATAAGATAAAATGCTAGGTGTTTTAAGTTGGAAGGAGTGACCAAGTCAACCAGAAGTGTTAGCAGGTTTAGCGCTTAACAAAATAAAACTAGGGCAAGATAAGCAAGGGTATGGATATTCAAGTTTCTATCTATACTTTCAACAAAATAAAATCTACATTTTAAATGGTGTGAAGCAAGCTAGTCTCATCAAATTCATTCATGAGTCATGAGTTACGGCTTACCTTTTTGTCTGAATGAGCAATTTTGAGAAACTTTAAGAAAATATGATTTTTCAGCTGCTTTAAGATTGATTTTTCCTGAAAACATGACAAAAAGAAGCCCTTGCCAATAAAGGTAAGTTTTTCCTAATTAATAGCATATATGAAAAATGTCATAAAGGTCTAATTTTTGCTCTTCTAATCCTACCATTATTTTACTGGATGATTGAAGTTTAAGAGGCAAAAGCAATTATAACTTATAGGGAGGCCTTTTATTTTCCTACTAGTGAAAAGCAAGTTAGATGTTCTTTTCTCTTTCTTTGGCTAGAGCAAGTTATACATTCCACATTGCTACACATTACATCAAATCAAGTAAGCTATCCCAACCACATAACACGACAACACATACCATTCCTAGTTTGACCAAATTCATTCATGAGCTACTGCTTACCTTTTTGTCTGAATGAATCAAATGCATTTTCTTAACATCCTAGTTAAAACATTATTGCTTATTACCTTGAAAATATTAGAGGGCAAGTACATAAATCAACAACAGATTTTGCGGTCCCAGGCACACTTGTGATTAGGTTCTGTTTTTCTTCTTTTCCCCTATCCAAATATTGCTGTATGTAACCATGACAATAAGGCAAAATTGTGACAGCAGGACATCAAAGAACTTTTGCAAATAAAAGTCTTTAACCAAAGTGGAGTTGAAAGTTTAAGCTCTCACATCTCTATAAGAGAACTCATCGCTCAAGTGTTCCAATGGACACAAACAACAATGGCACTTCAGTTCAAACTCAGCTTAAGAAGAATAAGCATTTGCCTGATTTAGAACCTAGTCAGCATCCATACACATCTATATCAAAAAGAAAAACTGAAACCTCAATGAGAATGCAACATGACCCTTACTCCCTTAGCTCCATGGTTACACATAAAACAAAACCTCATGGGGAGTAAAATAGAAAGAACCCTGCAAGCTCACTGCCACATGGAATGCAGAACAAGCTGCCATGATTCTAAAAATTGAGCGAATATATTTAATTATTCCCTTTCTAAATCTCCCTATTTGATTGACCATAGCTACAATCTTCCACTAAACCACAAGCAATAGAAAAACTGCACACTATGAGGGCAAAAACTTTGAACTGGAATAATATCACTTCAATGGAAACAGAGGACTGAAGAGCCAGGGCTGTATCAGAGTGTCCATAGATGTCTATATGTACTGACTAACTATATGCTCGAGCGTCTCCACCTCCTCCAAATTCAAGAGTATACATTGAACTGTTCAACATACCTCCTTATGTACATATACCGTATCATCATTCACCAAAAACCAGCTTTATTTGCCATCAATTATTATACTACACAAGCTGCATTGCACTATTCCACAAGTATATGCCCTACCGATTACAAGACTATGAACTGCACATTCTACTATGAGCAAGGTAGCAAACCGTCCTGTGCAAGCAAATGATCTTGAAGGTCCAAAGTCTCCCTCACAGCTCGATAGAATTCCACCCAGGATGATGGTTGCACATCAACTGGACCCCACAAGAATGTTGGATTTGGACTAGCTGGGCATGCGGTGACCAAATCCAGAACTGAAACTGCAGGCTTAGGGGGTTGTGGGAAATTGAAGGCTAGATTGTCCACTTTGTGCTCGTAGATCTTGCCTTTCCTATCCAACTTATACCGTGACGTCCCTTGAAACTCACCTTTTGCTTCCCATGGAACCCGAGGAACCCCTTTTAGGTTCCACCTAATCAATATCATATTCTCTGAAGGCTGCCAAATTCTGTATACCTCGAGGGAAATATCGCGAAACAAAATCTTTCCATGAAACCTCAATGCCCAGAAAATCAATTTGTAGTTATCAATCCCAGTAAAGGTGTTCAAAGGGTCCATAAAAGTGATATCGTCCCTGAACAACAGACAACCAACATAAAAACAAAAATTTCTATCAGCATCAAGACAAGATACGACGTACTTAAAATTTTGCATGAGGCTTCTCATGGAAATCGTAACATCATACATCCATGAAAAATCAGATTCACAAAGGTGAAAATTCAGCTCTAAAAGAACCCTGCAAAATGATTTCAAATAAACAGCCAAAAGTGTAAATATTCGACAGTTTCACATGAGACAATTCTGTTAAATATGTGCGAACAATCTGAAAAGGAATATCACCAGTGGACAAGTTTGAAAATCTATGAACTAATGTAGAAATACATCCACATCAAGCAACAAAACAAAACCGATCATTCATTTTGAGTCTAAAGTTGTAGAATGCTATTTAGTTTATTTATCAGCATTGGCCACCTGCTAGATCTGAAGCTCCAGGTACAATTAAACCTGAGCTTTCTGGTTCTTTGCTGCCTGATTCCTCTGGTCCCTGACAGAGTAGTTGGGAAATTATTTGCGTGAGGGGATTTCTCAGTGGGCAGGTCTTGGGATACTTATTAAAGGATTGAAGGGGCCATGGTGCAAGCTTATCTGTTTTGTTCCTTGCATAGCAAATGATAGTTTTATTGCTTGGTTGGCAATGGACAAGAGATTGGCTACAAAAAATAGATTATTCAAGTGGAAATTGCAAATTTCTCCAACATGTTGCCTATGCAACTCAGCTTTGGAGCATAGCAATCGCTTACTCTTTGCTACCCCAGGCTTGGTCTGCTGTATTGCAGCTTTGTACGCTTTCTCGTGATTTAGGGGCTGTATTAGCGAAGCTACTAGGGCAATTTGCACTTTCAAGGGAATTCATTTCACCAGTTGTGTATCATGGATGCCTTTCTCCATTATAATTGGATCACGAAAAATTGCTGTATACATGACTCTTCTTTTGTTGGAAAGTGTCGACTCAATACTTTTGAGAATTAAGAGGGCAGTATGTGGTAGGATAATGGGCTGTGCTGAGGCTAGAAGGAAAGTTTTCTTCGATAGACTTTAATATCTATGCTCCAATTGCAGACTTGAAAGCTTGTTCCTATAGTATTCGATTGTTGAACATGTGATAGGTCTGCTTGCCTGCGGCTTACAGTACTCATAAGGGAAATTTCAAATTGGCTAAGGATGACAATAGTAATCAAAAACACATGCACAAATACCCCAGGAAAAAGATGGAGCTGTGAGCATTCCAAAACTAGCTTCACACTATTGAATGGGCATTAAGAATCCCAAACTATATATATCTCAAAGCATAATCCTACAAAATTAAATCCCAAAGAAAAGGAGCTAGAAATAACCCCAGTTAGATAAAACGAAAGAGAGAGAGTATACCTATAGATGTCATAATTGAGGTCCTTGGTGAAGAGCAGAGGCATGTCTTCACGGAGAGTCCTGACGGCGAGCCCAAGATTGACGAAGAAGTCATCTCTTTCCTGATTCTCCTTCTCATCGCGGGGGGTATCCACTTCAACGCCTTGCACGGTCGGCGTTTGGACACTGCTCAAGGCAGGGCTGACAGAAACCGCAGAAGAAGAGAGAGAGGGAGAGGAAGCAGAGAGAGAGAAGGGCTTGGTGGGTTGAGAAGGAGAGAAGGGTTGGTTGGGGTGGAAGGGCTTGTCCTTGGACTTGGGTTGGAGGAGAGAAGGGGAGAGGTTGGGCAGGAGGAAAGCCATGGCCCTTTAATGGGGTCTTGGTTCTTGATTCAGTTCCAATCAAATGGAAGGGATTTTGTGTGATTGGCTTTGGCCGCAAGAACTGGACAGGGAGAAGGAGAAGAAGGAGAAGGGAGTATCCATCTTGTGTACGTTGTTGAGTTTTGAAACAGAGGAAGAGAGAGAATGAGAAAGGTTGGAGATTTTTGAGTGGCTCTAAGCTTGGCCATCAATGTGTTATTGCCTTGACTCCCTTGTTTCTGCCTCTTCTTTTCTCTTGTTTTTCCCCCTTTCTCCTTATTTCTTCCCCTATTATTTACAAATATTAGGGTCGATTTGATAAATACTGTATTCATTTGACAAAAAGAAAATAGATGTGTTTTTCTTAAATTTCCTATTTTGTTGAAAATGAATTTGGCTTGCACAACGCAAGTTTGTTACGTAAATAGAAATATTGAAAAATATATATGGGTACGTTATTTTCAAAGTCAAAACGTATATTTCCATTTAACGATAGAGTGTATTTTCACTTGATATATTCATTTGAAAGACAAGTTCTCTATCTTCATTTTCGATTTTGCTCATATGAAAAAAAAATGATTCAATTTCCTATTTTCTTTTGAAAATGAGATTTGTAATTGAAAATGCATTCGGTCAGAAAATGGTTTTCAAAGTAAGGATCGAACACACGTAATTTTTTTTAACTTTTGAACTACAAAATAAAAATGAAAAGAAAAGGTTTGTAAATTTGTATTTATAATGAACACGACGCAAATTGAAGAATGTTTTTTTAACTTTGCAAAGCACAGAATCGAATGTGTTTTTTTCTAATTTATATTCATGTTGGGAAAAATTTTATTTTCAAGAATAAATACCATGCTCGCTGAAAATGAAATTTAAGAACACGATTGAGCTGGGCTCTTATATTCAATGTATGGTAATATTATATTAGCGTATTTGTCCAAATTTTGAAATAAAATACAGAATTCATCATATTGGCAAAGACAGAGAGGCTAATTTGTCTCACTTAAGAACAATTAAAATATTATCAAAATTTAGAAAAAATAAAACTTATATACGTATTTACGTGTCTAGGATTTTGGGTTTAAAAAGATAATCTATGAATTAGAAGAAGGCAGAAAATGAACTTATAAGACAATATATTATCGAAGACAATTTGATTGTTCATTTTTTTCCTTTGATGATATTACCTTATAAACCGAGAAGAAGAACGCAAATTGAAAAGCTCGACTTCTTGATCAATTGATTGAAATTTCAAATCGAGAAAATTCTGTCTTGACTTAGTCATTTGTTTGGTTCTGGGAATAGCTCCATTTCCAATCTTATTTTTCATAGAACAAAAAAGTTAATCGAGATCATATACCCCTCCAAAGATGTGATCTATGTAACGACTCCGTCGCATTATCTATCGCAAATCATAAACAGGAGATCAAACAATAATAATTCGCTGCTTTAGTCAATCTAAAATGGGATTTATCCATCTAATTACTTGGGATGTTCCATATGTTTCACATATTCGAAATGGAGATAAATACCGCATTTTTGCTTGGTTTGAGTTTTACTGCTCTCCTCTGGTATAATTTCGGTCACAACAAAATATATAGGATATTAAGATGGTTCCTTATTTGTTTGTCAGAAGACAGTATCTATTAAAAAACTTAAGAATAAATATAAACAAGGTATCTCATACATTAAGTGACAGATAAAAACTATCTAATTCATGAATGGATGAATAGAAAGGCAATCACGGCGGCAGAAGCTACAAATAGCGACGGAGCCCAAGAGGTGGGAGAAGAGAAAAGCACATTCGCATCTCTCCTCTTTCAAATTTAGCATCAAGGAATAGAAAAGACGCACCGTATTCTTCTCATGGAAGAGATGAATGATTAATTGCAACCTTGAGAATAATGAATTAACCGGTTGTCTAAAAACAAGATACGTAGAATGGAAAGGAGAGTGAAGCTAGTTTTTGGCAACAACCGAAAGAAATCGATGATGATTGAAATTGATACGGTCATAATCAATTACAATTATTTAAAAAAAAAATTGATTCAAATCAAAGAGCACGGGGATCAATTTGACTTGTCTTTCGATTTGTTGGTATAAGAAAAGTGGCTCGGTTTTTATTTTCTTTTCAAAATGAAATTTGCACCGAAAATGCAAATTAAATACAAAAACCATCATATTAGCCAAATGGAGTGATTTAGGGCTTGTTTGTCTGCACTCAATAACAAGGCTTTCCTTTGTTTAATTAACAAATATCAATATTTCGAAAAAAAAAAAAGAAAAGAGGTCTGAGAAATTTTCAAGGATTTGTTAAAAAGTCTTACGTAAATCAGAGGAAGCAGAAAATGAACTTATAAGATGAGAAAGATCTGACAGTATGAACAAATTTATCAAGGACAATTTGATTGTTCCTTTTCTTTCCCATGCAAGACGTTTCTATAATACTGATTCTAAGGTATAAACCGAGAATAACAACACAAATTGAAAAGCTCAACTAGTCGATCTAGTTGATGGAAACTTCAATCCAGAAAAACTCTGTCTTGACTAGTCATTCTTTTGGTTCTCGGAATGGCTCCATTTCAACCATTTCCAATTTTATTCTTCAAAGAACAAAAGATGTAATCTATGTAGCGTCTTGGGTTGTATTTCCGATGAGGATGAGCCGATTAATGTTATAGGAAAATCTTGGTCGCACAATCGTAAATTGGGAGATTAAACAATAATAATTCAATGCTTTAATTGGTCTAAAATGGCACGATCCATCTTATTAAGATCAACAAGGGGGAAATTGGCGGAATTATTCTGAGTGTATGAGGGACTATTATTTGGGATCATGTCCTAATAAACGTAAAAATCATCTTCATTGGCATGATTGATGGGTCAAAGTATGTGGGGGACAGAGAGGAGACGGTTTCATAGAATGAATGGATAAGGCATTCACGGTGGCTTGAAGCTGCCAATAGGGACGAAGCAACGGAGTGGGAGAAAAGTACATTCGCATCTCCTCTTTGAAATTTGGCATCAAAGAATATAATAGTTGCAGCATATTCTTCTTACGCAAGAGAAAACTTTCGCAAACTGAAATTCTCTCATGGCACTTCCCATCTTTTGGTGATGACCAGGGACTGCTTTGGGGAATTGAGCAGAAGAACAATTTTTGCATTCGATGGTGGGAAAAAAGGAGAAAATTGTCCAAAAAGTCCTAAACATATTGTATTTTTGTCAATTCAATCTTAAATCTTTCAATTTTGCTAATTGAGTCATAAACTATTTTATATTTTATCAATTGAATATATCCAGCTAATTTTTATCGAAATTCACTAATGTGAACATCCGCCATTCTATATGTAGACAAACCTACGCTAACATGGAGAATTTTAATAATATTTTTTTGAATTTTTAGAAAAGTTATTTTCTTTTTCATTTTCTTCCTTTTCTTCTCTTTTCCTTCCTTTTAAAAAAAAAAAATTACTGTGATCAATGAGGTTCGCCTAACGCCTCGCCTAGCCTTGCCCTAGTTAGGGGGACCCTTCACCTTACGATTGCTTAGACAATTTGTAACAGCACTAGAATAATACATTATAGAAATTTTTTTTAGCTTTTTGCGATGTATAATAAAATTTGTGCGGTCACAATGCGCTTTTTTCTTTTCTCTACAGCTGAAACTGCAGTAAAAAGGAGATATTTCAAACAGTATTTACTATTGTTTAATCTTTGAGTGCTTAATATGATCTTTCTTGAAAGGAACACTGAAAGTATAAAAACTTCGAAAGGAATCCTTGGACTTTTAAGAGAGAGTACCGTTGGTAAGAAATGGTGTGGGCCCGGAAAAAAATGGAGCCCGATCCGGTTAAGCCCAAACCCACTCATTTTCCAAAGGTTATTTTTTGGGCCGAACATTTTCCAGATTTGAGTTGTACGATAACAATTCAAGAATTTTAACTCAATATATAATATAATCCTTAAATTATTAATTTTTTCAATGTAAAAATTACAATAGCAATGATGAGATGTCAATAGATGCAACTGATTCTATATGATATTTTTCATGATTTGCTTTTAGATAAAGCAGGAGACAACCTAAAATATGTGATTATCTAATTCAAAGTAAAAGATAATTTAAGATTAAACCCTATTCTAAATTAGGAAATTTCCTAAGTTGCTACATGACTCCCAGAGGAGCAATTCCAGACTAGGAGAATAGTTTATCCTAACATGTAATACAAATTTGTTTTGTATTTTTTAATAGGAATATTTACTAGATCAAGGACATGCAATATAATAAATCCATAACAAACTATTCATTGAGCTCAAAATAGGAAACAACCATTTCGAGATCCGAACTTAAGCCTTAAAGATCAAATCGCAATATCACGCACGACTCAAGACCGGAAAATTTCCTAATCGGGATTATGCCTAAAAATCTCAAGAAAATCATGTTAGATTTCAATAATTCCAATTTAGGCGACTCAATAATCAAATCTAGTTCGGTTGAGGATCAGGGAATTTCGTTTCCAAAAGCGAGGCCGGCTGGCGGACGGACAAGGAAGATTGGCAGGGCGTGTGGAGCCACGGTGCGGCTGAGCTATGGAGGCGCGACGGCTAGCTGGTCGCGGTGGTGGCTGGCATGAGGATTACACAAGCTATAGCTATCTTCTACATTTCTCCCCTGTTTTTTCTACGTATATGGAAGCCCCTCTTTAACTTCTCTCATTCCCCGTTTTCATCTGCACTTTTGTCAGCCTGCCCATGCACCCCACCAAGCGCCCCCGTTCCCTGCTCTCGTTTTCTTCCATTTATTATCTCTGCTTTCTTGGTTTTGCTTTTTATACCATTGGACCCAACGTCTCTGCCCTTTTCTTATACTTTGGGTTTTGTAATCTCAAATCTAGACTTGTACAGATGATGCCCCACGCGAGTTCCATATCTCAACAAAATGAGCAAGAAGAGGGTACGATTTGGTTCGGCCGTGATCTCGCCTAAGTCAACATTCGATGCATATGCACTGAATGAAAATTTCTAAATGTAGAAATCAATTCCTAATTTTTCTTATGAAATGCATGAGAAGTATTCGGGCGAAAATTTATGTATCAATTGTGTTATCAAATAATTAATGCAAACCATCTGTCATCTTAATCTCCTAAATAATATTAGGAAATGAAGAAATTTCAGCATCTCACAGCTCTATCTCCCTAAAAGAAAATTCATCCTCGAAATTTAAATTTACCTTTTCAATTAGAGAACTATTAATATTTGTATTTCATTTCATTTTCGCTTTCCACTTCATTTTCTCAAAATCATGATATTGCCATAAGACTTTGATTAAAGGAATAGTCTTACTAACTTGTTCCTTTTGATCTAAAATATGTACTGACTTCTCTACATCAGTTACTCTCTCATTTATCTCGATTATTTTAACATGATATCCAAGAGGTTGTCCGCTATCAAATGAGACAATCCAGTTCATATGTGTGTAGGAACCAATTGATTTTTCCTCAACAAGAGCTCCATAGTAGCTGCAATGAGCTTTTATCGATATTCATTCCTCAAATCTATTACGCACACAAAGACGCCCATGGAATCCCAAAATTCCATTCATTTGACCCTTGAAAATCTGATCTCTTTCTCCCCAAAGTTTTTCCTCAAACTTTATTTCAATACCTTTCTCTTCAACAGTACTACCTCTATAACTGAAAAATGACTTTCCGTTACCAGAATTCCGAAATTTCTTTTCCCATTTTCACTAGCATTTCCAAATTTCAAATTTACTGCTTAGGCTTGCAACTACTCTCGAGCAAACACCAAAGTTATTACTTAAGATTTGTCATGTCCAAAAGATCACATTCTAGCATTTAAGCAATCCTTACTCTTTTTCTTCCAAATTCTAAGAATCATCATGCTTAAAGTCTTCAAGATCTCCGAAGTGTCGTACAAAATTTTTATTTGATACCAAAAATCTATTACTCTTCGTCAACACAAAAAATCTGACCGGTAATACATATATCAGGTCACAATATAATACATCTTCCATATTCATCGCAACTTGAACTTCCCCAGCCATCAATTAAACCATCGGGATTTCCATCATCTCGATAAAGACAGCCTAAGAATATCACATTGTCCAGTTGAAGAATTTGTGCAAATCAACTCTTAGTAGTTCATTAAAAACTTCAAATATTCTTCATGCTCCTATGAATTGCTCGAATAGATTTTTATCAATAATAGAACTTCAAAATGGCCCTTTTTAGCACCACCGAATAATTAACTTTCAATACATCCTGGACAAAATTCATAATATCGCAAGTATTAAAGTTACAACTAAGAGATTTCCAATCATGGAACTTGGAAAAGATCCACTTATTTCGGGTCCGTTCGTTTCGCGGAAAATGACTTCCGGGAAAATATTTTCCTGATTTTCCGATGTTCGTTTCACGGAAATGAACTAATCAAGAAAAATGTTTTCCATCATTAGAAAAAACAACCTTTAAAGTAAGAAAAATGTTTTCCATTTTTTAAAAGTGGAAAACGTTTTCCATGACTTCCTCCCTCTTACTTTTTATTTATTAATACATTTTCGTTTTATTTTTATGCTTTCTTTTTTCTTTTTCTTTTTTTTTTTTAAATCGAGTTTTTAATTTCTTTTCTTTTTTTCTTTTCTTTCTTTCCTTTTCATCTACTTCTTTGGTGGTGGCCGGCGGCCGGTCGCGGGCCGGCGTCCGGCGGCCGGCCGCAAGCCAATAGCCCGGCGCCTCGCCCTAAGTTGGCAAGGCGAAGCTCTTGCCGGCCTGGGCGGAGCTCGCGGCTAGCCAAAGCTCGGTGAAGCTCGCGGCGAGCTCGGGCGAGATCCGGCGAGCCTCGAGCTCGCCGGATCCGGCCGCCGAGTCTTGGTCGGCCGCCGGGCGGCCGACCATCGTCGGGCGGGGAAGGAGGTGACGGTGGCGGAAGGAGGAGGAAGGAGGCGGCAGCAAAGGAAGAAGGAGGAAGGAGGAAGGAAAAGAAAAGAAAGAAAAATAAAAAAAAAAAAAAAAATAAAAAAAATTCGATTTTTTAAAAATATAAATAATTAAAAATTCATTTTTTTAAAAAAAAATAATTTTTTGGTCAATTAAAAATATTAAAATTCAATTTTTGATAATTTTTCCCAAACAATTAAATGAGCTAACGAACGGTGAAAAATATTTTCCACTCAAATTTTAGGTATTGGTCGAACACCTAGGAAAATAGAGTTTTCCTCTAAAAATGACTTCTAGGAAATGTTTTCCTGGAAACACGATATTTTTCGCGAAACGAACGGACCATTCAATCCCACTATCTCTCAAGGCAATTTACCTTATTTCTCTGTATAGAATCAGTGACAACAAAAATAAGAACTTATCTTCAATCCATATATTTGATAAAGAATGTCGCTACTTAAAACATCATTGCTTAGACTCGAATAAATATCATGATTTCTGAACTTGATAAATATTTGAAAACACTGCCTAAAGGTCCCTGATTTCTGAACTTGCTAAAACTATAAAAATATATTGGGGCAAGCCTAAGCTCAATAAATGAATTCTCTAAATCTAAAATGGGAGATCATCTTACCACTCAATCTCGATAGCACAACAACGTCAGAATAAAGAATGAGCGATATCATTTTGTGGATTCACGCTATAATAATGACAATCCTTCATTTCGTTCAATTACTAAGTAAACTTATTCCTTAATTATTTACAAATTCATAATAGAATATTACAATCACTTTAAGGATACAACATGTATTCCACATGATTTAAGTACTGGCATCTCAATCCATAAATGACATGTTAACTCTTTCGGCTTATATGAGTATCCATCATTGCATAATTTCATTAATACACCAATATCCATATGTTCAATCACATATTCAAGTTTCTCATCACTTTCCCACTTTAGTAACAAGGATGTTAACCTACTCCAAACCACAAATATCCACTTACATTTTCCAAACATATTATGTGAAATTATTTATGACATAAATTGCATGCCGCCACCACATATAAATGACTATATCCATGCGTGCAATAAATGTCATGAGTTATATACAATTCAATACTCGAATGCACATAGACGAACATATAAATCTCATTATGCACAAATACCACACATTAGATCACCAATATACGTAGGTGAGTGTGTATAATATATTTCATACTTGTCATTGGCAATTCATTTTGACTAACGAGACATCCCGAACCATGAGGTATCTTGACACACGAGACACTATCACCACTAATATATGGGTGACAAAAAGATAACATAATACCTTCCATATACAATCATATAGCAACAATGCACATAATAACACTAAATGACTCATTAACCAGCCCTACTTCGATTAAAACTTCACAAAGCCATTTCTGAACATGACTAAGCTAAGCCGGTTTTCTCTTACAAGCCCCATTTTTATTTATTCCTTCTATTCATTTTCTCCTCTTTTATTATTTCTATTATTCATTTTTGTTATTTTTCTCTCGTTGTCTTCCTCAGGTTAAAGACGAACCCAGAAAACTCCCATTAGCCAATTTTGGAACCTCTCAGAACCTCCTTTAACAATTTTCGAAGATGAACCCAGAAAACTAAGCCTATTTCTGTAAATGTCACTTCTCGATGCCATCATCAACCTCCAATCATCGCCAATCATCAAAACATGGCCATCAGCCATCAACTCCAGCCATTACCATTCTTTGAACATAAAACCTACATCCATGACTTACTGACATAATCTCGAGACGAAGATGCAAAAATGAAACCGTCACAAGGAAGTGATCATGAACGTTCCTGGATAATCCATAAGCATGACATTGACCTCAGCCATTTACTCGAATTCCATGGAGACGTCACAGGAACATATGCAAAACATAGAATGAAAACACCAGAAAAATTGACATTCAGATTTGAATACAACGAATTATGACTAGAATCGGACCTAAATTCTTAACAAATCAATTGAAAACAAGCATTCTAGGTCGACATTGTTTTTGGATCGGAGAATTTCATGGATCATTTTTCAGCTGTGCCTTTGAGGCAGTTCATTGAACATGCCACATGCATTGGATTGAGGAGTGAAACAAAGGCATAATGACCAAATACATGTGAAATCTTTTCAAAAATTCTGCAATCAATGATGCAAACTTGAATAGGACTGATCTGATTCTAATCCATCACATGACGTTTTAATTACCTTTCTTCATCAAAACAGGTCGTAACAGAGCATGTTCACTTGACAAACATATGAAAAAGAGGATCCATACGGCTCCACTCGACTTTGGAAAAGTTATTTCATCAACGTTTTAGTTTCAGATACGACTCGACTACATCTAGCAATCAATAAGCAGAAGACACGCTCGAGAACGAACTAAATGACTCTGATTTAAATTGAGCATTTCATGGAGCAGAAGGTAGGCATCTCGGCCCTGAGTCCAGCGAAATATTGATTTGCAACCACACCATCACGTTCGGAATATCAGGTGAACTTCAATAGCAGTTAAGTCTTTCACAAACAGAAATTAGAATTCTCGGTCACTGTCCAACACGAAGAGCATCTGAAGATAGAACATGAGCTCATATTCAACTAACCTTAGGTTTTAGCTTCAAAAGGTGAGCAGATTGAAGAACAAACTTCCTAGATACTTCATTGATGAAGATCGTCCTCGACGTAAAGCTGATCGAGCAAGAACGAAACACTTCGAGATCCCGGATGAGGATACAGAGCAAAACAGCGGTGACGCTGCACGACTCAAGAATAGCGAACGGCGTAGGTCGGAGATGGCTTGTTCGCTGGTGGTCGATGCCAGAGAACAAGCCTCGAACGAAATCCGGTTTCTCTGAGCTTTCTTCGCTGGAAAACAGAATTGAAACACGGAGAGCTGAGCACGACTTCACCGGCGACGAGGCGACGTCGGATTGCCTTGATGACAACTGAGATAGATGAAAGAGAAGGGGCAAGAGAGAGAAGGGAATCTGTTGCAGCTCTCTCTCGCTCCAATTCGTTTCGTTCCGCTTCCGTCTCTCACGCGCCTTTCCTCTTGTTTTTGCTCCTGCTCTGATATACGTGCGCCGCAGATTAATGTGTTTCCTAATTGATTTAAAGCTTTGGGCCGGAGAGAAAGAGGCTATTTTTTGTCATATGAGGCTCCATGGGCTTCAATTTCATGGGTTTTTTATGGGTCCAAGTGAGGCAAATTGGGTTTCATGAATTGGGCCTATGTCAATGAATAAATGGCTGAATTGGGCTCTTTTTTATTTATTATGATCAATTTTTGTTAATTTTTATTGATTTATTATGTTTTACTACAAGAGATGCATATTTGATTTATTAGGTAAAAATTCAAGTGTCGACAATCGGAAGAAAGAATCCATTCAAAAACTTAAAAAAGGTAAAAGAATCATTAACTAATCATTCTGCAAATGAACTCGAGTAAGGTATATCATGCATTATATGGCAAAAGAAAAGTATCTCATGTATGATTAGTTCAATATGACGGAATTTTGGACGTTTCATGTGTTCCACATATCTGAAATGGAGCAAAATGCCAAATTTTTGCTTAGTCTGAACTTTATCACTCCTCTATATATAGTTGCGATTCATATTGGACATAGCGAGGGATGTATGCATACACGTTGAAATGGTTCCTTATTTGTTTAAAATTCATCACTCCTCGCCATATAATTCGATTCATATAGTAGGAACAATGGGTGTATATGTATACATGTTGAAATGGTTTCTTGTTTGTTTGTCGAAAGAAAGAATCTACTCAAAAACTCAAGCAAATAAAAGAATTGTAAAATAATCGTTCCGTAAATGAAAACAAGTAAGGTATCTCATGCTTTAAATGGCTGAAGAAAAGTACTTGATTTATGATTAGTTTAGTGAAATGTATAGTGATATCACAACTAACGAGATTCTCAATAATGAACTAGATACTATTAAACAAGTCATATGAGTGTACTTGTACAGAAAGTATAGGGTCATTTCCTAATAAGCATATGTGCCTATTACCATGAGAATCATCTTCATTGGCATGATTGATTAGTCCAATGATGTATGGGACAAAGAGGAGATGGTTTCATAGAAGAATGGATAAGGCATTCATGGTGGCTTGGAGCTGCCAATAGCGAAGGAGCAAAGGAGCGGGAGAAGAGGAGAAGTACATTTCACATCTCTCCCCTTTCAAGTTTGGCATTAAAGAATTCGAAAGAGAAAGCACACTCTTCTTACGAAAGAGAAAATTCCCAAATTGATATTCTCCTTCGTTTTCCTTTTCATGATGACGGGTGACTCCTTTGAAGAATTGGGCTAAAAAAACAATTTAGAGAGGAGAAAAACAATTTAGCATTGGACAATAGGAAACAGAAAATTACAGCATTTTCAAAATAGATATCTCTCATCACGGACAAAATTTTTTTTTCTCTCTAAACATACTTCATTAATTAAAAATTCAGAAAGAGGAACGCTTTTTGAATTGTAGCAGAGCGTCCAACATTGGCTAATTTGTGGAGGGCAACTAATGTTGGACTCGTTCGAGGATCATTGTTGACCGTGCGAAAATTCCAAAATTCCTCTTGAAGTGGTGTCCGTTTCCAGAAGTTGCTCCAGACTTGATTTTGTTCTAAAGGATGTTTCTGAATTTGATCACTTTGACACAATTATCTCCACGAGCTCATCCCTGGGTGAAATTGATTAATGGCCAACGCTCGCGTGCGCATCATGCATACACTCTGCGCCCTTTCTTGGGGCATTTCCATCCCAGGAGAAAAGCACTTCCTCCATGCCCCTCTCGTGCACGATCGAAAACTTGGGAAAAAAAAGAAGAAAACCTCAATCCTGTCCCAAATTTTCAGATCGAAAAGAAAGGGCTACGATTTTTCACGCATAAATTAAAAGATTGTATGCCTTCTTCACCTTCAGTCTCGTGTATAACTTCATTGATAGGGAAGGCATCAAGCAACAATCTCTAGCACTCTCTCTATGTCTTGCACTTCTGCGCAGGATATGGGAAAAGTACTAAAAAGCCCAAACATTTTTTATTGGTACCAATTCAATCATAAATTTTTCAATTAGACCAATTTAATCCTAAACATTTTCACATTAATACTAATTCAGTCCATCCAATTAATTTAAGCCGGAAATTGCTGACATGGCTTCCAGCGGTCTTATGTGGCGCCATGTGGACAAATTTTATAATTTTTTATATTTTTCAGATTTTTAATTTTTTAATTTTTTTTCCTTTTTTTTTTTTTTTTTTTCTCCTTACCCCTTGGCCAACGAGGTCGCCGGCCGACCATCACCGGCCACAGGCTAGTCGAGGCGAGGGCCCTCGCACCCTCGCCAACCATTGGCAAGGGCCGCCACACTCTTGCCGGCCATAGGCGAGGGCATCGACCCCCGCCCAAATCCAAGCGAGGGCCGAAACCCTCGCCCGTTGGCCAGAGAGGGCCTCTGCGCCCTCGTCGGCCACAAGCGAGGCCCTCACTCGTGGCAGACAAGGGTGTGGCGGCCCTCGCCCAGATCTAAGCGAGGGCCACGACGGCTTCGCCCGAGGCGTCGCAACTCTCGCCCGCCACGAGCGTGGGCCTTCGCGCCCTCACCTGTGGCTAACGAGGGCACGGAGGCTCTCGCCCTTGGCCAGCAAGGGCCGCCGCGCCCTTGCCTGTGGCCGATGAGAGCGCAAAGGCCACATAATTTAAAAAATCTGAAAAACTATAAAATTTGTCCACGTGGCGCCACATACGACTGCCAATGGCCACATTAGCAATTTCCAGCTTAAATTAGCCAGATGAACTGAATTGGTACCAATGTGAAAAGGTTTAGAACTAAATTGGTCCAATTAAAAAGTTTAGAACTGAATTGGTATCAATACAAAATGTTTATGATTATTTTGGTACTTTTCCCTGCATGATATTCGCATTCTTGATTGATTGGCTTTTGGATCCTCTGCAGTATATTTGAGGTGTTTGCACAAATGGAAATTTGACTATTGAAGCAGGTTCTCGCAGGTCGTTAGCTTACTGTCAAGAATTGATCCACACCAGACGTCTGCTGTGGTCACCCCGAATGCCAATTATTTATGCATGTTCCATGTGAGCAGATAGATCTGTAATACAAGAGCCGCTCTTCTGTTTTGTGAAGCATCTGCATGTGACGCTCTATTCATATCTAAGAGATGAAAAGTTGCTTTTGACCTTTCAGTGGCCCTGCTTCGCGAACTTTTTTCGACTCGAAAGTTTTTCCAGATAGCTTATTCTTTATTTGCCAACTAAATGCCTAAACAAAGCTTTGACCTACGCCGCTGGATAGCTTCATATTTTTGGAAAAACTTTCCATTTCTATTGAATAGCAATTGCCTTTTTCTTTGTATACTATGATCATGGAATTACGTAATTTTTTTTTCGAAAGCAGCTATCTTTATATATGTATGTTGCGCACCGGTAAAGAGAACCACTTATTTGGTATTCAGATCTTTAGATTGTCTTCAATGCGATTATGTATCGTCATCGCAATGGGTTTGTACAATCTGTGATGGGTTTGTACAATCTGTGACGATAGAGTTTTCACTATCAAATGAAAATATGACTTTTCGAAATTAACAACGGATGTTTCTGATTAGCTGAATGTCCAGGGACAGAAAGAAAACAACATGAGAAAGGAGATAATTAAACTGGTTGTACGGCGGTCGATTCATTCCTACCCATTTCAATTGTGTCAATTTACTCTAAACATTTTGACAATTTGTCAATTTAATCCTTTTGGCCAATTTGGGCCGAAAATCGCTAATGTTGATGTCCGCCTTCCTATATGACAAAGCCGGCAGATGGCCGATACTAATGTGGACAACTTTTGTAATTTTTTAAAAGTTTTTCTAAATTTTTTGTTTATTTCTTTTCGTTTTTCTTTTTTTCTGTTTTTTCTTTTTTTACAACTCTGGCCGACAACATCACCCACTAACCCTTTCCAATCATAGGCAAGGGCCTCCGCGCCCTTGCCCGAATCCATAAGAGTGCATCACGGCCCTTACTGGCTACCCGAAAGGGCCTCCGCGCCCTCGTTGGCCACGAGTGAGGCGAGGGCCGCAACATATACATGTATGAGTGGCTGCAATCCATTTCCAATCTAATTCTTCAAGGGGCAATGATGTAATCCATGTGGTGTCTTGTGTTGTATTTCCGATGAGCTGATCAATGTAACGGGAAATCCTTCGTCATATTATTTACCGTTAACCGTAAGCCGGGAGACTAAACAGTAATAACTCAATGCTTTAGTTCGTCTAAAAGGGGATTGTCCATGTGATCCAGATCCACAAAGGGAAAATTGGTTGAAATTTTATACGCGTACAAGTGGCTTATTGGATACAAGGCTTGACTAATGTCTCAGGTCGTGTCCTTAATAACGGATACACCTATCACCATAAAAATCATCTTCATTGACAAATAGGGAAAAAAGGAAAAGTACATTCGGATCTCCCCTTTGAAATTTGGAGTCAAAGAAATAAAAAGGAAAAGAAGAAGCATACTCTTGTCATGGAAGAGGAGAATCATTTATTAACTGGTTGTCCAATAATAATCACTGAATCTACTTATTGATAAAAACAAAATACTTTAGAATGGAATGGAGAGTGAAGCTAGGCTTTTGGCATTACTCGAGATAAGTCGGTAACGAATGTAATTGTTTCAGTCGGAATCAATTAGACGACTTCTGCTTCCACTATACTAACATCTTCCTCTATTTACGATTCCGTGTCAAACAAACTATCCGTAGCGGTGCCCCATTCAGGTTTGTAGAGACAACCGAAATGAGCCATCAATAGCCAGACGAAGGTAAGAAGCTCTCCACCTTTGCTCAACACCTGTAAATGTGCATCTCCCTTGTGTTAGGGAAATCCCTTATGATGTTTTGAAGATGACAAAATAAATCAAAGGCTACTAACATGTTTGATGGTTGAGTAATAGACTATGCAAATGATTGAACATGTAAAGGATATTGTCAAAGTCGAAGACAGCCAGAAAACTTAACAGAACACATGTCCAAAGTATATTCTGAAGATTTCAGATTTACGTGTCAAAGTCTGAAGACTACTAGACTTTTAGTGTCAAAGTCTGTTCTACATCAAAAGTCTGTCAACTTTGACAAATTCCAGATGAACGTGAATGAAGAACCGGAAGACGGAGACTCTATCTTTGAAGAGAACATAATAGACGTGTTCAGACCTTAAAGCTAAATCTGTTCAGACCCAGATTGCAAAGTCTATCGCAGTCAAACTCAGATTGTAAAGTCTATTGCTCTCAGACTTTACATCCAGATTCGACATAACGTAACACAAGCCCCGAAGATATAACGGCTAGTGATCTGGTTTAGATTCCACATCAAGATTGATTTGATTGACTCAATCTAATTGATTGACAATTAGATCTTGAAGACAAGAACTTTCTATACGAAGAAGCTTTACTTATGGAAACCAAGATTTCGTTTGTATGGGCGATCGGAATCAATTTGGGATTCTACTTTTGTCACTCAACGGCTACCAAATCTTCTAGATACAGGGATGTCAAATGGGTATATTGGAAGACGATCCTCAAGATGCTGTCCAACGGCTAGTTTGGAAGTGGAGGAGTATTTAAGGAGATGAAGAACCGATGAGCAAGTAAGAGACGGAGCGTAGAATTTATAATTCCAAAGTCTGAGCGATCTTCTATCATACACTTGTCTCTCGTGAGCTTAAACGTTTGTAATCTTGAGAGAAATACCAAAAGAGTGACTTAGTGAGATAATGTGATCTACTACTAAGTGTTTGCACTCAAAGTTATAATCTCTTGTTGATTGCATAGTAGAATCCAGCCAAGAAGGCTGTTAGCGTGGGAGAGTGGACGTAGGCTTGGTCTAAGCCGAACCACTATAAATCTGGAGTCTTAATTCTCTATCCCTAATCCGTTTATCTTTCATTACTTTCATTTGCTACGATTGTTGGTTTTAATTCATTAATCTCTCATTCGGATTAAATTGTTAAAATTGCTTTAATCACCTATTCACCCCCCTCTAGGTGCTAATTCTAGTCCTAACACCTTGACATGACCTGCCGCATATGACAGCATCTCAACCCATACTCCACTCATCACTTTCCACTTCCTTTCCTTGAAGCTTTCCATCTTATGGGCCAATGCGATCCCCAGGTTGAGCGGATTTCCCCAATCCAAGACTTCGACTTTAACATCCTTGTAAATTGCCTCGCATAGCTCCTCCACATCATTGACATCCTTGTCATCTATAATGTTATCTAAACTGTTTACCGTGGCCCTTATGTTGATTTGGGCAAAGCCCGCCACAGTGGACATCATATTAGGCTGATTAAGTAAAAGATAAAATATATAGTCAGAAAGGATCTTGCTGAATTCCTTTTCGTCATTTCTTTTGTTAGATTCTCCTGCCTATAGCAGATTTCAGTAGCAATATGCCACAATATAACACTGACATCGTAAGTAGGCTTGGTGACAAACTCTAAAAGATCAACTGCCCCCGGTCTACCTTGGAGAAACAGATTACCTCTAGCTTCAAATATCGTCCTCATCTCTATCGGATTATGCACATATACAGATTTACGTCTCACCTCCTCGAAGATAAACACCCATAACTTATTAATAAAGGGATTCTTGAGCCTGCGTTGGGGAATCAGCACAAGGATTGGTATTTCCCCTTCGATGAATGTCCTGCAACTTAGACGGAAAAGAAAGGTGGGTAGCATGCAAGTTCCACGGAAAAAGAGGATGATGTTGTCCCAGAACTGATCGCTCGGGTTTTTCAACCTCAGTGTCAAAGATTCGGACAAAATGTTGCAAGCAGAAATGGATTCTGACCACCTTTGAAATATAAATGGTGTACCTAAGACCTGATATGTAGCATTGGCTTTAGACTCAACTTTACGTGTGGTGAATCGAGGCTTCCACAGGTTAGCCATGGCGGATATTAACTTGAGAAGAAATGAATGAAGTTTTATTTTTTGTTGAAGGAGAAATGAATCTAGTTCAACTGGTATTGTTTTGTGGTGCATGATATCGCCGATAGTCCAATCGGAGAAAACGAATATGAACAAAGCTATCACATCAAGAGCAATCCCTCCAAAAAGAAGGATATAGGTAATTGTCACATCGAATTTGGGGAGCTGATGCTTCTTGAAGCGATTGAACAAGACAAAAGCTGCAGTAATCTCAATGAAGGCTATGAAGCGGAAAATGTAACTCCACTTGGAACGTATTACCAACGCTTTTGTGTGGAGCACCTCATACATGAGATTGAGTTCGACTGATATCAACCTTAATGCATCTATTGCACAAACTTTCTGGAAATATTTGCGGCTTAACTGGCGGTTTCCACGTAACCATAAGAATTCCGAGTCGAAGGCCTCAGAGATACTAAAGAATAAGTAAGCATGCTTCACCACAATACTCTCATCAAGCTTTGCTCTTTCTTCATTAGAATGTCCACACTCTAGAACATTGAGTTCTTTATTTAACTCCAACTGTGCAACATTTCGTAGCTTCGGAGTAAAGATCTCTATGAACCTCAATACTGGGAGGCTTGAGAGAAAAAGGGCAAGTATCCTCTCCACATTTTTTATGAGCCCGGCAGAAAACACCAACATCGTTGGGATCACTAATGACTTGTCACTAGAAAATGTCTCCACAAAAACATAGATGGAAACACCGACTTGGAAGAAGAGACTAAGCAGGTGCCGTCGCCAAAGCGAACTATCCTGCAGAGAGAGGCGATAATGGTGTCCGGACCACCAAGATGTAACAACAGAAATGAGGTCCAGAATGCCTGAAGTGCTATGTCTACTTTAGTTGCACGAGCAAACAACTTGCCTTGGCTATGAGAGATGTATCCAATCCCGAATGTAGCTGCCCAATCAGCCATCAAGTAGGCCAACCATAAGAAGAAAACAATGGGGGCGTTCGATATTTTCTTTCTAAGGGGTGCACATAGAATGAAAAAGACCTGAAACAAGAGGCTCAGTATGAGGATGCCTCGAATGTTCCATTTGTTCCACAAATTGAAAATGAAGCTAAATGCCATGCTTTTGCTTCGTCTGAATTTTCTATCACTCCTCTATAAAATTTCGCCTTGAATAGGAGGAATGGTGGGGAATGTATATAAACATTTTGAGATGGTTCCTTGCTTATTTGTTAGAAGAATGAATATCTTCATAAACCCAAGAAAATAAAAGAATCTAGAACCAACCATTTCACAAATAGACAGAAGTAAGGTATCTCATGCATTAGATGGTAGAAGAGAAGTATCTCATCCATGATGAATTTAGCATGATGAAGCTTCAGATGTTCCATTTGTTCCATGGATCCTAAATGGAAAACAAATGCTATTGTTTTTACTAAGTTTGAATTTTACTACTTTTCTCTATATAATTTTCGTTTGTATAGAAGGAACAATGGGAAATGTATATGTACATATTGAGATGGTCTTTTGTTTGTTAGTAAGAAGAATCCATTCAAAGAAAGTAAAAGAATCGAAAACCAATCATTTTATGAATAAACACAAGCAAGGCATCTCTTGTATTAAATGGTAAAAGAAAAGTATCGCATCCATAATTGGTCAAGTGAAATGTTTAGTGATATTGTAACAAGGGTAGAAAAAATCTGGAAACTTTCTAGGGACATTTTTGTCTAGAAAAACACGCTTTCTCCATGCTACTCCTTCGCACGAAAAAGAAAAAAAAAAAAAAAAAAACCATAATTTTGCCTCAATCTTTTAAATTAGAAAGAAAGGGAATTCTCAAGCATAAATTGAAAAATTAGAGATAAAGTACCACTCCAGATGTGACAAGATAGTTGTAATGAGAATGTCCTAGACTGAATTGAACACAACTAGGTGCTACTCGCATGAAAGAAGTTCAAAGTAAGGTTAATTCAAGGGTAAGCAGATCCCCGCTTGGTGCAAAATTTACGTGCGACAAGACAGTATTCATTGGCTGATAGTCATTTCACCAACGATAAGTTCACAGGAATTATTATCTCAAAGTGATCAAGTTCGGAGCATCTCGGAATAAAATCAAGCTTGAGAGAACTTTGAGAATCGGGCTCACCGCAGGAAAATTTTTTATCTTCTTTCTTGATTAGGGGGAATTGAGATTTATAGGTAAGGTGTCGGTTCTGATGACGCCTTGATCTAGTTATATATTTATTAATATCAAAAATAGCACTAAGGGTGCGTGTAGAGTTACTTTAAATTTGAACTTTTAAATTTTTAACACCTTGCCACTTTCCCAAGCTTAAACTTTTCATAATATCCCAAAATATATAAATATTGACATGTCGATTCTTTCATTTTCTGTAAAATTGAAACGTTCTAATCGCTGCAAGAAAAGCTTAAAATAGGAAAAAGTAAATTTCTGTGTGTTTAGGAAAACGAGTTACTAATATACGTAGAGGAAAATACTACATACCCATTTACGATCAAGATCTTGCATAGCAGCAAGGACTAGGGAAAATGAGGTGAGATCGAAATCTTCATTCCCCTCCTGACGACGTAACAAAAATGGAATGAGAATGAAATCTCCCTCCTTGTACTTTGTCTGAGTTACCATGCGGCCATGTCCAATGCTTGAAATTCAAATTTGCTGCAACACTGCTATTGAATAAGAAAAACGCCTTGGGAAAATATAACAAAATTCTTTCTAATCATCAATTGGCTCCAACTAAGATCCACGGTATAAAAAACTATCACTCCTGAAACTATCGAGAACTCTTGCCGTAACTTGAAGGGGTCAAAGTACACGATGAAGTTCCAACAACGAGCCCAACCCAATATACAACTATCGAATCAGCCATCAGATAGGCCAATCACGAGGAAATGATGCAGAAATTCACTATTTTCTTTCTAAGGAGTGCAAATAGAATGAGAAAGACCTGAAGTGAGAGGTTCAGTATAACGGAACCTCAAATGTTCCATTTATTCCACAAATCCGAAATGAAGCTAAATGCCATATTTTAGCTTAGTTTGAACTTTATCGCTCTTCTCAATATAATTTTAGCTTGTATAGGAGAGAATGGTGGGAAATGTGTATAAGCATGTTGAGATGATTCCTTACTTGTTTGTTAGAAAAAAGAATCTCTTCAAAACCCAAGATGAATGTACAAGAATCGTGAACGAACCATTATGTGAATGAACACAAGCAAGATATTCATGCATTAAATAATAAAAGAAAAGCATCACATCCATGATTAATTTAGTGAAATGGTTGGTCATATCACATCTAACAAAGCACTTGGTATTGTTAATGAATTAGATACTATCTAACAAGTCATTTCAGTATGCTTGTATATGATGTGGGGGACAAAGAGGAGATCGCTAGATAGGTAGGAGGAATGAATAAAGCATTCAAGACGGCTCAATGCTACGATTAGCGACAGAGGCAAAAGGAGGTGGGAGAGAGAAAAAACATTCGCATCTCCTCTTTCAAGTTTGGAATCAAAGAATAAAAAGGAAAGAGAGCATATTTTCCTCACGAAAGAGAAAATTCCCAAATTAAATTCTCTCTTTGGGTGATGATTGGTGACAACTTTGAAGAATTGAGCAGATTCGTAGTAGGGATCTCTCATTGCAGGCATTGTACTTTTCTCTGAATATACTTTAATAATTAAATATTTAGAGAGATAGAACTTTCTAAATTGTCGCAGAGGGTCCGACGTTGGCTAATTTGTGGAGAGCAACTGATGTTGGACTCGTTTGAGGATCATAAACGATTCTGGAAAATTTTCCAAAACTTCCTGGGTTCGTCTCTCAAAGTTCTTTCGAATTTTGATTTTGTCTCAAAATATCCTAGAATTTGATCGATTTGAATCGACTATCTCTCTCGGTTCATTTTTGGTGATATTGATTGCTGGCAAACAATAATCACGATGTTCATCATGCACACATTTCGTGCCCTTTCTAGGGGCATTTTCCTATTAATAAGACACATTTTTCCATGCCACTCCTTTGTGCAATCTAACGCTAAAAAAAAAGTCAATTTTTAAATTCCATTCAATTCGTAAAAACCATTCTCCATATTTTTCAGTGTTTGGTACGCTTTGGGGAATCAATCAATGAAAAATTTATGCTTAAATTCAAGAAAATAATTTCCTCTCTAATAAAATAATATGACTGTATATTGACTTTTGGACCCAAAACTCTATACTTTGACATGGAACCTCAATACTGATTTCTAGGCCCCTGACATTCAGGACCACGTCTCTGAAGCTTGGGCTTAAGTCCATCAAAGCTGGGCCCGAGCCACCAATGCCTATGCCCAAGTTTGTCGAGGCCAGGCTCAAAGCCCTAGTGCCCTTGCCCATTGTCCCGACAACCTACCCCAAGTCCGCAAAGGTAATGCTCATGTCCTTCACGTTTGAGCTTTGGTCCTCAACAATTACGTTCAGGTTCATAAAGGCCTAACGCAGGTCCTCAGCGCTCGGACTTGAGTTCCTAGTTAATGAAATGTTCATTACGAGCATGACCAGCATGTGTTCATCGACCAGCAATTATATCCCCACGACGAGTACAGGGAACTTATTGAGTCAAAATAATCAAAATTCAAGGTACATTGAAAACGAAGTTTAGTTAGATTTTCAGAGTCGGGCTTGTTGCTGGATAATCTTTTATATTTTTCTTGAGTTGACGGGTAAGGTGTCAGTTTTGATGATGCCCTTTTTTAACACAGTTAACAAATATTTAGTAACAAAAAATAGTGAAATAAATGTTTATTTAGAGTTACGATATATTTCAGCTTTAAATTTCAGAAACCTATCAAATTTCCCAAGCTAAAACTTTTCATATCGTTCCAAGATAAATATATATTGACATGTCGATTTGTCGATTTGCTCATACTTTTTATAGTAAAACATTCTCATCTTTGCAAGAAAAGTCTAAAATAGGAAGAAGAAATTTCCTCCATGTTCTAGGAAAACAAGTTACTAACATCTTGAGAGAAAAATACTGAGAACGAAATCTCCACCCTCGCACCCCTTAGTTTACCATGCGGTCATATCCAATGCATTGAGTTAAAATTTGGTGTAACACCGCTATCGAATAAGAAAGACGCCTCAAGAAAGCATAACAAAATTCTTTGTAATCATCATTTGGCTCGAACCAAGATCCACGGTATAAAAACTATCAATCCTGAACCTATCGAGAACTCCTGCCGTAACTAGAAGGGGTCAAAGTACACAATGATGTTCCACCGTCTCTACTGTGGTCAGTCCTCATCTGTCCCCGAGCCTTCCGAACTCGAACCCGTCTTAGGCACCGTGCCATTAGCAGTCTTGCCTTTCTTTTTCGAGTCCTGCTCGTCAGCCTCATCTTCGCTGTACTCGCTCTCATAATCATACTCCTCTTCATCACTCTCCTCCTCCTCTTCGATCCCGTCCTCCACGATGGACTCTTCCAGTGCAGCGCCCCTAGTGCCTGCACGAGTCCTTTTGAGAACTTTGACCTTCGAGTTCACTTTTTTGTCGCAACCAATCCACGAATCACACAAGCAGTAACACATCAAATTGTAGTTCCCTTCCACGGGGGCCAAAAACTTGCCCATGACCAACCTCGAGCCACTCCTCACCTTCTCCACTGCTTCTCTGACGGCCTTACTTTTTTCCTTTGCATCTGCTCCCAATCCCTCCATAGTCTCCTCAATTGCCTTAGAGGCAGCACTTACAGCGGCTGCTTCATCCATGAAACTTAACTTCTGAGAAAACCAAACGTCATTGGAGTTGGGGTCTGCCAGAAGAAACCAGAAACTTTCTTCTTTGTGGAAAGGATACCGCGGTGCGTGAGGTAGAGCGCCGACAAGTCCGTTATCTCTTTTGAGTGTAACCCAAGCCTGAATCGTGACCACATCACCCTCTTGTATGCCTTCTTCACCTTCAGTCTCACATGTAATATCTACTGATAGAGAAGGCATCATCTCCAGAACTCTCTCTATGTCTTGTACTTCCGTGCTGGAGAGCCCTGCTGCCTGGAGGAGTTCGGCACGGTCCTCAAGAGACATGTCCCGGAGCTCCTGAAATGTTCTCACTTTCTGCAAAAGATAATGAGCAAAGATGTGAGCTTAGGAGAAAGAAAAAATCTGCAATGCCGTGGTTCCCATTGCTCAGGGCAGGGGCTGACTCAGTAATATCCACTTGCACAGTGTAATGCATCATGAAGTGCCAATTTTCATTGAAAGTCATATTACAAATCCCAGCAATACAAAAGATTCAGGGACAGGGCTCACAGTCACTTCGGCGGTGGGTGCAACAATTGGCCAATATTTGATTTTAATTAACCGAAAAAAGGACAGCCTTGATCTCAAACCATCACGCATATCATGACCACCCTTGAGAATAGTAGAGCAAAGATTTCTGACCAGAGACAATGCATGTAGCAATCATATACACACCTTGCGAGCAATCCTCTTAATAACAGATTCGCTGATATGCGGCAGCTGCAGAAAAGGTGCAATGCCTTCACTGGATCCTCCGGTTGTCTTCTTTGCACTGAGAGGAACAGCCTACAGTACATTCATAAAACACCCACACGCACCCCACGATTAGTTATAATTTTGTATCTAGTAGCAATAATGTACATTGAAATTTGGTGCAACTCTACATCCCTCCACATCTCAGATATATTGAAAAAGAAGACAAAGGCAAGTGAGCATTAAAAACGACAAAAAAAACAAAAAAAAAGGAGGCAAATGGCAAATCGGCCTCAAATTAGAGAAGATGCACATCAGACCTTTAACATCATGAATATCGGCTTAAGGCCTGTTTGATAAGCCCAATCAAGGGCTGAAAACTAAAAAAATTCAGCACTCAATGAGATGAAGTTGGTTTCATAGGCTGACTTGGCATTTACAGTCAGAATTCACTTGATATGATAAGTAAGGGATTCTAAATTCCTTCCACAGAAAATGATTGATTGTTATTAGAATCTGGCCAATTATATTGTTAGAACTTCCCAATACTAATCATAATTTTGTATTTGGCAAGAAATTAGTAATGTTTCAGCAACCAATTTTCAATTATATCAAACAGCTTTTTATTTTTATTTTTTTCAGCACTCGAAATGGTTGACATATAAACTTCACTACTTAAATTTCCGGCACTTCCTTTTCAGCTTTACCAAACAAGCCTGTAGTATCAATTTTCAGATCATCAAGCATTGAGATCACTGCAGAAGATTCAAGTACCACAGAATCTCAGCGCAACAAACACACACATGCAAACACGGCCGGGGGCGGCGGCGGGGCGAGAGTATTTGTTCAGTAGATTGAAAATCAATCTCCTTGACTCCTAATGGCTTGCTCATGCATCAAAAATATAAAAGCATAAATGGCAAGTGTCTTTCCTTGACAACCCAAATCAATGGAATTAGTCGACGATGACAATTAAAAAGATCAAGTTCTCAGCTTCAGCACCTGAATAATGCATTGAGAAAGCTCCACAACCCCAATTGCAGGCCTCAGCCAACCATGTCCTTGGGCAGTGCGAGGAATGAC
This sequence comes from Eucalyptus sp. ANBG9806169, assembly GCA_014182395.1. Lineage (NCBI taxonomy): Eukaryota > Viridiplantae > Streptophyta > Magnoliopsida > Myrtales > Myrtaceae > Eucalyptus > Eucalyptus sp. ANBG9806169. Next base: position 2,833,969 of record CM024573.1, read on the forward strand.
AGCCATCTGAATGAAAAGTTAAAACATTACTGAGAGGAAGAGGATAATGAAGCTAGCTAAATGGTTTCACAATATGTCAACAAAGAACACCAACACGATCAAAAAGGGTTTCATATAGCATAAATACTAGTATTTCAGTTCTTGTGCCACTAATTGAGCAGTATAAAACACACATGTCAAGCAAAGAGCTGTACAAAGATTCAACCATTTCTGCATGGAACTGCATGAAAAATTAACTGCCAAGATATGGACCAATACAAAAAGAACAAGAACGATGGACATGAGAGACATGATTTCTATATAGAAAGCATGCAAATTATATGTAGTACAAACCCGTCCCGCTGCCAATCATCACTAAGAAACTAAACAGCACCTTCATTAATTCTTCAAGTAGCCGAGGTGTAAGTTCCAAAACACGTCTGAAATCACCGACCAAAGCTGGAGACAAGGAATCTGATTCTCTCGTTAACTGAGCCTGAATCAACAATTCTGTCTGAAAGAAATCAAAGCACCAACCACATCTTTATTAAGAGCCAAATTACTTTAAAAAAAATATTCCACTGACAGCTACTTATGACAATCTTGCTGCATATCACCTTAACGAATGGGGGATGTTGCTTCCAAAACTTAGCTTGTTCTTGCTTGATGTTCTTGAGATCCAGATTCAACTCACTCCTGACCAATAAAAACAGCTTTTGAAGGGGTTCCTCATCAGTCCTTCGGACTGGAATTTCCATGAATTCAGCAGCCTTGATAAAGACCTCCATAACTTTGCTGCAAGCAACAGTAGACGAGAGAAATGGAGTGTTATAAAACTTTACAGGTCTAAGAGTTCACCAAAAACATATTACAACATCAGGAAGATGCTTGAAAGGGAGTAGTAAAAGTTAAATAAAGGACATGTTAACTGCACGAACGATTGAAGCATCCTACTATCAAAACAACAGTTACAACTTAAACTAACAATTTTCTCCTTCATTTTATATATAGCAAAAATAAATGGTAGGTCTTGCTTATATCTAACATCCAATAGCATAAACATGACTATTGATGCATAACGCAACAAAATGAATGGGACATACACATACCTCGGTGCCAAAGACGGTTTCATTAAGCGATAGTAATTGGACAGGGTATGATGCATGACATAGTTTCCAGTATACTTTGATGACCTTGAGAGGTATATCACAGCAATAACTAGTGGCAAAAGAATACAGACGCCCACAATCCAAAGTAGAAGAATTCCACCAGAAGCACCATCGATATCCAGCAGAAACTGAGGGAGAGCAATACCCATTTGAAATCCCTGCACAAGACCAGGATAATTTAAAGTTTTCTCAAAGAATATTAATCAGATTAGTAGACAGCTTCAAACGACAAGTTACCTGCTTCCCGTCCGGATGGCCATATTTTTCAAAATTTTCCTTAGATATAGGATCAGTGAGAGCTTGATAAGCCTTGGAAATGTACTCCACGAAGTAATCGTGTGCCTCTGATAACAGATATATACAAAGTCAGCTTTTAGGATACATGAAATATTTAACTAAATCATCCTTGAAGGTATTTGTAAAACCATCAACCTGGATCAGGATTCTTATCAGGATGGTATTGAATTGAAAGTCTTCTATATGCCTTCTTTATTTCTGAATCGGAAGCTCCAGATTCTAACCCAAGAATGCTAAAAGGCTCAAAAACTTGAATCTATGCACACCAGAAAAAAGACAACTCAGTGAGAAGCAACATTCAGGAAACTAAAATTCATAGGCATTGATGGCAATAAGAGATGACAAATACAAATGCCAAGAAAAAAAGTTCATAAATAACTGGCATGGGTACCAACAACAGCATAATAGATAGGACAATAGAAAAGTTCCCAACATAAATTTTACCTCCCGCTCATATTTTTGATGTAGTACACTAGAAATATCATGACGATCCAGAGAAGTACTAATGTCAGGTTGCTGCATGTTGAAAATGTAGAGATCTGTGACAACAAAGATAAAAGAGAAACATGCAGTCATAAACTCCAGTACCATTCAAAAACATCGAATCCTTTCAAGAAGCCAACCGTGCGACTCACCCTCTTGAATATAGACCTGCGATACTTCCCTGATCGAAAGCATTCCGAACACTGGCAGTGCGTGATCTTCGATTTCTTGGTAGCAGCATGGCATAACTTCATAATGGTATAAGGCACCAAAGGCAGCGCCATTATAGTCAAAATGAAAATAGGAAACAACGCACTATTCTCCTCCGACGCAGCCATGGCGACCTTTCAGCACACAAGATCCCTGCAACGGCAACTAAACCTGCACAAATCAACAAAATTCAGCATGCCCTCACAAACTATACTAGGTATAAGACCATAAGAATCCAAACAGCATCCAAGCTTTCCAGTCGGTCGGTCCGCACCGAACTCTCGCACTTAACACAAGCTAACAGCACATCGCGCATCACGCATCGCATTATAATCGCATAATCAAGGAATCCGCAATGAAACACGCCTAAGTGATAATTCCAACAGTTCTTCACCACCCACAGAGACCATGCTACTATACACGAATCAAATCACGAGCAGATTTTAGCTCCACCGAGCTACTCCGCCAAGGGAAATTGATCATAAATCTCGCAGAAATCAATCCAAGGACTACGAAAAACCAGCCCCAATCATCAAAACCCCCCCAACAATCCAACAAATTCGGCACAAAATCAGGCAAATAGATCACGCTAATGAAAATCAAAAAGCGAAAATCGCATGAACAAACACTTCTCGATTGAAAAAAAAATCCCGGCTCCTCCGATTGAACTGAGGAATTACCGGTTCCGTCAGGATCGCGATTCGCTGCGGAGGCTGCTGCTCATGCGAGCCCGCCAGCCCAATTGGCAGCGAGCGCCGAGAATCGGAATGCGTGGAGGTGAGACGACGGAGGCGGAGGAGCTTCTCGCTCCGTGGGGTTTTCTGTATTTCGGATTGAGATCTACGAAATGAAGAAGATGATGTTGGAATTGAAGCAGTCGTAACAGTAGGGCTTTGCGGTGGATTACCGATTTTAGCCATGGGAACATGACGGCACGTGGAGGGCATTTTCGTCCACTCGTAGAAGATCTTTAGTCAACATCTAGGACAGTTTTTGCGTACGCGCAATTTGGATACTTTCAAAAGGCTTAATGACACTTCGACCAAGGAAAAAAAAAAAAAAAGCTTAATGACACAAAAAATCTCGGATTATGCTTATTATGGTAGCTATCTCGAACCTATCTTATTAGTTTGTGTCATTAAAAATAGGAGTATTCGATTTCTCACCCGGTTCTCGCTTCCCAACTTTTGAGATCGAGGACCTGATCGGCCCGGCCCTTGGATCGAGAATCGAGCAAACCTACCGATCCGATCCATCCGGTCCTATCCAATAAAACCGATCACTTAACAAAAATAATTTTAAAAAATTAAAAAAAGACTAAATTTGTTACTCTTTTAATGATTATTACTATTTAAAAAAAAAAAAGAGTTGGTCTAGTTTGTTCTCCCCCAAATCAGAAACTAGACCATAAATCATCGATTCCATTTTTATGAAACTGGGAATCAAACCAATGCCCCAATAAACCAAACCAAATCGGCCAGTCTGGTCCGATTCAAGCAGTTCCTAATTCAGCTAGTTCAATATGCTCATTCCTGATTTATACCGGTACAATAAATATATCCTAAATGGAATTGAAATAGAAAGTACATACGTCACATTTATATTAGTTTAGGTTTTTTTGTGATAAAAAAAGTTTGAAGTATTTATGTCGTAGTAGATATGATTTTGGATTTTTTTGCCATGTTTGCCCATTTGAAAAAACCCTCCAACAAAAGAAAAAAAAAATTAACCCCTTCTTTGGCCCAACATCTCGTCTCATCTTATATTATTTTAAGTTAAATAAAGATGCAAAAGATAACCGATATAATAATTTTGAAAAATTTAAATTTCACTGCTCCTGTTTTCATTATTCATTGAAATTGGTTCGAATGTTCTTGTAAACTTCGGTTTTTACTCTTAAAAGGTTTCAAATGTATTACAAATTACATGGCGGGGATGAAAATTAATTGTGTATTTGTTGTTGGAGATATGGCAACTTGTCTCCCGAGAATTCATGTCAAATAATAATTATTATGTGAAAGGAATTATATCTTCTTTCTAGTCAAATAAACGAAATTGATCGTCGAACGTTTAATCTATGCAATGTATGAAATTTCAAAGAACGAACATATTATTTGAAGGAGTGAAATGAACCTCCTTCGTTTGGTCGGACTTCTATGAGAATGTAGTTTATATATGTTAGAAATACATATTTAATCATTATAATCGAAGTATCCTTTACTGAGTTAAAGCTTGAGCTACATCTCTTTCACAGTTATTTGAATATACTCATCCTTAGTTAAGTAAATTAATTATAATCATTCAAGTGACAAAAATATTTTAATTCATCAAATCAAAATATTTTAATTGAAATTAGTTCGAATTTTATCCTTACTTTAAAGTTTTCAAAGGACTTGTAAATCCATTTATTTTACTTTAAATAATTTTTATTAAAAATTGAATAAATTGTATCATTTGATAGAAAACTGTATTTGTTATAAATATATGGATATATCATATAAGCACGTATTGAAAATTACCGAAATCTCGAATCTAAGCAAATAATCTCTTAACACTATTCTGACTATATATAATTTTGCCATATACGCTTAACCCCTTTCTTCTATTAAACTTATGTAATAGAGATATTCCGAGGGACTAGTTTGCAATCATTTCTCCAAATGCTAAATTTTGTAAAATATAGCGCCCATTCCGTGTCGAGCATAAATTTCATTAAGATATTCCGAAGGACCGGTTGCTTCATTGCGTATCTAACCTCCAATCTCACTCAAAGAACACGTTGACTGGAAAAGTAAAAAAAGAATCAACAAATTGGTTGGCTTCTGAATGCACGTGCTTGACTTCAACATCTTGCAATTTAGTCCGACGACTTCCTGCAATTATCGAAACTGGTCATTAGAAGCACCCAATTCTTATTTGCAAAAACAGCCTCGTTTATTGTATTTTTCATTTTCATACTGAAAATTTGTTTTTGTGTCAATGGAATTGCAAACCCAACTCCATATATATGTCATCCAAAAGAGCTTTTCAAGGGTTTTTTCTTTCGCATTGTATGTTGGGTTAATATTATTGGTAGTCCTTCATTTGCTTTATGGTTTTGATATGTTAAAAATTGTTGACATAGTGGTCCAATAATCACAGACCGTACTATGTGACAGATCTCTACGTTAACGATTTTTAGCAAAAAATTAGTTACATAGGTTTAAAATTTCGAAAATTTAAAAGTTTATGACTAATTGGGTCATTTCTCATACTATACTATTATTCGATTTTCCAATCTCATCGCCAGTCGATTTCCCAGTCTCATCACTAGTTTCAAACGAAATTTGGCATTTGGCAGAGTAAACTCCAGGATACATGGCCATCTCAACCCCAAAACAACCGTTCACCTTGGGAAGCCCTCCAAGTTCAGTCCACTTTTTCGTGTGCAAAACTAGGCCCCAGAGCATCATCATGACCATGTCCGGTACTCCTCCAAAAAGTTCGTCCACTTCTTCCTTTAGGCAATATCGGACACGGCCCGTTTACACGATGTGAGACTGATAAGGCCGAATCGACAACTTGTCTAATTTTGAATTCATAAAAATTAACAAATCGACACATTTCCATTATTAAATTAGGTCAAGGTTCGTGTCATATCATCAAATCCAATGTTGTGTCCGGCTTATTATGATTTACTTAAAATAAAATGTAGAGAGATTCGTCGAAATGAGGAACATCCAATTAGCAATAGGGGTATAAAATGGCTCATTCCTATTATAAATGCATTGGTGCTATTCTCTTTAATATTATCAAACATTAGTGCATACATATTAACGATTCAACTTCGAAAATTGACCGCATACTCCGCCCTTAAGTCCAGTATTTTTTGCACATTCTCTTTTGATTTTCATGTAAATTATTTAACAAATATTTACTGAACTTGAAACAATTTTAATTCTAGCCACAATTACAACCCATTTTTCGAATTTTTCGAATTTATCAAAATTAACTTTTAGATTTCAATTTCTATCAAATGTGAAAATCTTCAAAATCCAAAAATTTCAAAAATTTCCGAACTTCAAGAACGGGTGAATCTGAGAGAGGATTTGGTAGAGATGTGTAGGAGCGTCTGAATGCACAAAGCCCTGGCAAAGGGCGAAATGCTAAAATCTCAGCTCCCGTCGATCTCGGCAACGTACAGCGCTGATTACGCCATGGAAATCAAGGGCGTAGCAGTGACTCTAATTTGTTGCCTTTTCCGTCTCTCTCGTCAGTTCCAATCTCCGAAGCAGAAAGCAAAAACCGAAATAAAAATCAGGAGGTCTTCAACAGAAAAGACACAAGGCTCAGAGAATCTCGATTATCGATCTCATCAACGAGCCCTGATCGGGCTTCAGAGTTTGATGGTATGTGTTTTCGGATCATCACTGCCTCCAAAATTCGCAGACAATGGAAACAATTCGGCAAAACAAAAAGGCTAAAAAAATAAAATAAAAAATTGAATCAGAAGCAACAGCGAGAGCGAAGAAGGCCTCAGAAAGCTAAAGATGGAGTGTCGATCAGAGACGGTCGTCTCAGATGGTACGGACAATCTTACGCATCACAGGCCCACGCCGCTCGAGCGAGATGCTACCGGCCACCTAAAGCGCTAAGGAAAGGGGGGGAAAGAAGAAAGCAATCGAGAGCCGTGCGGCCGAATGCTCAGCAATCTGAGCTCGAAGCTGATGACCCGAGCGGACCACGGAAGATCTGAGAACTCTGCAATCGACGACGAAGACGACGACGAGGATAAGCAGGAAGATATTTAGGGTTTTTGGTGGTGGGAGATCTGGGTCAAAGAGGGGAGTTAAATAGACGGCGAGGCAAGGCGAAGCGAAGCTGTTGCAAACCCTAGACGCGTCGGCGCTCGGGTCAGGGACCCGAACACGGGCCGCCAGCACCGGCCCGGTTCAAATGGGCCCGAAATTTAGTTTATTGAGCCCAGGTAGACCATGGGCATTTTAGCTACAAGGCCCAATCCATCCGTTCATCCATCCATCCCGATTTCACCTCCGTCGGCATGTGTTGGACAATGAACTACGCCAGATCGGACCCGCATGTCGAGATCGGGACTCGCCCAATGATCAGTTCTACTCGGGTATAACCGCAGCACGAGCAAAAATAGATAAGAAACTTTCGGTCGGAATGAAATCGAGTATCAAAAAAAATTAATTCATGTAGAGAGGGTCGAAAATTTAAGTCGGTAATTCAATCGGGCCTTCTCGGTTGATCTTGCCGGTCTTAGTTTGATGAAAATCATTGGCCAACATGCACAAGAATGAAGAAAAAGTTTTAAAAAATAAAGGGGACTCAATTGAATATTTACATGAATTTCGCTTGTGCACGGAATTATTAACAATTCCTTTTAAAGTAGGTCCAAGAGAAAACATCCAAGTCTCCTCCTTACCCAACTTGTTGATTTTCCTTTCCTTCTACATCCTACGCTTCGCCACTTTGGAAAAGGCTCTCCCACATGTTGCTAAATCACAGGTGTAATACCCCATATATAATATAAATTAGAAGGAATGTCATGATTACTGCTTTAATAGTTAATCGTGATTCATAAGTTTAATAGCCTTCGAATAAATAATCTATAATATCAAATACTTATTTATATCTTAGCAATTTATTTATAATCACAACTAAATATGAAGCACGTATCCCTTGATTATATATAAATAAATAATTACCCCATATGTATAATTTTACAATCTAGTTATTACAACTATTAAACGGGGTCGATATAATAGCTATTATTGCTAGCAAACACTGTAAATGGCAATCAATCTATGACATAATTACCACAACTACAAGTAGGGGGTCAAAAATATTTAGACTAAACTGAAACTTCGGTCTTTTCAGTTTGGGACTCATTCGGTTCAAGTAATGAGTAAATGAATTTGGATAGTTTGATGAATTGGATTTCGTTTTCTTTTCTTATTCTTCTTCTTCTTCTTCTTTTTAACAATATCAATTTAGTACTAAATCTTTTGACTTTGTGCCAATTTAGCTTTAAACCCTTTATTGATGCCAATTTAGTTTTAAAACTTTTGATTTTGTATCAATTTAGTCATTAACTTTTTTTATCTAGTGTCAATTTAGTTCTTTCAACTAATTTTGGCTGAATATTACTGCTGTAGACACCAGTTGGCTAATATGGCATAGCTAACATTAATGTGAACAAGCCAAACACAAGAGTTGATAAGGTCAAGGTTGACCTCAACCTTGTTGGCCTCTGGCAAGGCTCGAGCCCTTGCTAGCAAGAGCAAGGGCAGTCTTGGGCTAGGCAGGTGAGGTAGTGTGAGGCCCGACCTCACTAAATTTGGTGTGGTTGAGCCTCGCCTAGCCCTTGGCGAGGCTCAAGCCCTTGCCAAAGGCCACAAGGTCACTCTTGCGAGGGCTCAAGCCCTTGCCCATGGCTAAGAAGGCCTGACCCTCCTAGATTTGGCGAGGGTGAGTCTCGCTCGCCTAGCTCGAGGCCGCCTTCACAGCCGCTGGTGAGGACTTGAGCCTCACTAGTGGCTGGTGAAGCTCGTCGGCTCCACCAACCCTCACCTCTGGCCGGTCGCCTGACTGATGACTAGCTAGAAGAAGGAGCAAGGGAAGAAAAAAGGAGAAGAGACAAAGGAGGAAAAAGAAAAGAAAAGAGATCAATTAATAAATAATTCAAATGATATCAAAATATTATAAAAAGTTATTCATGTTAGCGCCAGCCATGCCATATCAGCCGACTAGTATCCACATAAGCAATATCTAGCCAAAATTAACTGGAAAGGCTGAATTAGTATCAAATCAAAATATTTATGATTAAATTGACACAAATTCAAATGTTTTAGAGTGAAATTGGCACCAATAAAAGCTTTAAGATGAAATCATCACAAGTCAATAGATTTAGAATTGAGCCGAGAACCGAGTGAGCTAATGCACAACGATCTAAGATCGAAATTGATGAGCCAAGTAGAAGATGGAAGACCTAAGGACCCTGCAATGGAAGACGACGATGACGCCGAGCAGGAAGATGTTTAGGGCTTTTTGTGGTGGGAGACCAAAGTAGGCCCGAGTCAAATGGGCCTAAAATTTCATTTTTTGGGCCTAGGTAGACCATGGGCATTATGGCTATAAGGCCCGATCCACCCATCCATCCATCCCGATTTCACCTTGATGGGCATGTGTTGGTCAATGAACTATGCCCGATCAGACCCGCACATTGTGATTGGGATTCGTTCAATAATCAGTTTACTTGGGAATTATTGTGGCCACGAGCAAAAATAGATAAAAGAAACTTGTGGTTGGAATGAAATTGAGTACCGAAAAAATTTAATTCATGGAGCCAAGCGGGTCGAAAATTTAGTTGGTAATTCAGTCGAGCCTTTTAATTGATCCTATTGGTCCTATTCAATGAAAATCATCTGCCGACATGTACGAAAATAGAACATAAATTTCGGCAAGGGACCTGATTGAACATTTACGTGAACTTCCCGTTTGTTCGGAATCATTAATATTTCCTTTGTAGTAGGTCCAAGAGAAAACATCCAAGTCTCCTCCTCACCCAACTTATTGATTGTCCCGTCCTCTTACCCTCCAAGCTCCGCCACTTAGGGAAACCCTCTACCACATGTTGCTAAATCATCGTCACAAGTGGAATACCCCATATATAATTTTGATAAGAGGGAATAAAGTGATTCATGAGTTTAATAGCCTTAGATCAATAATCTATAATATCATATACTTACTTATATCTCAGTAATTTATTTTAGTGATAATCTCGTGGTTGAAATGAAATAAAGTACAATGGACCTACTAATCGAAATAGGTGCAATTCCAAACCGTTACCTTTGAAGATTCAAAGACGTGAAAATTTGACTTAATTGAGATTAGGTGGAGTATTTGATTTAGCATGATCCACTTCAAATAAGCTCGAGCAATAAACCATGCCGATCCAACTTGATTCAATTCCAATCAGAGTCATATAAATCGACTCCCAACTTTCTCTAAAGTCAAACTACATTTCACTGGTGGCAATTTGACTAAGGGGTGATAATCTAAGGCCAATAACTTGAGGGATAATACTCGTTCTTAATCGACGGGAAAATCATCCAATAAGTCCTAAATTTATCGTATGATGGCTAATTAAATTCTAAACTTTTCAATTTTTCAATTTAGTCATAAACCTCTTAACAACTTCATAATTTAGCTATACAAATTTTGATCATTTATCAATTTAGTCCTAAATCTTTAAAAGATTTGCTTGTTTAATCATTTCAATCAATTTTGACTGAAAAATTGCTAACATAATAATCTAGTTAACTTAGACTGTCTTACGAGGCACGGTTAATAGTGACATGAATAATTTTTATAATCTTTTTTCCTTTTTTTGTTTTCTTTTTCTTTTTCCCTCTGCTAACCTTAGGTGATGGTTGCCCTTGTCGCCCTTAGACAAGGAATACCCGAGCTTGGGTTGGCAATGGTTTCCTAAGGCCAGCGATAGTCGGCAAAGAAAAAAAGAAAAAAGAAAAAAATAAAGAGAAATGGCAAAAGTTGTCTACATCAACGCCATCTCACTTAGGACAATCGACATTGACTATGCCGTCACCATATCAACGATTTATGGTCAATGTTGGTCGGAAAAACTAAATTGACCAATCGTCGAAAGGTCTAAGATTAAATTGGCAAATCATTAAAAAGTTTTTACATTGAGTTAGCACAACTAAAAGTTTATGGCTAAATTAATAAGTTGTCAAAGGGTTTGTGATAAAATTGACACAATTAAAATGTTTAAGATTGAATTGACTATTGTATTTTAAATATAGGATTTTTTTGACAATTTTCTCCATTGTCGATATATAAAGACCAAGGGGGGGCTGAGCTAAACGATCCAAACGTACGGGATGTCGGGATGCCAAGAAATTTTCACAATGTACATAACATCCATCCTCTCTAACCCTTCGTGTTCGTGGAATGATCAATTGCCCACTCAGTTTAAAACGAACAAATTGCTCCCTCATGCCCAAAAAGAAACCTTTAAAAACAACATAAATTTTCTAAGTGGCGAAAAGAATATGCCTCAGAAGCACAATGATGTCCCTTCACGAGAGGTATAATCAAGTCGCTCGTGCATCGGCATGTCATCAATGCAAGCATGCGAGAAACAAGAATGACTTGCAAATGACGACACTAATGAAGTGCCTTGCCTCTTCGCACGTGAGAACGTATTTTCTTCATCTCGGTTATCATGGCAAAGAGCGAGATTTTTTTCTTTTTTTCTTTTTGGTCGGTCTACTCTATTCTTATTCTAACACTCATTCTCGGACTTTTGTCCTACCTCATTGCAGGGCGTGAGAATCGAAATCCACTCTTGAAACTACAGTGAGAATCGAAATCCACTCTTGAAACTACAGTGTCCCCACCCCAACCCACTCTGAGAAGACGGGGATTCGAACCCTCCACATCTCCCTTCGAAGTTAGAAGAATAGCCACTGAAGCAAACCTCAGTAATTCACTCCATTGGAGATTACAAGGAAAGAAACGTGGAGTTTCTCTACCCATGGAAACAAACTCTTCTTGATTTTAATGTTGTGGGTGTCTGTCTCATTTCTCGAGGTACCAAACAAGAGACAAGACCACGTTTTCTTCCTTATATAAATTCCTTGATTACCCAAAAGAACATAAATAAATAGGACATTGCTTCCTATTGGATGCTACTTTTTGATTCTCTATTACCTAGACCATTTGATTGAGACCAGGAGAAAGGCACCCCACCACTTGGCCATAACATGGGATTTGTAGATGGCATAGAGGCCATACACCTGATAAAATAAATAAACAAAATATAGTTTATTAAGGGAATATATTATATGAGTAGAAAATTAAGAATATTTTGAAATTTTTGCGAGAATCTATGCGAGGAGGGTGGCATTTTCTATTTTTAAGTTTTTCTTTCACTCGTGTGTGGGGGAGGGGGCCGCCATCATCTTAGATTATACCGGTTCTCAAGCTTCTCGTTTCCCTCCGACAATCACATAATTAAGGGAATTTATTAATAGGTAAGGCTAATATCATGCGACTCGATCCATTTACACATGATGTAATAAAAATAAAAAAATACAGAAAAAACTCAAATAATACGCCACAATTAATAGTTCATCGTTGTACTTTAATTGTTTCCTATTGGATGCTATCTTTTGATTCTCTATACCTAAACCATTCGAGTGAAGCCAAGACAAAGGCAACCCACCACTAGCCATAACATGGGAATTGTAGATGGCAGAGACCATACACTTGATAAAATAAATGGACAAAATATGGTTAATTAAGGAAAAATATATGAGTAGAAAATCGAGAAAAATTTCCAAATTTCTGCGAGAGTTAATGCGAGAAGGGTGGCATCTTCTCTTTTTTAGTATTCTTTTTATTTCATTTGGATGTGGTGGGTCAGCAATCATCTTAAATTATATTGGTTCTTGAACTTCTTGTCTCCCCCTATACTCACATAAATAAAGGACTACATTATTAGGTAAAGCCAATAATATGTGGGTCGATCCATTTACACAATACATTACAAAAACAAAAAATACGAAAAAACCTAAATAATACACCATGATTGACATGCTTAACCCATTTATCAACAGGAATCAACATTTCCTTGTCGTTCTTATCGAATATAATTGTGAGAAAAATTGACTTGAGAGCATCAATTTTATGTTGTAGGAGCATTGCTTATATGCACTTGAGTTCGCGAATGTAAGAGCACGAAAAGAAATTATAATGCACTTGATCACTCCATTTATAAAATTTAATAAAATGAAATGTATCAGGAGCGACAGTTTTAAAACATAGTATTTAGACAAATGTCTTAATAAGGGATATAGTATCTGCTAGGTATATCTAATGAAAGAAAAAAACATTTAGTTTTTCAAAATGGAGAAAATTAAAGAAATTAACAATATTTTCCTAGCAGTAGTGGGATTTCTTCGCTGGGACACGAACGGAATTCAAGTCCCATGGCGGGGGCAATTTGGACCATTCACGAAAAGGCGAAAGACAAGGTGGGGCCCCCATTTGAACCAGAAATACGTCACCGGAGAAGGCCCGTGCTCTGCCTTTTTTAAAACGCACGCTCCCCTACTTCTTCCCTTCTTCTCCTTCCTCCCTCCTCCCTCGTCTGTAGAGAGAGAAACTGCCATTGACTCGGCGTCACCGTAGAGAGAGAGGGAGACGGAGATGGTGGACGACGTTACGGTGCGCGTGGACGGGGCCGCCGGGAAGCCGGCGGCGGATGGCGGCGCCGGAGGGGTGCCGGAGAGGGAGAAGCAAATGCAGGCGATGGCGGGGGTGGTGGTGGTGGTCGTCGACGGAGGGGAAGGGTGCTCGACGGCGGCGGCGAAGAAGAAGGCGAGGGAGAGAGCGGTGGTGGAGTGCAGGATATGCCAGGAGGAGGACGAAGTCCAGGCCATGGAGTCTCCTTGCGCCTGCAGTGGCACCCTCAAGGTCTCTCTCTCTCTCTCTCTCTCTAAGCTGGTTTCGTTTTCTTCTTTCCTTTCGGTGGTTCAAGTTGGTGCGTTGACATTCGCGAATTCTGTGGATTGGACGAAACTCTCTCTCTCTCTGTGATCGATGGTCTCGATTTTCAAACTCCCATGTGATCACTCTTCGTTGAAGAAGGTACAAGGGAAAACAAGTAATCTGTTTTGTCCCCTTTGGTAAAGGTGGAGTTTCGTGGAAATTGCAATTTCTTTTCTTTTTCTTTTTTTTTTTTTTTTTTGGGGGGGGGGTGGAGGAGCTGGTCTCAATCGCGTGACGGCTTTTAATTCAGTGGTTGTGTACTGCAGTATTTTCTTTGCATTTACGACTATGTTGGGGTTTGGTGTACTGTTGCGTATTTACTCTGATTTTCCTCTTCGTGGGAAACTAACAGTTGAAAAGGGAAAGCACTTGCGTGTGTGTGTGTGTGAGAGAGAGAGAGAGAGAGAGAGAGGTCCTCTACATTTCCTATCACTGCCTTTGGCTGACAGTCAGCATGTCAATGACAGAAAGAACTTGTTCTACGATGAATGAACGAAAGACTGAAAATAAGTGGATGAGTAGGAGAGTGGGAGGAGACTTTCTGATACTAATATGGAGAATTCACGCTGGGCAGAGGACGGATTGGGGGAACAAAGGGTTTCACATGGCATTTTCTCTATATGCCAAACAGTTGATTCACAACTGGTATGGGCGTTCGGCTGCCAAGTTAAAACAAAGCGTCAACGATAGTGTGAACGCACACACATTAATTTTGACCAATGTTCTGAATGTTAATGTGAAGCTATTTAAACAAGCATCGGTAAATGGTGGAATATTTAACCATGACTCTTTTGTAGTACCTAAGTGCCTCCCCATCTAGTTTGTGACTCACATGGATGGGTTAGTTAGCAATATTCCTATCTTCCTTATCTAAAACCCAACAAATCCATGAGCAAGAAAGGGGATGCGGCGATGTCCACAGTAAAGGAAGATTTTTGTTAGTTCAACATTGAGGAATGACTTGAGCATGGTAAAACAGAGGCATTTCGTGGTATGTGACGATGTATGGTAGTGACTGTCCAAAGATTCATGCCATGTGATTTCGGGGTTTATAATATGAAACAAGATACATAGATGCATTAATTAATAGCATGATACATTAGATTTTTTAATGTACTCATGAAGAAGAGTGGTGGCAGCGACCTCTCACTTCATATATCCACAGGTACTGGGATAATCATCTCGTTATTCCTTGCCTGACTTCTCCTCAAGGAGTTGTACTTCTGTGCTTAAGTCAGTTGAGATTATGACCAAGTCATGCTTTGCTTTATCATTGATCCCTAAGTTGAAATCAGTAGGATCTGCTCTAAGCTTTGGAGTTTTGGATTGTCTGATGATATCAGCTCTCATCTTTCTTGTAGTTTGCCCACAGGAAGTGCATTCAAAGGTGGTGCAACAAAAAGGCAACATTAACTGTGAGATTTGCAACCAGGTAGGACTGCATCCGAGCTTCTTTATCTAAATATATATGTTGAATATGCAAATTCACATATAAAAGGTCTGGTTTTCCATGTGATAGGTTTTTTCTCCAAATTATTCTTTGCCACCTGCCACCATCAGTCCTGATCTTGTGGCCATTGATGTCAGGTAACTTTTAAGCTTCATAAAGAACATAAATCTCTATATGGAGCATACTTTCTATGTTAGTTGGCCACCAATGTTTAGAAATGCTTTATTTTAACAATTTATAATCAACATCTTCTATCATCTTAGAGAAAGCAATTGATTGCTGGGAGACATGCTCTTTTGCATGTTTTAAGGATTTTACCTTCTTTTTATTTAGCTTTTGGTTTGAAACTTCTTATTTACTTCCATTGTTGGTTTTTTTGTTGATGTTTGAGGGAGATATTTTGCATGGTTATTGATGATCAAGAAAATTGCAATCTTTTCCTCATATCATTCCTCTGGTCTTCGCTGGTCTCATTATTGTTTCTCATTTTTCAATCTCATTTCTTTTTTTTTATTTTTATCAATAATGGGTAAAGAAAACACATTCATAGTTACCTGATGGTTGTTGTTCTTACTCCAAAGCTCAATCAGCTTAGTGTATGCCCCCTTGGGGAAAACTTGAAAATGACTAAGGCATCAACAGCCCTTAGTAATCCACTAGAATAGTAATCCACAAGAGTAACACTTTCTCTTGAGTATTCTCTTATTTACTCAATCTGTTTCTGTCTTTCAATGCATTCAGTTCTAAATATGGCGAAAACCTGTTATCTGAAACTTTTTTTTTTTTTTTAAAGTCTCTTTCTAATAGCATCTAATTCCAAGCTACATTATTCTTGGTAAGGCATATTAGGAAGGGAAGAAGTTGCATTTGCTAGTGTAGGGTGTCATTTCACATAATTACAGGCATTTTCCCCAGAAAGATTGATAAATCATTTGGTCTCCCAGTGATCTATCATATTTAAGTGTATGGCAGAGATATTCTTCTAGATGCTATTAATACTGTTGCTTGTGCTCTCACTAGGTTGTCTGATTTGGCAGATTCACACATTAATTTCTTCTTTTTAATTCCATGCTGTACTTTAGCATGAAGTGAGATCCCAGGGTTGTACCCTACTCTCCTGCAAAATATTTGGATGCTATGATCGCGAGGGTGCTGGATATGAATTGATCATAACTTCTTATTCTATCTGTAAGCTCTCATGTTCCAAGTTGTAAAGTGAAAACTCACCTAGTTTCTCCATGCTTATGTCCAACCTTGTTTCATTTCACTGAATTACCAACCTGAAATATCAGCTGCAAAGTAGATATAGATGCATAGCATCCTGCTCGTCTTAGCTGACAGTGCCTTGCCTTTGCTTGTCCCATCTCTGCATGCTAGGTCATAATGTTTAATTTTGGATATTACTGTCTGTCGCATCTATGATTCGCCACTGTGGTCTTGCTGAGCATTTGTAGCCTAAGATATTGTGTGCTTCTGTTGATTAGGCGAGCATGGGGCCCACATATCAATCTCCGTGATTCTCATCTTATAGCACTAGCTGCTGCTGAAAGGCAATTTCTGCGATCTGACTACGAAGAGTATGCTGTTGAAAATAGTAGCAGCATTGCCTGCCTCCGATCTGTGGCTCTTGTTGTAAGTGACTGGAACTAGGACTTGGTGTTGGTAATCTTCATTGATTATTGCCTCTATCAGGAAGTAAACGTGGATAATTATTTGGCAGTTGTTGATAATTTTACTTCTGCGCCAAGCTCTCATGATTACGAGAAACTGGAATGGTGCAAGAATCATCAATGTTTTTGATGTAAGTCTCCAATACCAATGATTCTTTAGAATGCACGAGTGTGCTTGCAACGTGAATATAGCAGCACAATTTACTTTTTCTTCAGAATCATTTTCTCAACAAATAGTGTACATGATTGGGGGAAAATTTTGGGTATGGGGGCAGCATCTGTATTCAGACCATCGATGTCCTTACATAAATATTTTGCGTTCCCCTTTCTGCCGTCATTACATGAGTGAAGTTGCAGAGGTAATTGAATTGAGCAGTTGGCGGACTGTAATTACTTCCTACGATTGTGAAATGATAGATGTGTACCCTGCCTTCTATTATAGGTCCCTATTAAATTAAGGTATTTAGAATAGCACTTTAGGATTGAAAAATGAAACTTTTTGGGAACAAAATGTGAGTTTTGCTACAACAAGTTTTGACTGTTTCCTATCTAAGATTGATTCTGTTTTGTTGAAGGCATTGCCACTTACAAAAGAGTGCATGAGTATGTGCTTTGCTTTGGTAAGACAATTTGATTATGAAGGTCTGGATATTAATCTAATAATTGTGATCATAGTCTGGTCAGCCAAGCTCATAAGTTTATGTTGTAGGCTTTTAGTTTTTAGATTAATGAAAAGATGCGAACGTGTTGAGTGCATTGAACTTTTAAGTGATTATATTCTCTATGGACTAGTTTTGCAGCATGAAAACTAATTGTAATATTGGAAATTCAGTTTCAGGTTTCAGTTCTTCAGTTTGCTAGTTTTCTCTTGCCATGCCACATGATGGCCAGATCTTGGTACATGCAAAGCCGTAGGAGACAGGTACACCATTCTATTTCACTTGACTGAATAATTAACTTGATGCCAAGAGCATTAAAGATGACTTGATGACGAACAAAAGATGTGGTTTCTTTATCTTATGTAGACTGGGAATTAAATAATGTTGCATCGCAACTGATCAAAAGAGTATTGATAATACATCGCAAGATTGCTCAAAGATTCATGTGTTGGGGTAAACAAAAGAAGGAAAGAGGAAAGAGAAGATACATTTTTTCGGTTAATTACAAATTTCCCTAATCTGGTGTCTCTTGCAATTGCAAAGAGCTCCCCATCCTTTATATCTTTGCAATTATTCCTTCAACCTATGTTTCTTTTTTCCTTTTTTTTTGGATTTTTTTTTTTTTGGGGCAAATAGGCTATTGTCTTAAAATTTTCTAAAGTACCTTCCCGACCTTCCGAAATGAAACACTCCATTACCTTTGTGTTTTTGTCATTTTTCCTGTTTGTGAGAAGGAAAGTGCCACAATCTTGAAAAGTTAAAAATGTTATATAGAACTAATTTAAAGATCAAGATTTGCATTTAATATCTTTGAATTCTTAAAAATGTAAAGTTACAAATACTTTTGGCAGCTTGAATTGATAATCATGGGATTATTTACCTTCCGTAATGCGTTAATATGCTGTATTTTCGGAAAGTTTGAAATTTTGAAGCAAAATACCCAGTTTCACGCTTAGGCCTAAGAATCTTTTAGTAATTTATGTATTCAAAATGTAGATAGGTGGCAACTCTGCATTCATCAAGCCAAAAAAACGTAATATAATTTATTTTTTAAGACAAAATAAAATATATATGAATGAACAATGATACAATCAATTAGTAACTTCTACAAAATTGAAAACAAACGGAATTAAGGATTTTAATAATTTTTAGTGGAAAATGCACATGTTAACATGTTTTAAATGGCATTCTTTAAACTATCTGTCTTTTGTTATGTCAATTTAGGCAGAGGGAAAATACTGTTACATATGGTAGTGGGAGGTCTTTCCCTATCTCAAAGGTTGGGGGTGCTTGTCAAGATTTAGAGGGCAAGGGTTTTTGCTATATACCTCAAAGGTTGGGAGCATTCCCAATTAACCTTGCTATATACCTCAAAGGTTGGGGGGCATTCCCAATAAACCTTACATTTTGACAAATTACTAAACCTGATTCTTTGTGTCTAAATAATGAGATGTATACATGAAGATTTGATGACTTCCTTTCTTCTAAATTAGTTCAGTTTACTGCCACTTTTAGCTCCTTTTTTGCTGATGCTGGTTTGGTGAGGAAGATTGTTTTGCTTGGATCTTTGATTTTCTTAAGGTAATAAAGTTCAAGATGCGAACTATGGTAAAAGTTGCGGAATTTTGGGGTTGCGTTAACTCATTATTATGACTCATATAAAAGATCGTCAAGTAATCGTTGTGGGAGTAGATGTGAAGTGAAATAATAGTTTGTATTTGTCTCAATATGTCAACCATCAGAAGATTTTCCTAATTTTGAGTTTCTTGCACCACCTAAGCTAATTCTGTTCCATTCTATTCTGATGTATTGCTTCCAGGTTTAAGTGAACTATTTTGGTCAAATCATGGAAAGCTGGTTGTCTATTGGTACCTGAAGAGGGTGTGCTGCTTATGGATCAGACTTTCTGGAGTAATTGATGTGGAGAACTACATTTCAACTGAAGGTGTAGTTGTAGTCATTCCACTCTTACTCTTGACCTTGGCCAAAAATTGAAGGAAAAGAAAACCCTAAAAATGGAAGGAAAAGACTGCCACAAGTCAGAAATGACGTGGAAAAGGAGAGAAATTGACTAATTAATGTAATGTGAGGGGAATATGAGAGACAAAATTGATGTAAATGTGTGTTGTTGGTTTTTTTTTTTTTTTTTTTTCTGTAAGTTCCAATTGATCACAAATCAACCTTTGTGGTTGTTCTGTAGTTAGGCAACTACGGCTAGTGATCTCAGTGTGGGCTCTGATATTTAGGAATGAAAAGTGTAAATAATTTCCATATCAATGAAATGCTCGAGTAGGCATTTCGCTTGCTGGAGCTTTATGAACTTTATGGACATGGAAGGTCCCCCCTTTTGTGGTCTAAGGCGTCCTAAAGAATGTTTGTCCTTTATTCTAAAGTGATTGGATGTCGTTTATTTAAAATGAAGTTGCGAACCCTCCTTTCCTCATGTCTCACTAATCAAATTTTGGTTTCTGAAGGATACCTACTCCTCACTTTGGTAGATGGGAAGTGTGCTTATCTTTCCATGCATGTGTAATTGTAGAAATTTTATCTAGTCCACTTTCCCGTAGGCGGTTTAAAAATCTGACCACATATACCTGGCTTTTGATTAAAATCTTCTCTAAACTTTTAGCTAGTGTATATGGTTGAAGTGATACGGACCTAGTTTAGGGTCCGATAGGTAGGCGATACCGCCTATCATGAAGAGTTACGAGTGTAAACTCGCCTATGAAGTGTTCATTGTCTGTACGTGTGAGATAGGAGGGTTTCAAGCAAATTTCAAGACTAGCGCAATTTCTCTTTTTTGTAGAATTTCACCAGGGAAGGGTCATGCAAGATAGGGTTGTTTTTTCCTTCCAAGGTAGACTCCGTGATATCTTCAGATCGGACCAGTCAGATCGGACCGATAGGAACATTTGTACATTGCCAAGGCAAGTCCAAGTTTGTAGTAGATGATAAAATGGGCTAAACTAAGCCCGAAAGGAATCCTGCTTATGTATAAAAATCCAATGTCCCTACTTTCAATGATTTAGAAAAGGGCTGCTTATCCTCTAAGATATGGATATCGTAGAAGCACTCGGTGATTTTTTTTTTTTTTTTGTCGCAAACGTCTAGATTTGAAGCACCATTTGAGTTGGGCCCACAATAACCATGGCCCAATTCACTTTTTTGGTCGAAGCCCAATTCTTCTTCCTCTTTTTTTTTTTTTTTTTGAAGTTGAGCCGGTCTTACTTCTCAATAGGATTTCGATTAGGCTGCTTTGCACCAACTTGATCCATTCTTAATGGTGATGCAACAAACGCCAGGCGCAATGTTTAGGAGTTTGTATTTGATGTCTATTAGGAATAATTAGCCATTTTTAAAATGTGTTCCGATGAAAATTATTAATAGGTTACAAACAATGACTTACCTATTTTTCATCTCGCAAATTGTGTAATGTTATAGATCTATTGCATATCGAACCAAAATGGGTAGAACATAAAAAAAAAAAATCATTTACTTAAGCAAAAGAGCCATAACATAAGCTATCTCCCCAAATTATACTAAAATCTTTTAAATTAAGTAGATAAATTGTGTACTTATTCACATCTTGAAATATTTGATACTGCAAAATATAAATCTTATTCATCTAATAAGTTTTGTTTATTCTTTCCAACTAAAAATTTGATTCAGGGAATAAATATTGTATATGCAACTTTTTCAATTCTAACATTAATAAGGGATGATATCTAAAACTAATAAATATTTCGAAAGGATAATCATTATATTTCTCAAACATTTTCCATAAGGAAAAATGTTAAAAGAGATAAATATTGGACTCTTTATGCACTTCATATTTGAAATTCAAACTCGATAAACAATACAACAACCGATTACTCTAGCTGGCAGAATTACCAATTTTCCCTTGAAGAGTCAAAGCTTTGCACTTAAAGCCAGTTTAAGCAATTATTTTTGGAATAACTTAACCACGTATCACCACAGGTGTCTAATTGTATAACCAACCTTGAGAGTGAGCGTTAGAATATGCGTAGAGTAGGACCGACAAAAAAAAACCTTAGAATTTCTAGTATGTCCAAATTAGGCCCCCTAAATGGTGAAATTACAAGTTTGCCCTTATAGTTTCAAAAGCATTACTTAAATTGTCTGTATTAAGAATTGCTTCTAACGTTAAAATAACCTCTAATCATCTTAAGGTTTATGATTCTGTAATCACACCTTTTCAGTTTTGCAAATACTTGCCCTAACTTTGTGAAATCATGGATTTGCCCCTAGAGTTCCAAAACTATACAATTAAGTCCAACTTTGTGGTTAATTCACTATCAATCATTCTAAGATTTTTGATTCTGTGATTAGTCATCAGAATTTCCAGATTTTGTAAATTCATCCATAAACTTTGGGAAATTGCAATTTTGCTACTAAAGTTTGAAACCAATTATTCTAAACCGATTTGGTTTCCTTTAATTAATCTAACTTAATAAATCCTTAATTAACATTTTAAATCATAAAATCATTCTTAAATTTATAAAATTGTACCCGAACATATTAATTTTTTTTTCTAAAATATCACTCTTATATCAAGTCTGTTGACGATTTTAAAAATGGAAGCATTGATAGAGGCTGCCGTCAGTTAGCTAAAATATTTGAAGGCCAGAGAGTGTCTTACTGCTACCAACAAAAGCTTCGTCCCAGAGAAAGAAAGGTTTAGGGTTACCTTGCAGGTGCAAATTGCAACATGGTAGAATACGTTCAATTTCTTGGCAAAATTCGGCCCTTCAGGTCAGAATAACCTCGAGATACTCACAAAGTTTGACAGGTTAGGTTCTCAATGTAAGTACTGTCCATGAAGTTGTCGATTACTCGAGTGAGATTCATCTAACTAATATTATGCATATAAAAAATTGCTCCTTTTCCAACGACTTACCTGCGAGGGTTCCGTCTCTTTCCTCTTATTGGATAAGCATTATACTGTTGAACATTTTACGTTAGGTAAAAGCAATTTGGAGATAGATAGATGATGGATCTGACGATTGAACACTGGTGTTCACATAATGGTGTAGCGACTTGCATTTGTTATTACCGTTTAAAATAGCAAAGATTTCAATTTAAAGACGTACTTACCCTTTATACCTCACAGGGATTTAATCTACTCCTATTTTCTAATAAAACGATTTCGGTAAATTAGGGAACTATATAGGTCGCCTAATTTTGCTGTAAAAAATTTTCGAGATCAAAGATTGGACCATGCAAAGGTAATGCATCTTCTATTGGACAAAGGAAGAGATCATCATGATAAAACATATTATATGTCTGTGTCTCTCTATATATATATGGGGACATCCATTTCTAATGTATATACTATTTTTGCACAGTAGGGTTATGAAAATTCATGAAACGGTGGCTGGGCTTTATTGTATGTGTCAATTGCCATTTAGCTAATAAGCATGCGTACACAAAGGTTCCACATATGACTTTGGAGAGAAATTGGAAGTGTTGGGAAGATATTTTCTCCTACTGGCATAAGAGCAATTAGGGCCTATAATTTAACTTTTAAGCAAGTTTGACATTAGACTGGGCCATTTGTCCGACAGGGTATTGTGTATGTGAATGTGTGTGCGTGCATGCGCGCATTTGCTTGCCACAATGCATGCGGGTGCAAAGTCTGGTACCGATATCGTTGCTTCATCTTGTTTAAATAGTAGAAGAAATTGACTAATTTTACTACGTTCCTGATTGAATTGTGTCAATCACTATTTTCCACTCTTTTTATTTTTTATTTGTTTGGTCGTGAAACGGTTCTTAGAGTGCATTCTATTGAATTTCCTTTCTTTTTATGAATGTTTCTGGAGTTCTACGTTAATACTTTACTGATTAATTGTTAAGTCATTGGATTTGGTTGCTCCGTTGTCTGCAGCAAGTACTATCTAATAAGATGAGTGAACTCACTCCCTCATGTACAAGAAGTCTGTATATGAGAGCAAGGCGTCATGGGCTGCCGATGGTCCTGTTTTCTGGGGTTGCCCACGGGCTTCTACCGTTCCATTTTCTTCCTTCTCCCAGCCCGACTCTTATCAGAAGCATCATGTCTCCATCCGATGTCAGCACGCCCCGAATGGTGGTCAAGAAGATCCTGGCCAAGCAACAACACGAGGGCAAGGTGCTGCCGTCCGAAGAAGCATTGGCAGGTTTGACTTTTCCATGCCCTCTCTTCTCTGTTTCTTCCTACATTTGATTCGATTTTTCAGTGGGCACAGAACTTTTTCCGGGCAATTTTCATTTCCTATTGTTCTCTTCTGTTTGCGAGATCCTAAGATTGTGAACTTGCACGGGTGGTTGGATTTTCAGGAATGACTTGAGGAACTAGGACCCCTTTCCCATGCTGGATGAGTTCTCAGGTTTCCGACTGAAAGACGTCTATTCTGTTTTTGGTTGTCTAGCGTGATGCTCGCGATTATTGGTGTTTTTTCCAATCAGCCCCCAATGGCTTGTCGAATTTTGCAGCGTCTCCTGCAGCTGGATTTCCTGATCACCCACACAGAGGTTCACACCTATTCCTTCCTTTGTCACTCTTGGATTGAAATGACAAATGCTATTCAGTGTTGACTCGATTCTTGTTATCCCATCTCAATGGACCTCTCTCCTTCCCTCCCTTCTTGCTTTTTTCATTTGTTTCCTTTGTTAATCCATGGAACTTGTCTAATGAGATGAAGAGGATTGAATTTCTGATTTTTCTTTTCAACCTTTCTACAGTAGACGACAGCAGGGAGAGGAATCATCCGCTCGGAGATGCCTGCGGGAGGAGGAGTGAATAAACTATAAAGGGGCTCCAGCTTTGGATTAATCTGTCCTCCGGAGACAAGATGCATGAGCATCTACCGATCTTCTTCAACTTCTCTTCGCTCCCGATAACAACAAATGGACGTGGCGTGTGCACCTTTATTGTCCTTGGCAGGGGGACTCGCCATACAGATTGCTCATTGAATTTGCCTGGAGGCTACACGGTGATGCCGTCAAGTTGGGGAACATTTCTTTCCATGAACATCTTTAATAACAATGTTTCTTGCTCGCCAAAAGAGAAAAAAGAGGGAAAAAGAGAAAGAGAGAAAGAAATGAGTGACATTATCTCCTTTTGAATTTGGAAATTAGTGTCCAGTTCTGGAATCTATGGTGAGCCTGGGATGGATGGGATAGTTCGCATATTTGTAGGTTCGATTCTTAATTTCCTATGGTAATTGCGATTGTCGACTCCCGTAGATTTACACCCTTAGTTTCTGCAACCGAAACATTACAGTATGAAACAGCTGACTTCTCTGTGTTTTTCTTTTTTAATGGCTAGTTAGTGAATATGCAAGGAATGGTGTTTTATGTTTGTTGGTCGAACTGCAGGATTGGGCCACATCATCAAACTAACTCAAGCCTGATCTCATTCAACTTAAGCCAAGCTCAGATTTACCATAATTAAACTTCAGCTCATTTCCTATTTTTTCTTTTTTTCTTTCTTTCTGTTTTTCTATTAACCCTTTTCTCTCAAAGCATAACTCTTTTATCATCTTCTTCAAGAAGAGACACAAATCTAAAAACGCAGGCAGGCACCAGACTATCAACGATCAAAATTAAACATATGTTCCTTGCAGGAGATTTCTCATTCTCATAGCAAGAGTTGCGTTGTCATGCCGCGAACCCGAGTACGCGAACATCCCTTAGCGATCAATTAAAAATGCGACTTCCCAAGACGCGTCGCTGACCCATTCTTTTTATCTTTCAATTAAACGCATGTGGAAGCGAATTAAATTAAACACTTAGTCAATTAATAATAGTAGGGATAGTAAAAGCACCACAACAATTTTTCACAAATTACGATTTATATACCAACAGGTTAACCCGAGGAGTTTAATATATACAAGCCTACTACAAAAGGGACTCCTACGCGACCTACTAACAAAAAGGGTCAAGGTTGGGGTTAACTTTCAACTGTACAAACTCCAACATCCGCTCTAATATCCATACCCAGGCCCAGCCAAGAAGTAGGGCATGTCGCCAGGTGAGCACGGCTCCCCGGGCCCTTCCGCCTCGGTATCCGGATCTATTATGACACCGTCTGGGATGTCAATATCCATGGGGTCAGTGTCCTGCTCAACCTCATTTCCTACGGGCGGCCCATCAAAACCGTGCATGGGACCCTCCCGACCACCATTCGGTTGCGTAATAAACCAAGCCTTAAAACGGTGGGGCACCACATTCACGAAGCCCTCATCTACCCAAACCGTCGTCACTACCAACTCACGGAATCGGTTGGTCCCGGGGATAGGGTAGAGGGTAGTCTCTACCTCCATTTCCCAGGGTACCCCGAAACAGACCGGGCGGATCTCCATTCTACGGGCCTGAAAATATTTTAACAACGACGGGGAGAGATAAAAATCTCAGCGAATTAAAATCCCTAAGGCTTGATTAGGACGCGAATTCGCCTCGAAGGTGGCCTAAGCACGCGCCAAACAAAAAATCACCTTGCCTCGGTCCATCCCTGCCTATTAGCACATCTTGCACAGTAGAAATAGTATAACGTGCATAAATAATAATCAAAACCCACACGAGAATTTCACACGCATTGTCAACACACATGTTCCAACTCACGAAATCGGTTGGTCCCGGGGATAGGGTAGAGGGTAGTCTCTACCTCCATATCCCATGGAACCCCGAAATGGACCGGACGAATCTCCATTCTACGGACCTGAAAATATTTTAACAACAACGGGAGAGATAAAAATCTCAGCGAATTAAAATCCCTAAGGCTTGATTAGGACGCGACGCCTCGAAGGTGGCCTAAGCACGCGCCAAACAAAAAATCACCTTGCCTCGGTCCATCCCTGCCTATTAGCACATCTTGCACAGTAGAAATAGTATAACGTGCATAAATAATAATCAAAACCCACACGAGAATTTCACACGCATTGTCAACACACATGTTCCAATTATTACGACCGCTCGGGCCACGGTCAACACAAGTGTTGGCGGTCTTCTGACGTAACCAAGCATCGTCCCACCTGCATTCCATAAAGGAGCATTGATCCCGCCTCGGCCGCGACTCAGCTTCCGGATCCCCGCCGAGCATCCGATAAAAGCGGGCATTGTCCCCAAACTCCCGTTGGGTGACAGGTTCGATTATGTGACCACTCAAGCACATCATTGATCAAGCCAATATTTTATTACCGTTATTTAGCCAAGAACACCAAAATCCCTTTGCAAATAATAAACTCGGCAACTCTTTTTTTTTTCTTTAAAACTCTCCGAAATAAATTCGTACGTGGTCATGTACTTAAAATTAACCCGTCAAACTTTGCACACCTCTACTTTAAAACCTCTCTGTTTTATTGAGCACATAAAATTTGGCGTCCAAACCCGACACCTTATTATTTTTTTCTATTTAATTGCTCATAAAACCATCTTTTGCAATAATAATAGGTAATTATCATAGAACAACCAATCACACAATATCGTACGTGCAAACACTCGAAATCACGCATAATTTCATCCAAGAAAACGAGCGTAAAATTCTACCTAACGACTAATCCATCGCTAATTACACTAATTACGATTAATTAAATAAATTACAATTAATTAAACTAAACTCAATTAATTAATCTAACCATGATTAATTAATCTAATTGTAATTATTTAAACTAATCTCAATTAAAATTAATCTAAACCATTCTTAATCTCAATTAAACTAAACCAAACTTAATTAAGACTAATTATCATTAACACTAATCTAACCACCCATAAACGCAATTAACATCATAATCAAAGATTAGGAAGTTAACTCATGGTTTTCGACGGTGGCGGGCTCACGGCGATGGTGACGCGACGGCAAAAAAAAAACCAGGCAACCACGGCTTGAATGGAGGCTCGACGATGGCGGTGTCGACCCCTCAAGCTCTCGGCCAAGGGGGCTCGAGTTGGTGGCCGTGGGGTGCTGCTGGCGGGTGGTGGAGCTGCTGGCGGTGACGGGGTGGTGATGGCGTTGGCTATGGTGGATGGTGGCATGAGGATGAAAAGCTGGCGATGGTGTTGGCGGGTGGCGTGAAGATAGGAAGCCGGATGGTGAAGATGGCGCTGGTTGGGCATGAGAGGAAGATGGGATGTTGTAGCAGCTACAAGAAGGAGAAGCTGGAGGTGGAGTTAGCGGATGGATGATGGTGGATGTGCTGGGGTGATGGCGTGATGGCGGATGGTGCGCTGGTGCGAGGTGGCGATGTGGTGGTGGCAGCAAAGGAGTTGGAGAAAAGAAGGGGTGAGGCGGTGGAAAGGAGAATGGAGGGAAGGAGGTTGGCTTGAGGAAGAGATGGAATGGGAGATACGTGAGGAAGAGGAGAGAATTAGAGGTGAGAGGGGTTGTTCGGCCAAAAAGGGAAAGAGAGAGAGAAAAAAAGAATGAAAATGAAACAACCAATCACAACCCTTAGGAAAATATCTAAATCATCATCACACAAGCCCCAAAAGTCTTCTATGCTCACCCCTTTGTCTCCCAAATACTTTCTTTAGTCTAATTTCCCAAAATTGAAGATTTTTGGGTAGCAAAATCAAATTGGCTTCTTAATCCGAATTTCTTTTCCTTTTTCTTTTTGTCCGAAAATCATTTTTTTTCGCAAAATTTCGGACCCATCGAAAATTTGATGAAAGATAAGACAATATCCAATAAATAAATGGTGACACGCTCGAACGTTCGATTCCGAAAATCGAATTAATTAGTGGTTAAAATCGACCGAACGCGATTTTAGTATAATCTAATCTATCGGGTAGCTTTCAAGGGTTTTAACGCATTTGATTATAGTCGATAATTTTTTATCCACGTTTGTGCATCTTCGAATCGTAGACGACCCTCGGTTGTCATGTAATCGCGATGGTTCAATTATGTGTCCCAAATATAATATCGATAGAAAATCGGTTTATTGTTGTTCGACGCGAATATCGTAATCATGCGGAACCACCCGCAATTCGACTACGTAATTCCATTGAATGGACTTATATCCGTTCACTAATCAATTTATAACGGTGTCGGATTGACCCTTGCCGATTATTATGGTCGAGCGATCGATTTCTAATCGAATTTTCTAGTCTGTCATGTTTATATCCCTTAATAGCCTCACCAAATAGATTAGTTAACTCGTGAGTGATCAGTTCTGAGTAAAATAACCATAAGCGCGTTGATGAAATAACTATTTCATATATTCGAAACGGGGCCAAATTTCAGGATGTCACATGCGCCGTTAATTATCATCTTCGGCCTTCATAGTTCGTCGGATTGCACTCCCATCCATCGCTATACTTACCGCTCGAAAGATTTGAAAATTGTTAACAAAACCAATCTTTCCGGTAAAAATTCCGTACTAAAACAATTTTAATACCTTGTTCACTTCCATGCCAGTCAACACAACCCCTGCACTAATTAACTGCCGCTGATTGAACTAATCTCTCACAATCAGCAATATTAAAAATATTAAAATCAAAGTAGTGAAAATTGCTGATTTGAACCAATCTCCTCAACCAACAATATTAGAGTCAAAGTGGTGAAAACCCCGATTATTCATAATAGCTATGAACACCATCACTTTTGTAATATCTACGAACAAGTGGTGAAATCCTGATTGTTCGTAATAGCTACGAACACCATTACTTGTTCCTAAACCCTTATTTTCGTAATAGTTACAAACACTTTGTTATAGGTCGAAGACCATTCACTTGTTCATAATAGCTAAATAGACGAAGACCTTCATCAATAAGACATCGATGCTAGTCAACACGACCCCTGCACCGATCAATCGCGACTAATTGAACCAGTCTCCCACAATCAACAATATTAGAGTCAAAGTTACCATTGTAGTGATAATAAACCCTGAATACTGAACGATATGGCTGCCATCTTTAGATGAGGAATATA
Organism: Eucalyptus sp. ANBG9806169; assembly: GCA_014182395.1. NCBI lineage: Eukaryota > Viridiplantae > Streptophyta > Magnoliopsida > Myrtales > Myrtaceae > Eucalyptus > Eucalyptus sp. ANBG9806169. The sequence continues at coordinate 2,863,398 of CM024573.1, forward strand.
ACATTGAAACTGTGGACATGATCGTATCGGGTAACTTTCAGGGGTTTTAGCATGTTTCACTCGTAGTTGATAATTTTCGATTCACGTTTGTGCGTCTTTGAATCGTAGACGACCCTCGGTTGTCATGTAATCGCGATGGTTTAATTACGTGTCCCAAATATAATATCAATAGAAAATCGATTTATTACCGTTCGACGCGAATATCGTAATCATGTGGAACCACCTGCAATTCGACTACGTAATTCCATCGGATCGACTTATATCCGTTCGCTAACATTTTCGAATCGTAGACGACCCTTGGTTGTCATGTAATCGCGATGGTTTAATTGGGATACCTACAACATACGCTAATTGATGGACGATTATTCCATTTGCACTGAAGTCGTAACAGTTTAAGTGAATTAAGCAATTATTTTTCGAATAACTTAACTACCTATCTATCCCCATAGGTGTCTAATTGTGTAACCAGCCTTAGATTTCCCAGTATTTGCAAATTAAGCACCATAATTTGTGAAATTAGAAGTTTGCCCCTAAAGTTTCCAATTTTTTTCTAATTATTTAAATTGTCCATATCAAGCAATTGCTTCTAACAATAAAATAACTTCTAATCATCTTAAGGTTTCTAATTCTGTAATCAGACCCTGTAATTTTTCAGTATTTGCAAATCCGTGCCCTAACTTTGTGAAATCACGGATTTTCCCCTAGAGTTCCAAAACTATTCGATTAAGTCCAACTTTGTGGTTAATTCACTATCAATCATGCTAAAGTTTCTGATTCTGTGATTACTCCCCAGAATTTGCAGATTTTGTAAATTCGTCCATAAACTTTGAGAAATTTCATTCTTTGACAATCACCAATATATAGGGCAATGAGAATTTCATTCTTTGACAATCATCAATATACAGGGCAATGAGAATTTCATTCCTTAACAATCACCAACATATCAAGGTAGTCGCAACAAAAGCCATAAAGGCTAGCAAAGCTATAATGGCCATATACAAGGCTGCCCGTTGTATGTTTTCGTTATGACCAAGAACTCCGAATAAAAGAAACAAGATTGTAATGCCAACCATGAAGCTAAAGACATATGCAGCATAGCGAATTTGACGTTTTGGATTGTCCTTCGAGACATATATCGTAGCCAAGATACCTATCATGCCGATGGCAATTGTGAGAACATTACCAGATGCCGAGTTGATGGACAAGAAGGCTTGTTCTGGTATGATGAAACCTTCACCGGTCGCTACGTTGGAGTTGGAGGAAGCCAATTGACCTTGCCTCTCAATGTCGACGGCCGGAGTCCACTCTGTCCCATGCGAAGGTTTGGGAGGACGTTACCGGACGCCGAGTTGGTGGAGAAGAAGGCTTGTTCTGGTCTGACGAAACCTTTACCGATCATTACGTTGGAGTTGAAGGCAGCCAATTGACCTTGCCTCTCAATGTCGACGGCCGGAGTTCGCTCTGTCCCATGCACAGGGTTTGGGAGGACGTTACCGGATGCCCAATTGGTGGAGAAGATGGCTTGTTCTGGTCTGACGAAACCTTCACCGGTCGCTACGTTGGAGTTGGAGGCAACCAATTGACCCTGCCTCTCAATGTCAACAGTCGGAGTCCGCTCTGTCCCGTGTACGGGGTTTGGGAGGACGTTACCGGACGCCGAGTTGGTCGAGAAGAAGGTTTGTTCTGGTCTGACGAAACCTTCACCGGTCGCTACGTTGGAGTTGGAGGCAGCCAATTGACCTTGCCTCTCAATATCAACGGCCGGAGTCTGCTTTATCCCGTGCACAAGGTTTGGGAGGATGTTATCGGATGCCGAGTTGGTGCAGAAGAATGCTTGTTCTGGTCTAACGAAATCTTCACCGGATGCTACGTTGGAGTTGAATGTAGCCAATTGACCATGTCTCTTAATGTCGACGGCCGGAGTCCCCTCTATCCCGTGCACAGGGTTTGGGAGGATGTTACCGGATGCCGAGTTGATGGAGAATAAGGCTTGTTCTGGACTGACGAAACCTTCACCTATCGCTACGTTGGAGTTGGAGGTAGCCAATTGACCTTGCCTCTCAATGTCGACGGCCGGAGTCCGCTCTATCCCGTGCATAGGGTTTGGGAGGACGTTACCGGACGCCGAGTTGGTGGAGAAGAATGCTTGTTCTGGTCTGACGAAACCTTCACCGGTCGCTACGTTAGAGTTGGAGGTAGCCAATTGACCCTGCCTCTCAATGTCGACAGCCATAGTTCGCTCTGTCTCGTGCACAGGGTTTGGGAGGACGTTACCGGACGCCAAGTTGGTGAAGACGAAGGCTTGTTATGGTCTGACGAAACCTTCACCGGTCGCTACGTTGGAGTTGGAGGCAGCCAATTGACCACGCTCAATGTCGACGGTCGTAGTCCGCTTCTGTCCCATGCACAGGGTTTGGGAGGACGTTACCGGATGACGAGTTGGTGAAGAAGAATGCTTGTTCTGGTCTAACGAAACCTTCACCAGTCGCTACGTTGGAGTTGGAGGCAGCTAATTGACCCTGCCTCTCAATGTCGACGGCCGGAGTTCGCTCTGTCCCGTGCACAAGGTTTGGGAGGACGTTACCGGATGCCGAGTTGGTGGAGAAGAAGGCTTGTTCTGGTCTGACGAAACCTTCACCGGTCGCTACATTAGAGTTGAAGGCAGCCAATTGGCCCTGCCTCTCAATGTCGACGGCCGGAGTCCGCTCTGTCATGTGCACAGGATTTGAGAGGACGTTATCGAATGCCGAGTTGGTGGAGAAGAAGGCTTGTTATGGTCTGACGAAACTTTCACCGGTCGCTATGTTGGAGTTGGAGGCAGCCAATTGATCCTGCCTCTCAATGTCGACGGCCAGAGTCCGCTTTGTCCCGTGCACAGGGCTTGGGAGGACGTTACCGGATGCCGAGTTGGTGGAAAAGAAGGCTCGTTCTGGTCTGACGAAACCTTCACCGATCGCTACATTGGAGTTGGAGGAAGCCAATTGACCCTGCCTCTCAATGTCAACGGCCGAGTCCGCTTCTGTCCGTGCGCGGGGTTTTGGAGGACGTTACGGACGTCGAGTTGGTGGAGAAGAAGGCTTGTTTTGGTTTAAAGAAACCTTCATTGGTCGCTACGTTGGAGTTGGAGGCAGCTAATTGACCTCGCCTCTCAATGTAGACGGCCGGAGTCCACTCTGTCCCATGCACGGGGTTTGGGAGGACGTTACGGACGCCGAGTTGGTGGAGAAGAAGGCTTGTTCTGTCCGACGAAACCTTCACCAATTGCTACGTTGGAGTTGGAGGCAGCCAATTAACCCTGCCTCTCAATGTTGACGGCTGGAGTCCGCTCTGTCGCCGGATTCTGCTCTGTCCCGTGCATAGGGTTTGGGAGGACGTTACCGGACGCCGAGTTGGTGGAGAAGAAGGCTTGTTCTGGTCTGACGAAACCTTCACCGGTCGCTACGTTGGAGTTGGAGGCAACCAATTGACCCTGCCTCTCAATGTCGACGGCCGGAGTCCGCTTTATCCCGTGCACAAGGTTTGGTAGGACATTATCGGATGCCGAGTTGGTGGAGAAGAATGCTTGTTCTTGTCTAACGAAACATTCACCGGTCGCTACGTTGAGTTGGAGACAGCCAATTCACCACTGCCTCTCAATGTCGACGGTCGAAGTTCGCTTTGTCCCGTGCACAGGATTTGGGAGGACGTTACCAGATGCCAAGTTGGTGGAGAGGAAGACTTGTTCTGGTCTGACGAAACCTCCACCGGTCGCTATGTTGGAGTTGGAGGCAGCCAATTGATCCTGCCTCTCAATGTCGACGGCCGGAGTCCGCTCTCGTCCCATGCACGGGGTTTGGGAGGACGTTACCGAATGCCGAGTTGGTGGAGAAGAAGGCTTTTTCTGGTCTGACGAAACCTTCACCGGTCGCTACGTTGGAGTTGGAGGCAGCCAATTGACCACGCCTCTCAATGTCGACGGCCGAGTCCGCTCTGTCCCATGCACAAGGTTTGGGAGGACGTTATCGGATGCCGAGTTGGTGGAGAAGAAGGGCTTGTTCTGGTCTGACGAAACCTTCATCGGTCGCTACATTGGAGTTGGAGGCAACCAATTGACCTTACGTCTCAATGTCGACGGCCGGAGTCCACTTTGTCCCGTGGACAAGGTCCCGCTCGGTGGCCGGAGGCACCTGCGTGTCGTGCACGGGGTCACGTGTGGATGAAGGGTGATCCTTTTGATGTACGTATGCCTATGATGCCTCGTGAGGCTCAGCCACATTTGGTAATTCGACAGATCTTTGGCGTTGGCGGACGAAGAGGCGGCGAAGTTGACGTTTGGCAGCGGCGACGGCCGTCGATCAGGGGCCGCGGTAGAACTCATTTCTTGAATCTGGAATCTGGAATCTTGGAGATAATGGAGTTTCTATGGAGCAAGGTGAATTCGACTGCGACATTTTATATATTAATATTTTATTTTATATACATTTTATTTAAAATAAAATATCATATGTATTTTTTTATTTAAAATGCATATAAAATATATTAACATTTTAAATTATATATATTAAAGTGTCAATATGCTGCTGGCTGCCGTCGTCACCGTTGGCTGCCAACCGTCGCCCGTCGCCATTGACGGCCAACCGTCACCCGCCGTCGCCGTTGGCCGCCGTAGGACCACCGATCGCCGCCAACTGCCGCGCTGCAATCGCCATCGACAGCCCACCGACCGTCTCCTCCCGCGGCCGCACGACTTGCCTTTAGCGGCCGCCGGCCGCCAGTCCAACGGCTGCTGGTGGGCTGTCGGCGGCAATGTGCGGCGGCGGCGGCGGCCGGCGCGGCGGCGGCGGCGGTTGGCTGTCTAAGCACAAGAATTTAAAAAAAAAATTGTTAAAATTTATATATTCATATCTAAAAAAGATTTATTACAATTAACGAATTTACCAATTTAAAATTCTTGCTGTCTTACTATCATGAGAAAGGAACTATGGAATATGATTTTTTGAACCATGGATGCTATCATTTTCAAGGTGACAATAATCAACCATATGGCTTTATCTCATTTCCTGTTAGGCAACTTGGTGGAGAAGAAGGCTTTGTTCTGGTCCGACGAAAGTTTCACCGGTCGCTACGTTGGAGTTGGAGGTAGCCAATTGAACCTGCCTCTCAATGGCGAAGGCCGGAGTTCGCTCTGTCCCATGCACGGGGTTTGGGAGGACGTTACCGGATGCCGAGTTGGTAGAGAAGAAGGCTTGTTCTGGTCTAACGAAACCTTCACCGATCGCTACGTTGGAGTTGGAGGCAGCCAATCGACCCCGCCTCTCAATGTTGACGGCCGAAGTTCGCTCTGTCCCGTGCACAGGGTTTGGGAGGACGTAACTAGACGTCGAGTTGGTGGAGAAGAAGGCTTGTTCTGGTCTGACGAAACCTTCACCGGTCTCTACGTTGGAGTTAGAGGCAGTCAATTGACCTCGCCTCTCAATGTTGACGGCCGGAGTCCGCTTTGTCCCGTGCACAGGGTTTGGGAGGACGTTACGAGACGCCGAGTTGGTGGAGAAGATGGCTTGTTCTGGTCTGACGAAACCTTCACCGGTCATTACATTGGAGTTGGAGGCAGCTAATTGACCCTGCTTCTCAATGTCGACGGCCGGAGTCCGCTCTATCGCCGGAGTCCGCTCTGTCCCGTGCACAGGGTTTGGGAGGACGATACCGAACGCTGAGTTGGTGGAGAAGAAGGCTTGTTCTGGTCTGACGAAACCTTCACCAGTTGCTACGTTGGAGTTGGAGGCAGCCAATTGACCCTGCCTCTCAATGTCGACGGCCGAAGTCCGCTCTGTCCCGTGCACAGGGTTTAGGAGGACGTTACCGGATGCCGAGTTGGTTGAGAAGAATGCTTGTTCTGGTCTGACAAAACCTTCACTGGTCGCTACGTTGGAGTTGGAGGTAGCCAATTGACCCTGCCTCTCAATGTCGACGGCCGAAGTTCGCTCTATCCCGTGCACGGGGTTTGGGATAACGTTACCGGATGCCGAGTTGGTGGAGAGGAAGACTTGTTCTGTCTGACGAAACCTCCACCGGTCGCTACGTTAGAGTTGGAGGCAGCCAATTGACCCTGCCTCTCAATGTTGACGGCCGGAGTCCGCTCTGTCCCGTGCACGGGGTTTGGGAGGACGTTACCGGATGCCGAGTTGGTGGAGAAGAAGGCTTGTTCTGTCCGACGAAACCTTTACCAGTCGCTACGTTGGAGTTGGAGGTAGACAATTGACCTTGCCTCTCAATGTCGACGGCCGGAGTCCGCTTTGTCCGTGCACGAGTTTGGGAGGACGTTACCGGATGCCGAGTTTATGGAGAAGAAGGCTTGTTCTGGTTTGACGAAACCTTTATCGGTCGCTACGTTGGAGTTGGAGACAACCAATTTACCTTGCCTCTCAATGTCGACGGCCGGAGTCCGCTTTGTCCCGTGCACAAGGTCCTGCTCGGTCGCCCGGAGGCACCTCTGTCTCGTGCACAAGGTCCACGTGCGGATGAAGCGTGATCCTTTTGATGTACGTACGCCTATGATGCCTCGTGAGGCGCAGCCACATTTGGTAGTCCGACGATCTTTAGCGTTGGCGTACGGAGGCGGCGAGTTGACGTTCGGCGGCAGCGGCGGCCGTGGATCTCGGGGCCGCAGCGGAACTCATTTCTTGAATCGGAATCTTGGAGATAGTGGAGTTTCTATGGAGCGAGGTGAATTCGACTGGCGACATTTTATATATTAATATTTTATTTTATATACATTTTATTTAAAATAAAATATCATATATATTTTTATTTAAAATGTATATAAAATATATTAGCATTTTAAATTATATATATGCTAAAATGTCAATATGTTGTTGGCCGCCGTTGTCATCGCTGGCCGCCAACCGTCGCCCGTCGCCATTGATGGCCAACCGTCGCCCGCCGTCGCCGGCTGGCTGCCGTTGGACCACCGATCGCCGACCATCGCCGCCAACCGCCGCCGCACAATCGCCGCCGACAGCCCACCAGCCGTCTCCTCCCGCGGTCGGACGGCTACCTCGACGGCCGCCGGTCGCCGATCCAACAGCGGTCGGTGGGCTGTCGGCGCGATTGTGTGGCGGCGGTTGGCAGCGACGGCCGGCGGCCGGCGGTCCTACAGCGGCAGGCGGTGGCGGCGGGCGGTGGTTGGCCGTCTATGCACAAGAATTAAAAAAAAAAAAATTGTTAAAATTTATATATTCATATCTAAAAGATTTATTACAATTAACGAATTTACCAATTTACAATTCTTGTTGTCTTACTATCATGAGAAATGAACTATGGAATATGATGTTTTGAACCATGGATGCTATCATTTTCAATGTCACAATAATCAACCATATGGCTTTATCTCATTTCCTGTTAGGCAACTTTGTGAAGCTTTCACTCGTGCAGATGAAATGTTTCTTCTTTCCAAAATTATTCTCATCAATTTGTTGCAGAAGGAAGCCTCTTGCAGCATGTTGAAATTGCTTTCGGAACTGAAAGCAAGAAAAATTTTAAATGTAGTGTTGTTTTCTTGTGCCAAATAATGACCTATTGAAGCACTGTGTATGCAAGAATATGATTTCTGCTTAGTGAAATCCATTTCTCTGCTCACTCGATAAATATGATTTTGTTCATTGTTTTAATCATTTTGACCAAGCTAACCATTCTTCTTTTGTATCTTCTTCTGACATCTTCGGTGACATTTGCAAATTGCCAAGGAAAACGCCGAACGTAAGTTTCCAATTCCTCTTATCATGCTGCGGATACTATATTGGCATTGCTTCTTGGCTCTATAAATAGAAAATTTAGACCAAGGATGAGCTTATATACTTAAAGATTGGGCATATAACAAATGAAAAGAAAATAATTTGTTGGTGAAAAATTAAACGGTGCAAGTTGAATGCGAGGCATGATATTCCTCGAAGTTTATTCAGCCATATCTAGGACTTCAATATAGATGGAATCTTTGACACACAGTGTTCTCATGCTAATTAACCTTCTGTGAGACTTTTATTTTTTATTTTTGGGTTATTTTCCTTTATTTAATCTAGTGATATTCAACAAAACCAAGGACTGTTGAAATGGAGGTGTTTGTTCTCTGTCTTGGAGATATCCTTTTTCATGTGCATGATGATTGAATTTGAATCTTCTATTGTTTAATCTATATATGCCTGGTTTGACACTAAATGTTGCTCGCAACTTTTGCCCTCCTACCTACGGAGCATGTGAGGGTGTTGTGTCGATGCATAACCTCCTTTTGTGGCATGGTTGTAATGCTAATATCCATGGCTTTTGTCTTAGTGCAGATACCCAGGGACATTTTGCTACAAATTCTTGGACCTTCTAAAGTTTACAAGCAAGCGATCAAGGATGTCATAAATTCCACTGTTGCTGAGTATGTTCAGAAGGTAGATGTCTAACTCTTTATCATAGATGCACTCTCATATTAGTTTATAACGTCTCTCGACTCCTCTGTATATGCACTTATGTTTGTGATCTGTGACCTCAGTGAAGCTGAGAATTCCTTCTCATTTAACGTAATTTTAAACTTTCTACTGAGTTTACACAGTGTTTCATTTGCTAGATATGTCCCAATGGTAGAACTGTCTAATCTATTCCTCACAAACATCAAAAAGACTCTCCTATGTGGTAATGCCACCAAATTCACTTTATTTGCACTACGCACTTCTATTATAGAACCTCGATTTCCAAGTCTCCTTAATCTAGGCCATCCTGTACACACTGTTTGTGAGCCAGCCTCCACACTGGGTGAGCACATCACTGGCTGAGCAAGAAATTCTCCACCTCTTCTGCAGATCGGAAATGCTAATTATGATAGATAGCTTAGATGTTATCAAATGATGCGTGTCATATGGCTAATCCCATCAATATTCAGGAGCTGGCTTCATGATTTCAAGAGGTGGCTCTCACTATGCAACATTTACCCTATAGCCAAGGCTCAAGAGGTGGCTCCCAAGGCAAAGTCCTTTGTCTAGCGTGACGCTTAGTTCCCAATGTGCGCAAACGTCAGTCCCTTTTTGATGCACATGATGTCACTCGGCCACATATCCCATATTCGATATCATACACGATGAATACATATTAACATAACCAATCCAGTTTACAAATAGAACATAAACATCAAAGTTAAGCCAAGATTCGAATGTTTCCTCCTTTTCAACCTCGGTTTAATCATCCTCTGTTCTCTCTATTCATGGTCTTTCTCTCTCATCAAACTCTCTCTCTCTCTCTCTCAGCCGATCAACCACAATCAAGAGATGGGCACTATATATAGCAAGGTGGTGATTTAGTCATCACCATGTGTAACGCAACATGAAGACACTTTCATGCATTCCCACGATACATAAGTATTTGCTGGCACTTCTGTTTCCCCTGTGTTTCACCAAATGGGAGAGCAAGGAAAGATATTATTTCTTCTTACTTAAGTGAAGATGTTATTTTTCACACAACACGTGGGGAGATAAGGTCAAAATCGTAGGGAGGTCTGTACTCTAGATAATCTTTTCTTTCTAGTTGCATTTAGAGAAAAGTGGACAAAACAATTCGGGGAAGTAGCATTTAAGCTCATCACTCACTGTTGCTTGTGCAAGGGAGTATCACATAAAAAGACGACATTTCCTTCTTTTGGAGTATCCATTTCTCACTTGTCACAGCTCTGCATGGGGAACTTTTATGAAAATCTTCTAATCACGTTTTCTTTTTGCAGAACGGCTTAAAATTCGGAAAGGATTTAACGGTTGAGCAGAGTTTCGAGGACCTAGAAGACAGTTTTGAACCAGGCGAAACGTTCAGTTTCAGTGCAATTGTGCAACTGCTGGAATGAAGCGAGCCAGGCAGGGTCTTGATTATGATGCTCAGCATTCAGGAGAATCAAGAAAATTACACATGAAGGGCATCCATTTAAAATGAGGAAAGCATGAATCGAATTTTTTTTCATATGAGTGACTGAGTGGCTCGTGAATTTTTTGCAATTTTTCAAGTGAGGGGAAACACCTGAAGATGTCATTTGAGTGGCGATACGGAACATTGCAGGAAAGTCAAATTGCTACCTATTGGAAAGATATTGCTTCTCCTCTCAACTGCTAGGCTTCATAGATGGGACAGAGACTGTGATCCAACGGATTGTACGTTGATCGTCGTCATCATAAGTACTACCAAATTTTCAGAGTGTCAATGATACAGGTCTCACACCAAATTCACAAACAGTTGTTGCATTCATAAAGCTACAGCCCGAGTTCCCCCTGCGATTCTCTTCGAGCAAAAACGGATTTTCCCCCTATCCCAGGTGCATCTTTAGCGCTGATGTAGCCATTCTTGAAGCATTCTGATGCATACTTACTTGGTGTGCTATAACTATCCAGAGACTATTTTTATGTCATCCTCTTTTACCTCTTTGACAAGTCAGTATTTTGCCTTAAAGGTGAAGTGCTGTCGCCTCTTAGATTTCACTGGAGATGAGATTAGAGAGAGCTGTTTCTTAAAGTATGTAAGTCATTTTATTTTTAGGGGCAGTAGTCTGTTTATAATTTTCCAAACTGCAGAATGCAGGAATTCAGTGATTAACCTCAAATTGTCCTAATCAACCTCAACAATGGTATTTCTGACTTAGTTAATAACCTGTCTTACAGGAAGTAATTTGCCTTTGAAGTTTCATTCCGTGGGTCAATATTTGCTTCAGAGGTAAAAAAAATAGTGTGTTTCATTTTATGGCGGTAATTTACCTTTATTCGTCGTAATTGGGCTAAAGTCATCTTAAAATTTTGGCTATACATTCCGTAACGTCATTAGTGCAAGTACCTAGTAAATCAATCTCAAATTATGGCAATTACGACCATTCTCATATATAATAGTTATGATTGTGAGCGAATAACTTCTCTCGTGAGAGCATGAATTACTTTTGAAGTAACTACTATTACATAATTCACTTTCTAGGTAAGTCTATTACTTTATGCAGCAGTAATTTCTCTCGAAATTAGTATTAATATTCCATATGGTTGTTAAATTTCAAGCAAAATCTAAACGTAGTCGTGAATGAGAAAAATAAAGATTCCAACTCGATCTTTCTCTTTGTGAAAATCCATTTTGTTTCGTATGTTATTGCATCGTTCGTTGAGTTTTTTCGTCACCATGGCAGGCAAAATTTGCCGTAAAAGCTCCTCCCCTTCAGCAAAAGCTCTTGCCAAGAACGCTCGGCTTTCTCAACAGCGTTCAAATTCACTCGCACGCCGTCCTGACCCGACCTGAATTCCTTGTGATGACCACACTTGCGAGTCGTCGTCACCATGGCCATCGCCATTCTTCCCAATGCATCACCATCGTCATGCACCCAAAGCCTCCAAGACGCAACCGTCTTCACGGCCGCACCAGCTGACGGACACCCTCCTCGTCGCCTCCGTTGCCAAGACCCTCTTGCAGTCCGGGACCAGCAATCTCGACCCGGATATCGTCCCAGTCACCCGCTCCCTCCTTCGCCAGATCCTCTCCCACAGGTCCCTCCCCCCACTTCAACAAATCGGAAGTGACCCGCACGGACTAGCAAGCAAACCGATTGAACCATGAGATGCGGGTGGACCCAAATGACATGACAAGATGGAGAAATGAGACATATGATGCATCATATGCATGCTAGCATTCTATATGTGATTATATTTGGCATTCGAATTGCAATGCATGCTCATACTATCGTGCTCGTTGTTTGATGCTAGTTGCATTCTAGGAATTGAGTGTTGATTGCATCGATTGTTTCTAAGTTAGCTATTTTGCTTGTTGAGCGTTAGCTCACTCCTATTGTTTTTTTACAGATCATTGGCCACGCCTCCTACTCTGGAGTCTCTCGGAGCACGTTATGATGCACCCACAGCACTTGAGGGCAAGATGCATGAGTTCACGGATCTAGCTTTTTCGGATCTGGTTTTTGTGAGATACACAGCAATTCTTTTGGTGGACATAGGTGTTCTGAATAGTCTTGTATCATGCTGTTTCGTCGCCATCTTTCTTTTAGTTGACGAGCATGCCGTTGGACCGATTCCATATCACGATGACCATAGCGGTGGTGATGGAAGTGATGGGGAGGCCGTAACTGTTCCTTGATAATATCTAATTGACAGAAATGTATATTGTAATTGTGTCATTCAGGAAACTCAAATCGAGCGATTCCTTCTTTCTTCTAACTTGAAAGATAGATAAGATACTATCAACAAATAAGAGATGTTCTAAATCAATTAATGAAATGGACATGCTAATTTGATGTATCCCATTTGATATCTTCGTATCCGAGAATCAACAAATTCAACTCGGCATTGTTCACAAAATTTCAGGTCCCCTTGATCGAAATCTAATACTAATAATAAATAAATAAAGAAAAATAAGAAGATTTCGTTTATCATTTATAGATCTATTGGATATTGATAAATGCATTGAATTAGTATTTATTTATCAGACTGGAAGGTAAGACAATACATAGGTGCAACTCCTTTTTCATATGCCATACATTTATGGTACAAAATATATATGAAAAGCGCATAATTAACTAATTTGCAATTGTGGATACATATGTATCACGATCATAGCAAGCGACTCTCAACCTATCTCCTAAAATTCTAGGGTTTTCTCAAATATTCTAGAATACTCCTAAGAGCAGGCAATATGGTAATTGTACGACTATGTAATAGTTGGTAGTTGAAGAGATCTAACCTCCACCGTCAGATTAAGAGGAGATGTATGGCTATAATTAGCCTCATACTTGTATATATAATGACTTACTTCATCTCATTTATACCATCTCATTGACAAGTAAAATACAAATACAGAGTTTCTCTCTCCAAAATTTCTCTCTAAAATCCTTACGAATCAAGTGTGACAAGTGTGAGTTTCAAGTGACTTAGGGGTTACATGAACACCGGGTTCTTTGTAGGAACCTCTGAGGAGTCAGCTCCATGAACCCAACATCTTGTTCAATGCTCCAATATAGGCCCTCACACTTGAAACTGCAATATCCATACTCGACCCAGTACCACTAGCATTCAAACAATAAATGCATAAAACAACATGGTTTGTAAACATATTAAACACTCCTGTACTTGAAGGTTCGGTGTATAGTCTCCCCAGTTAAAGCATGTGAGTGTACCTGAAGGTTCAGTGTATAGTCTCCCCAGTTAAAGCATGTGTAGGCGGCGAAGTTGACGTTCGTCGGCGGCGGCCGTCGATCGTGGGGCCGCGGCGAACTCATTTCTTGAATCTGGAATCTTGGAGATAGTGGAGTATCTATGGAGCAAAGTGAATTGGACTGGCGACATTTTATGTATTAATATTTTATTTTATATACATTTTATTTAAAATAAAATATCACATATATTTTTTATTTAAAACGTATAGAAAATATATTAATATTTTAAATTATATATATATATATATATATATATATATATATATATATATTAAAATGTCAATATGCTGCTAGCCGCCGTCGTCACCGCTGGCCGCCAACCGTCGCTCGTCGCCATTGACGGCCAACCGTCGCTGCTGGCCGCCGTAGGACCGCCGATTGCTGACCATCGTCGCCAACCGCCGCCCCGCTGTCGCCGCCGACAGCCCACCGGCAGTCTCCTCTCGCGGCCGCACGGCTGCCTCCACCAGCCGGCGGCGATGTGCGACGGCGGTTGGTGGCGACGGTCGGCGGCCGGCGGTCCTACGGAGGCAGGGCGGCGGCGGCGGGTGGCGGTTGGCCGTCTATGCACAAGAATTAAAAAAAAAAAAAAAAAAATTGTTAAAATTTATATATTCATATCTAAAAAGATTTATTACTATTAACGAATTTACCAATTTACAATTCTTGCTGTCTTACTTTCATGAGAAAGGAACTATGGAATATGAAGTTTTGAACCATGGATGCTATCATTTTCAAGGTCACAATAATCAACCATATGGATTTATCTCATTACCTGTAAGGCAACTTGGTAGAGAAGAAGGCTTATTCTAGTCTGACGAAACATTCACCGATCGCTACGTTGGAGTTAGAGGCAGCCAATTGACCCTGCCTCTCAATGTCGACGGCCGGAGTTCGCTCTGTCCCGTGCACAGGGTTTGAGAGGACGTTACTGGATGCCGAGTTGGTAGAGAAGAAGGCTTGTTCTGGTCTGACGAAACCTTCACCGGTCGCTACGTTGGAGTTGGAGGCAGCCAATTGACCCTGCCTCTCAATGTCGACGGCCGGAGTCTGCTCTGTCCCGTGCACAGGGTTTGGGAGGACGTTACCGGACGTCGAGTTGGTGGAGAAGAAGGCTTGTTCTGGTTTGACGAACCTTCACTGGTCGCTACGTTAGAGTTGGAGGCAGCCAATTGACCCCGCCTCTCAATGTCAATGGCCGGAGTCCGCTCTGTTCCGTGCACAAGGTTTGGGAGGACGTTACCGGACGCCGAGTTAGTGGAGAAGAAGGCTTGTTCTGGTCTGACGAAACCTTCACCGGTCGCTATGTTGGAGTTGGAGGCAGCCAATTGACCATGCTTCTCAATGTCAACGGCCGGAGTCTGCTATGTCCCGTGCACAGCAATTCTTTTGGTGGACATAGGTGTTCTGAATAGTCTTGTATCATGTTGTTTCGTCGCCATCTTTCTTTTAGTTGACGGGCATGCCGTTGGACCGATTCCGTATCACAATGACCATAGCGGTGGCGATGGAAGTGATGGGGAGGCCGTAACTGTTCCTTGGATAATATCTAATTGACAGAAATGTATATTGTAATTGTGTCATTCAGGAAACTCAAATCGAGCGATTCCTTCTTTCTTCTAACTTTGAAAGATAGATAAGATACTATCAACGAATAAGAGATGTTCTAAATCAATTAATGAAATGGACATGCTAATTTGATGTATCCCATTTGATATCTTCGTATCCGAGAAACAACAAATTCAACTCGGCATTGTTCACAAAATTTCAGGTCCCCTTGATCGAAATCTAATACTAATAATAAATAAATAAATAAATAGAAAATAAGAAGATTTCGTTTATCATTTGTAGATCTATTGAATATTGATAAATGCATTGAATTAGTATTTATTTATGAAGGTAAGACAATACATAGGTGCAACTCCTTTTTCATATGCCATTATGGTACAAAATATATATGAAAAACGCATAATTAACTAATTTGCAATTGTGGATACATATGGATCATGATCATAGCAAGCGACTCTCAACCTATCTCCTAAAATTCTAGGGTTTTCTCGAATATTCTAGAATACTTCTAGGAGCAGGCAATATGGTAAATGTACGACTATGTAATAGTTGGTAGTTGAAGAGATCTAACCTCCACCGTCAGATTAAGAGGAGATGTATGGCTATAATTAGCCTCATACTTGTATATATAATGACTTACTTCATCTCATTTATACCATCTCATTGACAAGTAAAATACAAATATAGAGTTTCTCTCTCCAAAATCTCTCTAAAATCCTTACGAATCAAGTGTGAGTTTCAAGTGACTTAGGGGTTACACGAACACTGGGGTTCTTTGTAGGAACCTCTGAGGGAGTCAGCTCCATGAAACCCAACATCTTGTTCAATGCTCCAATATAGGCCCTCACACTTGAAACTGCAATATCCATGCTCGACCCAATACCACTGGCATTCAAACAATAAATGCAATAACTTGAAGTTTAAAACAACATGGTTTGTAAACATATTAAACACTCATGTACTTGAAGGTTCGGTGTATAGTCTCCCCAGTTAAAGCATGTGTAGACGTGTGGTTGTTTTCGCCACGGATCAAAACTCCGGTTGTGGCTATTGCGTCAATGCCCTTTGTGACGGCGGTCATGGAGTACTCGAGAAGCGTTGCAGGTACCTGTTCAGCTAGGAGCATATCTCGGTTCTGAAATTGAAAGTCAACCCTCAAGAAAATTAATTCCAATATTGTCAACTGTATTTGATACCTATAATCTTTTGCAATGTTAATTTGATAATAAACTAATGATTATACTATACCCAAATTTGAAAGTACCTAGATGAAAAATATCTTTTCAGTGGTTACCGGAAGCAACTTTTCATACTTGGTTATGATGACAAAATTCAAATGTGTTCTCCCTATTCATTCCTTATTAAATTAACACTACAAATATCCCACTTCTAAGACAATGATACTACAAAAGTAAAATAACATTTGGTAGAGGTATTCTTTAAACTGACTTCTTAATACAATATGAGTGTAATAGGACAAAATCGAAAATTCAAACCTTAACAATTAGGTCAACAGCCTTGTATGCTAAATCCACAGGTCCAAGTACCAACAAAGCACAAGCAATATGCTCTTTCCCATCAGCACTAATAAGTTTCATAGTTGCCGTCGACAAACCAAGAGTTCCACACGTAACCTCTCTCTTTATTTATTATCGAAATTTTATTTGAATTGTAGTATTTAATAAATATGTTGAACGACGAACAAATACATTAAAACTTATGAGCTTCTCTATTAACTTTTCTTGAAACGATTTCAAATTACATGGACTTTACATAAAGTTATATTCATTTTTTTTTATTTTTCACCCAATAGATTTGCTTTGACGGATATGGGACATATCAAAATAAGTGGATTTGAAAAGAAGTATTTAAAATTGAATGAAATGTCAATATGCATGTTTCAACTAAGTTAAACTTTTTAACTTCTTTTGATAGTTATAGTTAATGATCATTAAGCAAAAAAATCATATAACAGGCTCCTTCAAAATATTTTAACATAACTCAAATTGAGTAAATAAACTGACTACTTATTCACATGTTGAAATATGTTGCACTTCAAAATACGAAAAGATATACTTCTCTCTAACTTATTTTTTAATTAACTAAATAAGTTATGTATATCAATAAATTTATATGTTTTCACTTTTTTCAATTTTTAAAATGAATAAGAGATAAAATTGGAATGGATAAATCTATCGAAAGGATAATAATAATTATTTTGAAAATATTTTGTCTATTTTGAATTCTTCTCGAATTTAAAATCAACAAAAGATGAATATTAGAGAATAAATTTGATATGCTTCCTTTTAATCCGCTTTCTTTCTTGAAATTCGAACTCCATAAAAGATTTGGAAATTACAAATCAATAAAAAAAAATTTATTGGGCGAATGTGAGCCGGTTGACGTGCCTTGCCATATGACGATCAGGAAAGCATAGTGCCAACGTGGCCATCCGATTTCAACAACAGAATCTTTTCAATTCCTAAATCAAAGCTCCATATAATCTCTTTTTATCCATTGGCTAGATTTTTATCAGAATTGTAGTACTTAAAAAATTATTCCAACAACAAGCTAATATAGTAAAGCTTCCGAACTTCTCTCTTTATATTTTTTTAATCAATTTCCAATTATTTGAACTTTACGTAAAACTATGTTCTTATATATTTTCTACTGAATAATATTTGCTTTTAAATAACTTAAGATACATTTAAGATAAGTGGATTTCAAAAGGACCTTTAATTGAATGAAATGGCAATATATCAAATTTTTAACTTCTTTTATTAATAAATAAGTGGTGTCGTAATATTTAACTTTTCTTAAAGTAGATTAGTGTTAGTGTAGTTTCTATATTTAATGAACATTGAGCAAAAAAGTTATAACATAAGCTATAAATCCAAATTATGTAAAGATTAATTGTGTAGTCATTCCCATCTTGAAATATTCTTCAAATTATAAATCTTATTCATTTGTTTGATAAGATTATTTCCATTTATAATTTGATTTTCAATTTACTGAATAAATTGTCCATCAATTTATGTGTATATTTTCAGTTTTTTGAATTATAAGATGAATAGGAGATAAAACTTGAAAGGGATAAATATTTTGGAAAGATAAGAGTTATGATATGCAAAATTTTTGTCTTTTTTAATACATTTCGAAAGGATAATAGTTATAATCAATTAACAAAGTAACAGCCGATTGCTCGTTTTCCCGTGGTCAAAGACCATCCTAAAAATCCCCCACCAACTAGCGGGGAAGAATAAGAAAATTGGGAGATAAAACATATCAATACTTTTTAGCTTCTCTTTATATGAGAAGTTATTTTCTTAATCACATGAAGTCTAGGCTTGGGAACATTACTGACATAGTTATAGAAAATCGATAAGCCCCTTATGCGATCCTACTCTCTCTTTAAATTTGCTTTTTGTAAATATCCATTGAAATTAGAGTGAGAATCGAAACGACAAATCAAGAGGAAAATGCAAAAACTCCATTAGAATATTTAAATAATAAATCACGATAGGAAGTATTAAAATATTTAAATAATAAACCATCAACTTAAATTTTTAGAATAATTGGCACTAGTACCACTAAATTTCACAAAACCTTAGAAGTGGCAAAATTACTTCCTGAAACCTAGGCGTAAGAAAAACAAAAGACCGAAGTAAAGAAAATCTACTGTGCAAACGCTGACCCCGCTTCCTCTTGCTCTCACCGTTCACCATTGCTCCTCGCCGCAAGTATGAACAAGACCATCAGCAAATAGAATTCGAGGTGGGCCAGGAACTCACCAATGCGCACCATCTCGCCATTGCCGCGTGTCCATCCGGCTATCAGCAAGAACAGAGTAACAGATACCACCGCGGTGAATAAAGATGCCGAGATTATGAGAACAGGACTGGGATGGTTAAGGGCAACATAAATCAGGATCGCGGCAAACAAAACCGCAGAGACGACGAGACCAAAAAGGAACAACTCTCCAGCCCAGGCACAGTCAGATACGCCAGAGAACCGCTGGCCGTTTAGGTCTCCTGTGACAAGCGAACTGTCGGGAGCGGAGGAGTTCGGATATCCGTTCGACATGTCCGTCGGCCTCTGAACAACCAATTCTATATCTGGAACTTGAGTATCTCCGGTTCTTCCAGCAAAGGACTGGTTCGGATTTGTGGCCATGGCCGACGACTCTTGAAGGTCTGGTGCTGGATTTGCCGCCATTGATTGATAGGAGTCGATGGATGATGGACGAGTTAGTTTCTAATATCAACGACGATGCATTAATAATCAGATAGGCAAGATCCTAATCCTAAAGGGAGAGGGAATCCAATTATCATGTGAAACCATGAAAAAAGACGGGGTTTAATCAGCTCTATCGACAGACAAATAATGATAAGGGCAACACGACCTGAGGAGGAATCTCATCTAACATCATCTACAGAATAGGGTAGGTTTCTTCCCCAAGAAACAAAAGAAAAAGAAAAGTGTTTTAATATTTTAATATTATTTTTTTTAAAAATCGATAAAAGGGTATCCGAACTCTGGGCCGTGAACAAGAGACGCGGACCAGATTCTGTCCCCGGCCATTCCTGGCCTTCCCCGAACCACGGACACCATCATCGACTATCACTTAAACAAAAACAAAACAGAACACGAACGATGATCGAGCGAGCGAGCAGATGTTCCGAAACTCGTCACCGGTCGAGGATGAGCGCCGGTATTTGAAGTTTCGGCTCGTCGAACTACTCACGGCTGAAAAACAGACCGAAGAAAGCGTGCCTCTCGGGTGATGATGACACGGGCACAGCAACGAGCACCACGAAAGTCTCAAGCTTCTCAGATTTGCTATTGCTCGAATCCTCCCTCGAATTCTAGAACGACCAATCCATGAGAACAAGGCAAAACCCGGCTGCGAGCGAGGCTTATGAAGTGGCCACGACGAATGAAGAGGAGGTAGATAAACCCCCCCTGGGGACGAAAGGGGTATTCTCAAGTTAATTTCATCCTTACCCTTTTCTCTCCGTTTCCCTCTCCTGCGAATGCCTCTCTCTCTCTCTCTCTCTCTCTCTCTCTCTCTCGCCCGCCCGCGCGCCTACACTCACCAGAACCGGCCCTACATCACATTTTCTAGTTCATTTTTTTATTGTTGGTATATGCTAATTTATTTATTTACCCTTTTATTTAACTACCTTTTTTTGGGGTTGTTTTTGCTCTTTTTACTTTCATCAGAACAAACGCTTCAATAGTAGACAAAATTAGGTGTCGACGTACAGGGTTTCGATAAACTTTTTCTCTTAATTTTTAGCTAGAGATAAGGTTGAAATAAGATTTTGGGTGATGCTGCCAATCACGTAGACTTGTGAGTGTCAATTTGAGCGTGAAATGTTTGTTTTTTAGAAAATGCAAGATAGGGGAATTTTGAGCAAATTTCAAGACTCATGCAACTTACCTTGCTGGAGAATCTCCTCAGAGAAGGGTCATGCAAGATAGGATTTCTCTTTCCATGGTAAACTCCTATTGTATCACGGGCCAGGTCAGAAGCAATTCCAACTTCAAGGGGTTAGCCAAGTTAGTAAGTCGGCTATAAACTAGCACTCTAAAACTCAATGGATTGCAATTACTAGCATAGTTGGGGCTCTTGAAATCGCGTTCTTCACAAATATGAAGAAGAATATCTGAGAGATCATATGTTCTTCCGAAACCCCGTTTGACCACTTAGCTTGGGAGGGCGACGAATTTAGCACGTTTTGGGCTCATGACCAGCAATCTTGATCCTATGATAGTAACTTCTAACTCCGTGACACATTCCAAATCGACACCGTCCGCATTATTTAGAACGAGGTGATCTCTTCTGGGATTTCTTCCCATCAATCCTCGAAGATGTAGAACTCATTCGATAAGTGTGGATGCACGGCTCTCATGATCACGTTCCTCATCGGCTTTGATTTGTGAATTGGGCAATGGAATTTTATAAGCGTGGCAAATTTTGTGTAAATAGCAAACTTCTCTGTGTTTTTTTTTGTTTTTTTTTTTAATGGCTAGTTAGTGAATATGCAAGGAATGGTGTTTATTTGCTGGTCGAATTGCAGGATTGGGCCACAGCATCAAACTAAGTCAAGCCTGATCTCATTCAACCTAAGTCAAGCTCAGATTTACCAGAATTCAACTTCAGCTTATTTCCTATATTTTCTTTCTTTCTTTCTGTTTTTCTATTAACCCTTTTCTCTCAAAGCATAACTCCTTTTATGTCTTCTTCAAGAAGAGACACATGTCATGGCCAAGAGGTTGCCGTATCTAAAGGGCCGTGCCTTTCCGAGGAGGATCTCCTATGATTGCTAGGATTCCCAACAAGAGCTCTTCCGGAACGTTTCAAGGGCGGGCGATACGGTCATTACACCAAGATCTAGAAGTCTCCTGTCATTAGTGTCGATAGTTGGTAGGTTTGGCGGTACGATCTCGTCCGCTGGATGAAAAGCTGATCAATGGATGTAATCTGAGGGCCTCTAATATAAAAAGGGATGCCCTCCCCCTCATTTGAATTCATCCAACCATTTCAGCAATACAAAGGTTCATTTCTTTCCAAAGCTTCTCTCTAGGAACTTTCTCGATCCAAACATTTCCCTTCTAAAACGATTCTAATACCTTGTTCACATCCACGCCAGTCAACGCGACCCCTGCACCAATCGACTGCCGCTAATTGAACCAATCTCCCACAATCAACAATATTAACAATATTAGAGTCAAAGTAGTGAAAACCGCTGATTTGAAGCAATCTCCCACAATCAACAATCAACAATCAAAGTGAAATTAAGACAACGTCCACCTCATGCAAAGCTCTTAATTACACAAAGTTTGGGCTTGGAAATATACCGACTTAGTTATTGACTTAGTTATGGAATCAATAAGCCCCTCGTGCAATGCAATGCTTTTGTCCCTTCAAATTTTTATTATTGAAACATCCATTGAAATTAGAGCAAGAATCGGAACGACGGATCAAAGAGAAAATCCCCGGTGAATTGAATTTCGGGTACAAAAGACCAAACAAGGTGCGGAAAAAGAAGAAGCCAAGTTATAAAATTCTCATAATCACGTTCCTCATCGACTTTGATTTGTGAATTGAGCAATGGAATTTTATAAGCGTGGCAAATTTTGTGTAAATTTTATGCTCGGAAAATACACCCACCCCCACAAAAAAAAAAAAAAATCACTTGCAAGTAGCATTTGTAGAAAATATTTCATTATTGCAAATCTGCCAGTTTCCAAAAGTAAGCATTTGAAGCACCATTTGAGTTGGCCCACAATAACGATGGCCCAATTCCCTTAGAAATAACAAAGGGAAAATGTCACAAATGGTTCCTATACTATTATTTAATGTGCAATTTGGTCCTTGAACTTTCAATCGGCTCAATTTGGTCCCTGAACTATTAATAAATGTCCGATTTGGTCCCCTGAACTTTCGATCGAGTCAATTTGGTCCCTAAACTATTGATAAATGTCCGATTTAGTCATTCGTTACTTTCTTTTTTGTTTTTTTTTTTTTTTTGTTTTATTTTTGCTTCTTCCCCTTCCCTTCGCCGGAGCCGGCGGAGGGAAGAAGAAGAAAAAAAAAAAAAAGAAGAAGAAGGAAAAACAATAACAAAGGATTAAATCGGACATTTATCAATAATTCATGGACCAAATTGAGTCGATCGAAAGTTCAAGGACCAAATCAAACATTTATCAATAGTTCAGGGACCAAATTGCACATTAAGTAATAGTATAGGGACCATTTGTGACATTTTCCCAAAGAACAAACTTTAATTCAGGCTCAATTCTGGCTCAGTTTTTTTTTTCCTCTCTCGTTAGAAGAAACACTAATTTTAAATCGGTACCAAATTCTAGCTCTCAACTAGTTTCTATCCGATGATGCCGTTAAAGGTCCAACGTGTAATTCCACATGTAATTCTCTCTCTCCCTCCACGTTTCATTCCACGTCTTCTTTACTCTTTTTTTTTTCTCTATTTTTCTTGCTCTTTTTTCCTTTTATCTTCTTCATTGCGGCAGCCATGGCCACTCAAGTTCATCCTTGCAGATACCATGACTACTCTAGCTCCGTGGCTATGATGTTCCATAATGTCAGGCCCATTTGGTTAAGCTTTCCTAAGGGGCTTTGAGCCCCCAAAGCCCCTTTGGAAAAATTTAAGAGTGTTTGGTTCAGCATTTGAAAGCTCCTTGGCAAAATGCTAGCATTTGGAATGCTGAAAGCCTAAAACGGGTCCGGACCTGCTTTGGGCTTTCAGCATTTCGAAATGCAAGTCCACCTCTGTTCATCCGTTGACTTTTTTTTTTTTTTTTTTATAAAAAAAAAAAACGATCATCTTCCCGCACCTCAACCGTCGGCGGCAAGATCGGCCGCCAATGAGGCTGCCCGAGGTCGCGCGACCTCGGGCGGCACCGCCTAGGCCTCGCCGACGGCTGGAGGTCGGGTCCGCGCAACCCAAGTAGGTGTCACCTGGGTCGCGCGACCTCGGGCGATGCCGCCCGAGGTCGTGCGGCGTCACTGGTCGGACACCGAGGCCGCGCGGCCTTAGGCGACGCCGCATGGGTCGTGAGGTCGGCGACCAAGGCGTCGCCGAGGTCGGTGACCTCGGGCGGACAACCCCCTCCCTCACCGCCGTCACCACCGCCACCGCCACCGGTGTCACCGCCCCTGCCGCAGTGCATCTCCTCCTCCCTTTTCTTTTCTTTTTTTCATTATTCTTGGGGAAATGGCTTTGCATTATAAGAAACTTCAGTAAAGTTTGATTCAAAACATACTAAAGCATAAGGCTTACCTTTCTTTTCGAACCAAGCCTTACATTTCAGACAATCTTTCATCAAATGTCCAATTTTGTTGCAAAAATGACACTTAATAAGATTGTGTTCCTTCTTGTGGATTTGAGAAGCATTTGAAGAGTCATTCACGACGTGTAGTCCTTTCTTCTTGCTCCTTCCACCTTTCCTCTTGAAATTCTTTCGAACTTCTTGATGACTTGAGAGATAAACAGAATAAGCCATTTGATTCTTTATCCTTGTTTCTTCTTGAACTAGCATACTAGCCAATTCATTTACATTCCACTTATCCTTTATAGTATTGTAATTCATTTGAAATGGCCCATATTGCTCATGAGGTAAGGAATTAAGTATAAATTGTACTAAAAAGTACTCATTCATGTTCATTCCCAAAGTCCTTAACTTTGCTGCTAAATTCGTCATCTCAAGTATATGCCCATGCATGGTACGTGAACCATCATATTTCATGGTGGTCAATGTACTCATCAATGTACCAACAAGTGACTTATCAGCAGTTTGAGAACGCTCTTTCACAAATTTCATAAATTCCTTAACATTGTCAGTCTTGGGAAGAGAAGTCTTTAAATTGTTTGCAACTGTCATTCGCATGAACATTAAGCTCAGTCTGTTCGATCTTTCCCAAGCTTTATAGAAAGACTTTTCATCATTGCTACTTTCATCAGTAATAGCAACTGGTTTTTCAGCTTGAAGTGCTAAATCAAGATCCAGGACACCTAAGTGAAATTGGACTTATTCACTCCAATCAAGAAAATTTATCCCATTGAATAAGGGAACAAACGAAGCATGCGAATGGAGTGAAACAGGTACAGATCCTGCAAACATATGCAAGAAAATACTCATACATTAATGCCTTGAGAATATCACCTAATCAAATTCAAACTAAACTACACATGTACATCATAGTTCTCCTTTGGGCGATCCTATGATATACAAATATATAATAACCATAATGATGCTAATAACTTTTATTTGATAATTGTAAATATATCTTATTAAAATTTATTTGCTATCTTTAGATATACAAACAAATGTAACAAGTCATATTAATTATCAACCATAACGTTCATGAATTATAAGAAAATTATTAACCTTTGGGTTAATCCCTAAGTTCTTATAATAAATGAACTTCAATATACCCATAACACCAATAATGATATGCAACAAATCAATTTCATATATAGCATCAATTAATCATGGGTAATTGAATAAAACAATTTACAATATCAAAATAAAAAAAAAATTCAAAAGATTTCAAGGTTTGGCCACTTTAGTGACTAACAAACCATTCATAATATGAATTTTTAATATTGTAAAATACAAATATTTACCAAATTGTACACAAGGACAAAAATGTAATCAAAGCATAAGGGCAGAATCGTAAAATCATAATTCCATAAGGGCAGAACCATAAATTTAATATCTAGGGGCAAAATGGTAAATAATTAGCAAGGGCAGAACTGTAAAAACATGAAAAGAGAGGGGTAAAATTGTAAAAAGGAGTCGCGGGACGTCACCGCACGTGTGCGTCCAACGCGCTCGGCAACTGCCGCGCGGGCAGTTCCGCACATGTGGACTCCACACGCCAACGGTTGGCGCAGGCGTGGATCCCACGCACGCAGCGGTTGCGCACGCATGAAGGAGCGTGGCGCGTGGGTTCCACGCGCCTGCAATTGCAGCGCGCACGTGGAGCCCACGCGCCTTCTTCATCGCGCACATACACGATTTTTCGCCAGTTTTCGCCGTTTTTCAGACACGATTTCGCCGCTGTTTCTTCTCCGGTAGCCCATCCCGACACAAAAAAAAAAAAAAGGGTTTTCAAGAGCATGCCGGCACGACCACATGGGTTTAAGTTTCGGCGAAAATGACCAAGAAATTGGCCCCAAATCTAACGAAAATTTTCCCAAAATTTAAACCCTAAACCACCGCGACTTCCGTCGCCTAATTAGCCTCCGGCGAACACCGATATACCGGAAAACTCATGACTAATGTTCCTCATGGCAGTGCGACCGTATGGGTCCAAAATCAAGCGGTGTGTTGCCGGATTTTGCCTGAAATCAGCGATTTTCTCACTTGCCCTCAAAACTCCGAATTCCTCCATTTTCGTCCATTTTCATTCGGATTTTTTTTTAATTAACAGAACCATCCGAAAACATTTCAACAACAATAAATACTACGAACAAGATCGTTTAACAAATCATCAAACATAAATCATAATATTTCTATAAACGGAAAAATCATGAGATCATAAACCATGCTCTGATACCAACTGTTAATTTATACATATAATACTTTGATGCGAAAATTCAAAGTACAAATAGTGATCTTTTGATCTTCATGATTTTCACAAATAGATGAAGACATACTTTTATCCATAGTGTTGCACTTGATGATGATTGTTGTAGAAAACCCGAAGAATTCATACCAAAGAAGAAATCCGATTTCTCTCCCTTAACCCACTATTCTTAATGTATTCTATCGATGGAGAAGAGAATACCAATTTCCTTTCTGTTATATTTGTTCGTTGTGGATGGAGAGAAAACCGGACTCTATTTGTACGTTCGTTGAAAATGTGCATTCCATCAAAGCGATATACCCTTTCAATTTATTAGAGTCGTAACTCCTCGTAACCAATAATTATTTATTTTATAACATAACAATAATTATTAAACCATATAATAAATCATATTATGTGGGCCACAATAATTCTTACACTTTATATATATAGGCAAAAATCAAATCCAAAGTAGTAAACCTCTTTTTATGAAACCTTCTCCAACTAACTAGAAAAACCTTTCAATTAGGAAACTCATTCAAAATAAGAAACCTACTTGAATTGGGAAACTTTCCTTTTCCAACGACTTACCCATGAGGGTTCCCGTCCCTTTCCCCTAATGGATGAGCATCATACCGTTAAACATTTTACGTTAGGTAAAAGCAATTTGGAGATAGATAGATGATGGATTTGACGTTTGAACACTGGTGTTCACATAATGGCATGGCGACTTGCATTCGTTATTACCGTTTAAAATAGCAAAGATTTCAATTTAAAGACGTACTTACCCTTTATACCTCACGGGGATTTAATCTACTCCTATTTTCTAATAAAACGATTTTGGTAAACTAGGGAACTATATGGGTTGCTCAATTTTGTTGTAGAAATTTTCAAGATCAAAGATTGGAACATGCACATGTAATGCATCTTCTATTGGATAAAGGAAGAGATCATCATGATAAAACATATTATATTTCTGTCTATATATATATATATGCAGACATCCATTTCTAATGTAAATACTATTTTTACACAGTAGGGTTATGAAACTTCATGAGACGGTGGCTGGGCTTTATTGTCTGTGCCAATTGTCATTTAGCTAATAAGCATGCGCACATGAAGGTTCCACATATGACTTCCGGGAGAAATTGGAAGTGTTGGGAAGATATTTTCTCCTACTGGCATAAGAGTAATTAGGGCCTATAATTTAACTTTTAAGCAAGTTTGACATTAGACTGGGCCATTTGTCCGACAGGGTATTGTGTATGTGAATATGTGTGCATTCACGCGCGCCTGTGCTCACCACAATGCATGCTGGTGCAAAGTCTGGTGCCAATATCGTTGCTTCATCTTGTTTGAATAGTAGAAGAAATTGGCTAATTTTACTTCAATCACTATTTTCCTCTTCTTTTTTTTTTTTTTTTTTTTTGGGGGGGTGTTGGTCATGTTAGTGGATAAGGTTGCAAAACAGTTCTTAGAGTGCATTCTATTGAATTTCCTTTCTTTTTTTATGAATGTTTCTGGAGTTCTACGTTACTACTTTACTGATTAATTGTTAGGTCATTGGATTTGGTTGCTCCGTCGTCTGCAACATGCACTATCTAATGAGATGCGTGAACTTACTTCCTCATGTACAAGAGGTCCGTATATGAGAGCAAGGCGTCACGAGCTGCTGTGGTCCTGTTTCTTGGGGTCGCCCACAGGCTTCTACTGTTCCATTTTCTTCCTTCTCCCAGCCCGACTCTGATCAGAAGCGTTATGCCTCGATCCGATTTCAGCACGCCCCGAATGGTGGTCAAGAAGATCCTGGCCAAGCAACAACACGAGGGCGGAGGTGCTGCCGTCCGAAGAAGCATTGGCAGGTTTGACTTTTCCATTCCCTCTCCTCTGTTTCTTCGCACATTTGATTCGATCAGTGGGTTCAGAACTGTTTCCGGGCAATTTTCATTTCCTGTTGTCCTCTTCTGTTTGCGAGATCCTAAGATTGTGAACTTGCATGGGTGGTTGGATTTTCAGGAATCACTTGAGGAACTTGGTGTAAGAGTTTTCTTAATTGTGGACTACATTAATTGATATTGTAATTTACCATTTAACGTTTACCGTTTTACGGGGATTGGTCTAAGGTGAGATAGAAGGTTTCTTAATTAGTCTAATATGGGCTGGCTAGTGTGGGCCGAGTTGAGCCCTGGCCCGTAATGAGGGGCGCTTGCTGGAAACTCTATAAATAGCGCTAAGTCTCTCCTCTAACCCTAATTCTCACATGTATCCTCACCTAAGGGCGTTTACCTAACGCTAAACGTGAGGGGGCCGCCTCATTGAGCCAGTGATACGGAGGGCAATAGAGGAGAAGGACTTGCGCGTGGAACATTGTGTTTCCGCTTCCGCTTCAAAATCAATGGATTCCGAAAACAGGTGTGTTAATTCTTCTGCTTAATTATGCATGTTCTTGTTCTTGTTATGGAGATCTTGGGATTGCACAATTTGCGTCCAACACGTGGTATCGGCCTCCATAACCCTAGAACTTGAACGCATTGAATTTTGCCCTAATTTGTGATTTTCGAATTTTTAAAGACTGTAAAAGTAAAATTAAATCACATATTATTATTACTGGGGCTCGACGAGGCGATCAATATGGTGGGCGGCGCGTCGCCGGGGGAGGCCCCACGCGCCCCCACGCGCAGCCACGCGTCGCCGGGCGTGAGGAGGTGCGCTCACGCGCGTTCACGCGCCCTCACGCACGCCCACGCGCGGGCGCTGGACGCGCGTGCGGCACGCGGGGCGCTGGACGCGCGTGCGGCGCACGCGGCGCGGCGTCAGCGGCCGGACCGGAATCGGACTCGGACTCGGATTCGGATTACAGCTGCGACGTCATACGTGGTTCCGACCCGCTGGCGTCGGCAACCGACCGACCCGACCCGGATGGTGCCGACCCGACCCGGATGGCGACCGACCCGACCCGGACCCGACCCGACCCGACCCGTGACCCAACCCGGTCAACCGTTGACCGAATCGGTCAACCGGTCGGACCGGGCGGCTGGACCGGAAGGACGGACTGGAACCGGTCGGACCGCCACCGGTCGGACCGGTTTGACCGGCCCTTTGACGCCCGCGCGTGGGCTCCACGCGCCGCACACTTAGGTGGCACGTGCGGGCGCGTGGAAGGTCCGATCGGCGCGTGGTTTGTGGCGTTGGATTGGTAAGGCCGTCTTCTATCTTGTGGTGAATTTATTGTATTTTTTTGATGATTTTATGGATGTTAAAATACATACAAAACCCTAAATACGCATATTTTTGTGTATTTTTTCGCGTATTTTGCTTGTATTTTTTCTGTGATTTTGGAAATACAGGTCTTTGGGTTCTTGGTATGTTATAACATGAATTTTATGAGTGTTATTCATCAATATTTTACAATAAAGTTTATTTTTATGAAGCAATGTAATTAGCATGATATGTGATTTTGGTGATATGATGCCCTATCACTAAAGCTAAAATCACATGTATATGGTGTATGTGAGGAGTAAAATTTATATCCCTGGTATGAGAGAGTTTCAAGGATTCAATTGAGTAGTGATCGCCAAAGTGGCACGCTTGATTGGGTTTGAGAAATTTCGGTCTCGTATATTGATTGGGATGTCTCCTGCTCTAATGTGTAGTCATACTCCCAAAGGGGGTGATTATATATTAGTTCATGGAGGGATACATGATTATGTGGTGGAAGAGTGACTGATCCTAGTGGTTCGTCTGCCCAAAGGTGATGAATTCACGAAGATTGGAAAATATTCTCATAACCGCTATCATGTGGGGAGTGTACAACTGCATATCATATATTCTGCCCAAAGGTGATTATATGATTATGCATGTAACTCTCTGGATGTGTACTTGTGTGTCAAGTTACACATTGCTCACATGATGCTAATTATATATACATTGCTTGATTTTTCAATCACCTTTTCTGTAATTAATAATTCCACTATTATTGAGGTTTTTACTTCTTCAAATTTTAAATTGTGGACATATGATTTGTTGCTTGAGAATGTAATAGAACTTTAATAATTTGCTTACTTTCTATGAAGCGTTCCATTTTGGAACACTTGAAAAGAGGTTTGCCTGCACTGTTATAATTTTTTTTTTTATTTTTACTCTGAAAGAGGGGTGGATATTTAGTGAAGAAATAATTATTTCTTTATAGATTCTTTCAGAGTGAACGTGGCATTGATAGTTTATTTTTATATGGAGTTACGCCAAATAGATACAAAATCTATATAGTGCAATCGAAAGATTTTGCAGCAAATTCAAGTAAACTTGTGTGTAGACTGAAAAGTCTTAATTCATGGTCTTAAGCAAATTTCCAGGCAATATTATTAAAGTTTCATAGTGTTGTTATTTTGTTCAATTGGGAACAAGGTAATTCAATATATTGCAAGGTCAGTGGGAGGAAATTTATTTTTCTCATACTCTATGTACATGATATTTTGCTTACAAGTTGTGACCTTGAGACATCTTATATACTTTGTACTAAGTTTTGTAAGAATTGTTTTTGCCATATTATATTAGATTTTCTCGGAGGACATTTGCTGATTGTATATTGGAAATAATCAATATACATTATTGCAATCCAGGAATTGCTCCTTTGTTAAGGGTGATGGATTGAATCTATCACATTGTCCTTATTTAGATATTGAGAAAATCTAATTAAAAGGTGTACCTTGTGTCGTGCACTTAAAAGTATTTTTGAATGTGTTGTTTATTAATAACAAGAGAAGTCTCAAGGGGTCTAAACACATGGAGGTTAAGTTTTTGACTATAAAGGAATCGGTACGAGAATGGTGACGTTGCAGTAGATTATATTCCAACATATGATATGGTTGCAGATTCACTAACTAAAGGCCTACGTCCATGTATATTTGAGCGACATGTCATGAGCATGGGCTTAAGAGCATCTTGGGATGCTGTTATTTAGTGGGAGCTGTTTTATTTTTCTTTGAATAATGTTTACATCTGTTTTTTGTTACAATTTAGTAACATTTTGATATATATATATATATATGTCAACTTTTGCATTCAATAAATTGTTTTTTGAATGGTTTGTTATTATGTTGAAAATATATATATTGTTAAAGTCTCAAGGTATTGCTTAAACCTTGAGTGAAGGCTAGGGGCATACGATTATTAGCCTTGTACATATGTCTTGTTGTATATAAAGAAAGGTTAACCATAAAGACAAGACATATGTGGGTTCATGGAACCATAAATGCATTCTCTAGTGGCACAAGTTTTTTGTGACGCTTAAGGTAAGAGAATGGACATTCTCTAGTGGCACAAGTTTTTGTGACGCTTAAAGTAAGAGAATAGTGACTGACAAATGAGATCTCTCTATGAGAGATGTTATCCATTTGACACACTACCATATTGGATCCATATCAATAGAGTTGAGAACACTCGTGACCATGGAAGGCTCTGTGTGTATACATGCGTTACCGCCATGATTCGGTGTTTAAGACTTTATGGGATAGGATTGACTATTAAGAATTATCTCTAGACCAATGTGCGCACATACAAGACGATTTCAATTTAATATAGTCCAAGTGAGAGAATGTAAGAGTTTTCTTAATTGTGGACTACATTAATTGATATTGTAATTTACCGTTTAACGTTTACCGTTTTACGGGGATTGGTCTAAGGTGAGATAGAAGGTTTCTTAATTAGTCTAATATGGGCTGGCTAGTGTGGGCCGAGTTGAGCCTGGCCCGTAATGAGGGGGCCTTGCTGGAAACTCTATAAATAGCGCTAAGTCTCTCCTCTAACCCTAATTCTCACATGTATCCTCACCTAAGGGCGTTTACCTAACGCTAAACGTGAGGGGGCCGCCTCATTGAGCCAGTGATACGGAGGGCAATAGAGGAGAAGGACTTGCGCGTGGAACATTGTGTTTCCGCTTCCGCTTCAAAATCAATGGATTCCAAAACAGGTGTGTTAATTCTTCTGCTTAATTATGCATGTTCTTGTTCTTGTTATGGAGATCTTGGGATTGCACAATTTGCGTCCAACACTTGGACCCCTTTCTCATGCTGGATGAGTTCTCAGGTTTCCGACTGAAAGATGTCTATTCTGTTTTTGGTTGTCTAGTGTGATGCTCGCGATTATTGGCTTTTTTTTTTCCCAATTTGTCCCAAATGGCTTGTTGAATTTTGCAGTGTCTCCTGCAACTGGATTTCCTGATCACCCACACAGATGTTTACACCTATTCCTTCCTCTGTCACTCTTGGATTGAATTGACAAATGCTATTCAGTGTTGACTCGATTCTGGTTGTTATCCCATCTCCACAGGTTTGGCACCGTCACTTACATGCTCCTGGTGAGTCTTTTAATTGAATGCAGATTCTCTGGTGGGCTGCATCGAACTCGGAATTCAAAGAATGCCGAATCTTTTTCTCTCTTTTGGGTGTTCAGAGTGCGTTCGTCCATCAACATCTCGCGGGGTACAAGGGAACCATACGAACGGGCGGTGTGCAGGTCAATGGACCTCTCTCTCTCTCCTCCTTGCTTTTTTCACTTGTTTCCTTTGTTAATCCATGAAACTCGTTCAATGAAATGAAGGGGATTGAATTTCTGATTTTTTATCTTCAACATTTCTACAGTAGACGACAGCAGGGAGAGGAATCATCCGCCCGGAGATGCCTGCGGGAGGAGGAGTGAGTAAAGGGGCTCCAGCTTTGGATTAATCTCTCCTCCGGAGACAAGATGTATGAGCATCTATCGATCTTCTTCAACTTCTCTGCGCTGCTGCAAACAACAAATCGACGTGGTGTGTGCAGCTTTATTGTCCTTAGCAGGGGGACTCGCCATACAGACTGCTCATCGAATTTGCCTGGCGGCTACACGGTGACGCCGTCAAGTTGGGGAACATTTCTTTCCATGAACATCTTTAATAACAATGTTTCTTGCTCGCCAAAAGAGAAAAAAGAGGGAAAAGAGAGAGAAAGAAAGGAGTGATATTATCTCCTTTTGAATTTGGAAATTACTGTCCAGTTCTGGAATCCATGGTGACCATGGGATGGATGGGATAGTTCACATGTTTGTAGGTTCGATTCTAAGGGCTGTTTGGTAATATTCTCATAAACAACTAATTCTAATTTTTTGTTCTCTGGAACAAAAAAAGAACTGAAATCTGTTTGGTAAATTTTTTGTTTCTAGGAACAAAAAATTCATTTTTTTGTTCTCGGAATAGATTTGGAACAAAATCAAAAAATAGAAAAAAAATTACTTCTTACTCTCGAGAACAATTCCTAAAATCAAGTCCATTTTTTTTCTTTTCTCTTTCCTTTTCTTCTACTTCCTTTTGGCTGGCGACCTAGCCCGAGCGTTGCCGGCCCCAGCAACGCTGTGGCTAGGTGAGGCTCGGCCTCGCTTTGGCTAGGCAAGGTCAGTGCGAGGCTAGGCTAGGCCAACCTTGGGTTGCCTAGCCTTGCCCAAGCGAGGCCAAGGCTCTAGACTCGTCAAATGGATGGATCAGGTCGAAAATGGGTCGACTCATATTTGACCCATTTAACTCGTTTTGACTCATATTCATGTAGTGTAAAGCAAGTGACCCATACCGACCCGACTTATATTGCTAAAACCTATTAATATTCTAAGAAAACTCATACCTACTATATGCTAATTGGATTAAAACTTCAAATTAAATTAAAAATAATAAATAAAATTAAAAAATCGATAAATTGAAATATTTATAAAGAATTAGACCATTCACATGCTTCTCTTATTTGAAGTGAACATGCTATTGAATAATCGAAAACCGTAACATGAAAAATCTTTAACTAAACCTAGGAAAGCTCATTTTCATGATTTTTTTATAAAAATTTTTTTATTGCTAAAACACTTTTATGCAATTCAAGTTTAATGGAATTTTTTTATAATTTTTTTCAAAATATTTTTTTTAAAAATATAATTTTTAGTTATTTTTATATTTAAAAATATATATTTTTAAATATAATTTTAATTATTTTTTTTCTTTTCTTTTTTCTTCTTCTTCTTCGGTTGGCCGCCGGCCACGACAACGATTGCTAACGATCGACTACGAGGCAAGGGCTTGGCCTTGCCGTGTCGAGTAGGCTCGATCTCGCCAATTTGGCGAGGCACGCTAGCGAGCTCAAGTCTTGCTAGATCCGGAGGCTCGAGGCTCGCCAGTTGTTAGCGAGGCCGAGCCTCGCCAGTTGCCGGCGACCACGAGCTTGTGTGCCGGTGAGCTCGAGCCTCGGCTGGCTTGTCACCTTGTCGTCCACTGGCTAAGGAAGGAGGAAAAAGAAATAAAAAAAAAAAAATAAAGAAAAAAAGAAAAGAAAAGAAAATTGAAATATGAAAAATAATTATAATTTCGATTTAAAAAAAACACATTTTTATAAAATTAAAAAGGGAAAAATTGTGTGGGGCTTGGATTGGAAATTTGGAAATGGTTTTCAAGTTCTAACCCACTTGATATTTTAAATGGGTCAAAAATGGGTCACAAGTTGTGACCCATTTTTGATCCATTTAAATTAGGCTCAATTTTTTGACCAATTTTTAGTCGGATTTTAAGTCTTTGACCCATATACAACCCATATAAATAAAATATGGGTCCAAAAATGGGTCCATGACCCATTTTGACACCTCTATGAGGCTCGCAATGGCCAAGTGAGCCTTAGGCGAGCTCGTCGGACCTCCCCGGCCGGCGAGGCTCCGGCGGACTCGCTAGACCTTGCCCAGCCGGTCGTCGACCACCATTGTAGCTGGCAAGGAGGAAGAAGAAGAGAAAGGAATATATATATATATATATATATATAGAATGAAAGTATTAACAAATTTAATAATTCTACCAAACGCATTTCTACTCGAGAATAGAAATTTTGGACGGTTACCTAGTGCCTTAAAAAATTCAGAAATTATTTTCGAGAGCAGAATAAAAAAATTATTTCTGAGCAAAAATTGTTCTTACAAAACACACCCTAAAATTTCCTATGGTAACTGCGATTTTACACCCTTAGTTCTGCAATTGTCGACTCCTATAGATTTACACCCTTAGTTTATGCAACAGAAACATTACGGCATGGAAACAGCTGCTATTGTCAACCCCTGTAGATTTACACCCTTAGTTTTCGCAACAAAAACATTCATGGAAACAACTGACTTCTCTGTGCTTTTTTATTTTTTTATTTTTATGGCTAGTTCGTGAATATGCAAGGAATGATGTTTTATGTTTGTTGGTCGAATTGCAGGACACAGCATCAAACTAAGTCAACCCCGATCACATTCAACCTAAGCCAAGCTCAGATTTACCAGAATTCAACTTCAGCGCATTTCTTATTTTTTCTTTCTTTTTGTTTTTTTTTATTAACCCTTTTCTCTAAAAACTCTTTTTATCATACGAGACGCACACAGATCTAAAAACGCAGCTCACTGCACCAGACTATCAACGATCGAAATGATTACACACATGTTCCTTGCAGCAGATTTCTCATTCTTATAGCAAGAGCTGCACCGATAGTTATCATTTTCGGCCTTCACCGTTCGTTGGACTGCACTCGCATCCACATCCATCCATCGCTATACTTAGCGAGACAATTGAGATTGTACAGTGAAACCAAACAAACTTGATCATTCTCCACTAGGAGAAAAATAGAACACACAAAAAAAAAACTCCATCGGGACAAAGATAGAAAAAAATGCATTCAATCCGGTATTTCCAGTAAAGATTCAGTGCTGAAACGATTCTAATACCAATAGAAATCAACATTGAATCACTTGAGCTATGAACACATCACTTTTGTAATAAGTGTCACTCGTTCGTAGTAGCTGAAGACCATGTCGAATTATAGCTAAATAGATGAAGCCCATCATCAATAGGAGATCAATGCCACCCATCACGTACCCCATGACAATGAGCTGCGGATTATTGCAGCCGAATCCTATCATCAACTCCAATACAGTCGCAAATAGCATTGTAACGACTGCAAGTGCTAAATCCCGAACGGTACGGCTGCCATCTTTATATGAGGAATATAACCCCAAAACCAAGGACATCATCGTAACCAAGAAAGTGATGATGCTTAACAAGTATACCTTTCCCCCCACGACTTGATTTGATTGGTTGGACGCGGCAGCGTTCACTGGGGCAGACGTTACCGAATCTAACTGGGCAGCTGCAGCAGCGATCGAGAGCCGAGCGAGCGAATGCACAGCAATCTGAGCTCGAAGCTGATGAGCCGAGCGGAAAACGGAAGATCTGAGAACTCTACAATGGAAGACGACGACGCGGAGGAGGAGAAGAAGCAGGAAGATGTTTAGGGCTTCTGTTGTGGGTGATCTGGGTCAAGTAGGGGGGTTAAATAGACGGCGAGGCGAAGCGAAGCGAAGCTGTTCTAAACCGTAGAAGCGTCGGTGCTCAGGTCAGGGGACCCGATCTCGGGCCACCCACTTCGGCCCGGGTTAGACCATGGGCATTTTAGCTATAAGGCCCGATCCATCCATCCATTCCGATTTCATTTCAGGAGGCGCGGCAGCGGCGGCTGCGGCTGTGGTTCTGCAAAAATATCAGGACATTCAGGAGGTGTAGCAGCTGCAGTTGCTGTTGTGGAGGTTTCCGCCTGTAATTGGGCAGCAGTCCGAGGGTTTCCGTCATTGGATGTTGATGGCCAAAGGTTTTTGCAGAAGGAGGTGTTGCGGCGGCTATGGCGGAGGTTTCCACCTCCATTTGGGCGGCGAACCGAGGGATTTCCGCCTCAATCAATGTATGTTTTAAGGCACGTTTGGTAAGCGTTCTGTTTTGGGAAATAATTTTTTACCAGAAATGATTTTTTCCAATTCTGTTCTAGGAAACAATTTCTAAGCAAAATAATCGAGCAGATCGTTGTCAAAATTTCATTTCCTGGGATAGAAATACATTTAGTTAAATTCTTAAATTCTTTTAATTTTTTAATACTTTTATTATATATGTTTTTCTTTTTCTCTTCTTCATTCTCCTTCTTCTATGTAACAAGTTGTCGGCCACCGCCTTGGCCGGCGATTGGCTAGGTGAGGTTTAATGAGCTCGTCGGAGCCTCACTAGTGGCCAAGCGAGCGCGAGGTCGGCTTCGCCAAGCCAAGGCGAGGCTAGCCCTACCTAAATTCGACAAGGCTCGGCATTGTGGCTCGGCATCGCCGAGGGCTAGCAACCTCGCTAGAGTGTCGCCACCCTCATTTGGCCGGTTGTCAACCATAGTCGAGGTGACAACCAACCAAAGGGAAGAAGAAGAAAAAAGGGGAAGAGAAGAAAAGAAAAAAAAAATAGGAATTATTCACGGGAATAAGAAATTACTTTTTTTTTTACTTGATTCTCGTTCTAAATCTATTCCTAGGGAATACAAATATATATTTTTGTTCCTGGAAACAAAGGGAACAAAAATTTTACCAAATGGATTTATGTTATTTTTTTGTTTTGGAGAACAAAAGAACAGAAGTAGTTGTTCTCGATAAGGTTATCATATAGGCCTTAGCTTCCTCTCTTGGTTGAATTTTGGAGTAAGAGAATTTCTTTAGATTTTATGTTTCGACTTCACGTATTTGCACACTCTCCGCTTCTCCGTGTAATCCACTCACTTTAATATATTGCCACGTGTCAGATAGACGCCTTCTTTAGCCAATGTCGAAGCGCGTGACTTTTTGAGTAAAAAAAATAAGAATCGAGAATAGCCCGACTAATTCTTTGATTAAATCTCAAAATTAGGATCCATCCCAACTTTGTTTCCAATTTTTTTTTTATCTAGAAAAATCCAACCTTAAGCCTCCTATTTCTACTCTAATTTTTTTTTTTTGCCTCACAAAAAATCCCAAACTTTAAATCAAATCCCAAAGCTATTCCAAACATTTTTTGTCAAAAAAATCACTAGCTTTGATTCATTTACTTCAAACTTTTTTTTTTTTTGTTTTTAAAATAATCACCACCTTCCAAACTCATCTGAAATCTAACCTTATAAACCCTTACCATAAGTTGATTATGAATATTAGAGACATTAGGGACCATGAAGAGCAATTTTTGGGACCACTGTGTTAAAGTAAGTTCCTTTGGACAAAAATAAAATTCGAAGTAGATTTAGGAGTTGACCTAAGGATGGTTTTTTTTTCTTTAATAAGGAAATTTAGTTGAAAATCACGTTGCTTAATAGTTTAAACTCGATCTTTGTTAAATAGTGTATTATAACAAGCCAAAAAAAAAGGGGGAAATTTTGAATGAGAGTATGGAGTATATACATTTTCTCCAGAAAAAAAAAAGTTCAAAGTGGACGTTATATCAATAAAGATCTGAAATGGCAAATCAGTCTTAAATAAGGTTTCAAAGTGTTCAAGTTAGTTTCTGTTCAAATTAGTTTCAAATAAAAGTTCAAACTTGTCATACAGCCATATCTCACCGGATTGTTTTTTCCCGACGTCTAGATAAGGGCAATTTCGTCTAAAATTTGCAGCAAGGTAAAAAATGCTTAAAATCCTTTAAAAAAATGAAGAAAAAAAGCAAATTGAACTCTGAGTTCGTCGATGATTGAACTCTCAGTCCGTCTATTCTCCGCTCTATTATGTTTACTTCCTATCCCGATGCCTCAAGTTTGTTGCCCAATAGCAGATTGCTCCTTGCCCCTTTGAAAGTCTGTCGTCTCGAGCTCCATTATCTGCTGGAGGAGCGGGAACGTCAATTCCATGTAATGAGTTTAGAGACGCCTAGTTTCGTCGATTCCAGCTCAAAGTCCGTTGTCGACACCAAATCCCTCCTCGCCCCCTTCAAATCTGTGGTCGCGAGCTTTATCCTCACCGGGAGGAGCGTCTATTCCATCTAGATTATAGCTTTGTCTAATTTCCATAGTTTCGAACAAGTCATTCTAGTCTGTTCTCGATTAGAAATGGAAAATCGAAAGTGTAAGTGTGGAAGGACGGCGGTAGTGCGAACGCCTTGGACCGAAGCTAACCCGCGAGGCGTTTTCAT
Organism: Eucalyptus sp. ANBG9806169; assembly: GCA_014182395.1. Taxonomy (NCBI): domain Eukaryota; kingdom Viridiplantae; phylum Streptophyta; class Magnoliopsida; order Myrtales; family Myrtaceae; genus Eucalyptus; species Eucalyptus sp. ANBG9806169. The sequence continues at coordinate 2,902,239 of CM024573.1, forward strand.
GCAAATCCAAGTAAGTGTCTCGATTCATTATAATTGTGCACGCCTTGTTTGTTATTTTGTTGTCGATTGCTGTGTATGGATGATAGTGGGACAGTGAATGAGTTGAGTTTCTGGTGTTTTTTCCAGAGCGGAGGTCGTTATGTACTGTTTTCGTTGACCCGATGGTTTCCAATGCATTGAGAATTCCTGAAAAGTGGCAGTTGACCGTGCCATGTCCTGGCTACTTGACACTTTCCGGTGAGGTTTACCATTCATCATTGACTGGACAATATTTGCACAATTTTGTCCAAAAGCTGAAGTGAAACAAAGCACATAATCTGTAGTTGCAGATGCCCACCTGCAGCGACTCCAGTCAGCTATTCTCCCCTATTACATATATCATTTATGAAACCAAATAGTGTAATAGGTATCAGGTCACTTAAACCAAAAGCGTAATAACCACTGGGGTTCGCCCCAGTGGCCACCCTTCCATCTTGGAATGAGGAGGTTGGGGGTTCAAATCCCCACATTCCCAGAGGGGGATTGGGGTGGGGACGATTTCATTTCGGGAGTGGGTTACAGGAGGCGGCACAAAAGTCGAGAATAAGTGTTAAAGTAGAATTAGCGTAGAGCCGACAAAAAAAAAAAAAAAAAAAAAAAGCGTAATAATTGCTGCATCCCCATTATTTTGCAATATGATAGCGTTGTAATATTTAATTTTTTTTTAAAGTAGATTAGTCTTAGTGTGGCATCTATATTTAATGAACATTAAGCCAACAAGTTATAAGCTATAACTCCAAATTATATAAAGATTAATTGTGTATTCATTCAAATTATAAATCTTATTCATATGTTTGATAAGATTATTTCCCTTTATAATTTAATTTAGAATTTACTGAATAAATTATCCATCAATATATGTGTATATTTTCTGTTTTTGGAATTATAAGATGAATAAGAGCTAAAACTTGAAAGGGATAAATATTTTGGAAAGATAACAGTTATGATATACAAAATACTTTGTCTCTTTTAAAACATTTCGAAAGGATAATAGTTATAATCAATTACCAAAGTAACAGCCAGTTGCTTGTTATCCCACAGTTAAAGACCATCCTAAAAATCCCCCACCAGCTAGCGAGGAAGGATAAGAAAATCGGGAGATAACATATCAATTTAAGCTTCTCTTTAAATAAGAAGTTACTTTTCTTGTTTGCCCCTTTGAATTTACACGACGTATCACACAAAGTCTAAATTGGAAATACCCACATAAGTTATGGAATCAATAAGCCCCTTATGCAATCTCCCTCTCTCTTTGAATTTGCTTTCTTTAAGTATCTGTTGAAATTAGGATGAGAATTGGAACGACAAATCAAGAGAAAATCGTGGAGAATATAATTCGAGTAACAAAAGACCAAACAAAGTGCGGAAAAGAAGAAAGATCCAGACACGGGAGGAAAACGCAATCTCCAACCCCACACTGCAAGTAGCAAAATCACTTTACATGAAACCTAGGTTTAAAAAAACAAAAGGCCTTAATAAAGAAGTAAAGAAAATCTATGCAAACGCGGATCCCGCTTCCTCTTGCTCACCGTTCACTAATGCACTTCGTCGCAAGTATGATTAAGACCATCATCAAAAAGAATTCGAGGCGGGCCAACAACGCCCCAATGCGCACCATTTTGCCATTGCCTCGTCCATCCGGCTAGCAGCAAGAACAGACTAACAGACATTACCGCGGTGAATAAAGATGCTGACATTATGACAACATGGTTGAGGGCAGGATAAATCAGAAGCGCGGCACCCGAAACCACAGAGACGACGAGGGCGAAAAGAACTCTCCCGCCCAGGCAAAGTCAAATACGCCAGAGAACCGCAGGCCGTTATGTGCTCGTTGAGGGGCGTTTAGGTCTCCTTCGACGAGCGAGTTGCCGGGAGCAAAGGAGTTCGGATATCCATTCGACATTTGTCGGCCTCTGAACTCCCAATTCTAAATCTGGAACTTGAGAATCTACGGTTCTTCCAGCAAAGAACTGGTTTGGATTTGACGCCAGTGGCCGACGACTCTTGAATGTCTGGTGGTGGATTTGCCGCAATTGATTGATAGGATTCGATGGATGATGGAAGAGTTAGTTTCTAATATGAACGACAATGCATTCTAATCATGTGGGCACGATCCTAATCCTAAAGGCAGGGAATCCAATTATGCGTTTATCTTCATATCTTGGGTTCAAAATTTCATTGTTTATTTTACTTTATTCTATAGGATGAGTAGCAATAGTAGTAAGGGTTTTCGTACGGGGAAGTCTTGTCTCTTCCACAAAAAAGCTGTGATCGGAGCAATTTTGGCTGGGGAAATAGCTGATTCCCCTAGTATGAAGTAAAGTGCGTCTTTAAGTCTTTCTTTAATGGTTTCATTTATCTAATTGAGTTGAAGCAGTTGGCAATCAGAATCGCACTAATAATTCGTTGACCAGGATTAGTATCCATGCGCTTATAGTCGTTGTAGAAGCAACGAAAAAAAACAATAATAAGAAAAAGGCAACTGCCGTTATACGTCAAATACGGGGCCTAGATAGAAACTTTGAATTGATCTATTGAACTTATTTGTCAAATCTACGATATGGAAATCCTCCTGCAATATCTAAATTAACTTGATAAAGTTGAAAGGTTTGGACATTGTTAAAGAAAATTAAGATTTCATCACATCTTAATATTGAAATGAAAGTTTATACTCTCTAAGTTGAATCTTCAGGACAATTTTAATTGCAAGTGGAAAGTTCAACATTCTCTAAAATATTAGGCTAATGAGATCTAGAAAATTTTCACTTTTGCCAAAAGTGATTTTTTAAAAAAGAAAATGAGAACTATCAAGATTTTCACGCTTTTATAGTATCCATTTTCATAAATCTATATATTCACTTGTTAAATGTTAAATAGTGATTTGATCATATCAATTAATATATCAATTTTAGCACACCTCTGAATTTATTTGTCAAACTTCAATTGATGGAGCTTACCAGTTAAAAGTGCACAACTTTTTGACAAAAAAATTAAAAAAAAAAAAAATCCAGGAATCTTTACAGACATAAATCCGGGTGTGTGATGAAAAAATTATAAGATTGAACTTATCATTCACAGTGACTCGATGAGTGGATGAAAAGTCTTTTGAGAAATATTAAATCCCTTGAATTGAGGCCAATGAAAGATCAAATTTGTTTCAAGATATCTTTAGCTTTGATTATACTCCACTAAACTTTTGTTTTAGTAATCGAAAGTCCAAAGTGTTGTCCAGATTTTTGAAATCAGACCTCCGTCAATCTTAGTTTCTTCTTTACAGGTGTGGTCATTAATCTCTTCTATTTCCTCTGTCAATCTCCAATTATAATGGTGCATATAGTGGCAAAAAAAGACCTACGCTTTCCATCTATGCCCATTATATAACAGTTTTACCCCATCTTATTCATTAAAGAGAATAGTACCTATCAAGGATACAATGAATATTTCAGGGGAGGACACCATATTCAAGTTTTGGGTTTTATATAAGTATAAATAAATAACGTTTAGGACTTCAATAGAACTTCTTTCGACCCTAGAAATTTATGAACTATAATTCCACAACATTTGCAGAAGCTGCTTCCATGTCCATATAGTACCGATAATCACCTAATTAATCTTTTAGATTACTATGATTCTTAAAACTACTTTTGTTTCAAATATATTGTGTTTATCTTTATATTTTGGGTTCAAATTTTTATTATCTATTTTACTATAATCTATAGGACGAGTAGCTATAATAAGGACTTTCGTACGAGGAGTCGTCTCGTCTCTTCAACGAAAAAGCTGTGGTCGGAGCTATTTTCGTTGCAAAAATAGCGGTTCCCTAGATAATAAGCAAAGCGGGTCTTGTTAGGGGCTGCATGAGAACATTTCTATTCCTAAGAATTTCTGTTCTTTTGTTCTTCGGAACAAAAAAAGAACAGAAACCCATTTAGTAATGCCAAGTTGTTTTTCTATTCCCCTGAATAGAAAAGTTAGCCCGGGAATAGAAATGAGAAACAAAAAAAAATTGCTTCTTGTCTCGGGAACAATTTCTAGAAATAAGCAAATTTTCATTTTTATTTTTGTTTTATTTCTCTTGTCGCGGCCACCTCCAACTGCCCGGAGCCACCGCCGCCCGCTGTTGCTGCCACCCGCCACCACCGGTCGCCGCCGCCACCATCGACACCGCCGCCGCCACCGCCGATCCGTGAGCAAGAATAAAAAACGAATAAATACAAAAAGAATCGTTGCATTACCAAATACATTTCTATTCTTTTTCTATTTTAAGAGTAAAAATTTTGTATAGTTACCAAACATGTTCTTTTACTCAGAAATTGTTCCCCGGAATAGAAATAGAAAAGAACTATTTCTGAAAAAAAAAAAAAAAAAAAAAAAAAAAAAAAAAAAAAAAAAAAAAAACTCTTCCCCGGAAGAGAAATGTTGCCATGCGCATTGTCCAAGTAAGTCTTTTTTATAGTGGTTTGATTTATCTAATTGAAGCACTTGGCGACCAAAATCGCACCAATAATTCAAACTTAGCTAAGATATAAATTCGTACTTCGTTGACCAAAAGCAGTATCCACGTGCTTGTAGAGAAGCTAAAAACAAAACAAAAAAAAAAAAAAAAAAAATGCCATAATTGTTAGCATAAAGCAATTTCTTGGGGACCTAAACCTTCATTTACGGCGAAACTGCCAGACAAAATTTTAGTCGAAAGAAGCGTGCAAACTAGGAGAGATATAAAGCATAGTGATTATGGAGAGGTTAAACCAAACCCAACCTAAAGCAATAAAGCAAAGAAAAAGATGGTGGGGTCGTACTAATGCTTTTATTGTGTCATTTGTGCTATCCGTAAGATTTTAGTTAAACGAAGTGACTAAGATTACAAAAAAAAAAAAAACACATGAGGATGCATTTCGGTGGTAAGAAAAAGTACATAACTGCTTTATCCTGTCTTGCCCCTTCTTTTCTTGTGGTACGAGGAATTTCTTTTCTTCATGAAATTCATTAAAAATAATCATCAAGATCTTAAATTACTATCACTATCTTCATTTTTTCATTCTGACCCCAACAATCTCTGAAAATGAAAATGGCCTTGGCCCAATGCCTTGGCATTGACACAGCCCCTTATTGTTAATAGGCCTGGCTTGGTGCGGCCCCTCACGGGCTCGGGCCCAAGAGGGCCAGTCTGTGCTGGGTCTGCGCCGGAATGGCCCATTTACCATTCTTAGATTGGGATTTGTTAATGTACATGTTAGGAAAAGGAAAATGCTGAAGTTCAAGTCTTTTGCAAACTTTGTTTAAAGCCGAAGAAATGTAATGCACGAGTATAATGAGTCAAATTCAGATTTTGAGGAAGAAAGAAAATTTCAATGTGCAATTCCTGGTGTAGTATAAATACCGATAAGTAATGGTCTTGGTAAGAAACCAATAATATGTAATGTGGACGAAGAAAAGAAAAAGATGTCCTAGAATTTGGGGTAGAATTAAGGATGTTAATTTTTTTTGCCGAGGGAAGAATGTTAGTTCAATGTAACATCTCCGACTATCAAACACATATGTTTTTGGTTTGAGTACTTATTATCAGAAATAGATCGAGTGATAAAAAATAATATTCCTCAAAGCTTATAAAAGTGCAAAATGTAACTGGTTCTTCAGTTCAGTTTACTGCCACTTTTAGCTCCTTTTTTGCTTATGCTGGTTTGGCAAGGAAGATTGTTTTGCTTGAATTTTTGATTTTCTTAAGGTAATAAAGTTCAAGATGAGAACTATGGTAAAAGTCGCGGAATTTTGGGGTTGCGTTAACTCATTGTTATGACTCATATAAAAGATCGTCAAGGAATCGTTGTGGGAGTAGATGTGAAGTGAAATAATAGTTTGTATTTGTCTCAATATGTCAACCATCAGAAGATTTTCCTAATTTTGAGTTTCTTGCACCACCTAAGCTAATTCTGTTCCATTCTATTCTGATGTATTTCTTCAAGGTTTAAGTGAACTATTTTGGCCAAATCATGGATAGCTGGTTGTCTATTGGTACCCGAAGAGGGTGTGCTGCTTATGGATCGACCTTACGGAGTAATTGATGTGGAGAACGCATTTCAACCGAAGGTGTAGTTGTAGTAATTCCACTCTTACTCGACCTTGGCCAAAAATAGAAGGAAAAGAAAACCCTAAAAATGGAAGGAAAAGACTCCTACAAGTCAGAAATGACATGGAAAAGGAGAGAAATTGACTAATTAATGTAATGTGAGGGGAATATGAGAGACAAAATTGATGTAAATGTGTCTTGATGGTTTTTTTTTTTTTTTTTTTTTCGTAAGTTCCAATTGATCACAAATCAACCGTTGTGGTTGTTACGTAGTTAAGCTACTACGGCTAGTGATCTCAGTGTGGGCTCTGATATTTAGGAATGAAAAGTGTAAATAATTTCCATATCAATGAATTGCTCGAGTAGGCATTTCGCTTGCTGGGGCTTTATGAACTTTATGGACATGGAAAAACCTATAGGTCCCTCCTTTTGTGGTCTAAGGTGTCCTAAAGAATGTTTGTCCTTTATTCTAAAGTGATTGGATGTCGTTTATTTAAAATGAAGTCGCGAACCCTCCTTTCCTCATGTCTCACTAATTAAATTTTGGTTTCTGAAGAATACCTACTCCTCACTTTGGTAGATGGGAAGTGCGCTCGTCTTTCCATGCATGCATAATTGTAGAAATTTTATCTAGTCCACTTTCCCGTAGGCGGTTTAAAAATCCGACCACATATAACTGGATTTTGATTAAAATCTTCTCTAAACTTTTAGCTAGTGTATATGGTTGGAGTGATAGTTTAGTGTCCGATAGGTAGGCGATACCGCCTATCATGAAGAGTTACGAGTGTAAACTCGTCTATGAAGTGTTCACCGTCTGTACGTGTGAGATAGGAGGATTTCGAGAAAATTTCAAGACTAGTGCAATTTCATTTTGTGTAGAATTTCACTAGAGAAGGGTCATGCAAAATAGGGGTGTTTTTCTTTCCATGGTAAACTCTTGTGATATCCTCGGACCAGTCAGATTGGACCGGTAGGAACATTTGTAATTGCCAAGGTGAGTCCAAGTTTGCAGTAGATGATAAAATGGGCTAAACTAGGCCTGAAAGGAATCCTGCTTCATGTATAAAAATCCAATGTCCCTACTTTCAATGGTTTAGAAACGGGCTGCTTATCCTGTAAGATACGGATATTATAAAAGCGCTCAGTTATTACTAGATCGCTAACGTCAAGATTTGAAGCACCATTTGAGTTGGGCCCACAATAACCATGGCCCAATTCTCTTTTTTGGTTGAAGCCCAATTCTTCTTCTTCTTCTTATTTGAAGTTGAGCCAGTATTACCACTCAATAGGATTTCGATTAGGCTACTTTGCACCAACTTGATCTATTCTTAATGGTGATGAAACAAACGCCAGGCGCAATGTTTAGGAGTTTTGGATTTGATGTTTGTCAGGAACTATTAGCCATTTTAAAAATGTGTTATAATGAAAACTATTTGCAAGCTAGAAGCAATAATTGACCTGTTTTTCATCCCTAAGTGGTGTAGTGTTATAGATCTATTGCATATTGAACTAAAATGGGTGGAACAGAAAAAAAAAATCATTTACTTAAGCAACAGAGACATAACATAAGCTATCTCCCCAAATTATACGAAAATCTTTTAAATTAAGTAGATAAATTGTGTACTTATTCACATGTTGAAATAATTGATACTGCAAAATATAAATCTTATTCATCTAATAAGTTTTGTTTATTCTTTCCAACTAAAATTTTGATTCAGGGAAAAAATATTGTATATGCAACTTTTTCAATTCTAACATTAATAAGGGATGATATCTAAAACTAATAAATATTTCAAAAGGATAATCGTTATATTTCTCAAACATTTTCCACAAGGAAAAATGTTAAAAGAGATAAATATTGGACTCTTTATGCACTTCATTGATTAAAATTCAAACTCAATAAACAACACAACAACCAGTTACTTGTTAATTTCATAATAGATAAGAAGTTTCTTTTACTTTTTTGCCCTTTCGAATTCACACGGCGTAGGCCTCATGCAAATTCGTCCTCTAGCTGGCGCAATTACCAATTTACCCTTGAAGAGTCAAAGCTTTGCACTTAAATCCAATTTAAGTGGATTAAACAATTATTTTTGGAATAACTTAACTACGTATCACCACAGGAGCCTAATTGTGTAACCAACCTTAGAATTTCCAATATTTGCAAATTAGGCCCCCTAAATGGTGAAATTACAAATTTGCCTTTAAAGTTTCAAAAGCATTACTTAAATTGTCCGTATTAAGCAATTGCTTCTAACCATAAAGTAACCTCTAATCATCTTAAGGTTTTTGATTTTGTAATCAGATCCTGTAATTTTCAGTTTTGCAAATACGTGCCTTGACTTTGTGAAATCACAGATTCGCCCCTAGAGTTCCAAAACTATACAATTAAGTCCAACTTAGTGGTTAATTCACTATCAATCATTCTAAGATTTCTGATTCTGTGATTAGTCATCAGAATTTCCAGATTTTGTAAATTCATCCATAAACTTTGGGAAATTGCAATTTTGCTGCTAAAGTTTTGAAACTAATTATTCTGAACCGATTTGGTTTCCTTTAATTAGTCTAACTTAATAAATCCTTAATTAACATTTTAAATCATAAAATCATTCTTAAATTTATAAAATTGTACCCAAACATATTAATTTTTTTCTAAAATATCGCTCTTATATCAAGTCTCGTTGACGATTTTAAAATTTGAAGCATTGATAGAGGCCGCCGTCGCTTAGCTAAAAGATTTGAAGGCCGAGAGAGTGTCTTACATGTCACTGCTACCAACAAAAGCTTAGTCCCAGAGAAAGAGAGGTTTAGGGTTACCTTGCAGGAGCAAATTGCAACATGGTAGAATAAGTTCAGTTTCTTGGCAAAATTCGGCCCTTCAAGAAATTCAGAATAACCTCAAGATACTCACAAAGTTTGACAGGGTTAGGTTCTCAATGTAAGTACTGTACATGAAGTTGTCGATTACTCGAGTGAGATTCATCTAACTAATATTATGCATATAAAAAATTGCTCCTTTTCCAACGACTTACCTGTGAGGGTTCCCGTCTCTTTCCCCTTATTGGATAAGCATCATACTGTTGAACATTTTATGTTAGGTAAAAGCAATTTGGAGATAGATAGATGATGGATCTGACGATTGAACACTAGTGTTCGCATAATGGCAAGGCAACTTGCATTTGTTATTACCGTTTAAAATAGTAAAAATTTCAATTTAAAGACGTACTTACCTTTTATACCTTACGGGGATTTAATCTACTTTTTTTTTTAATATAATAAAATGATTTCAGTAAACTAGGGAACTATATAGGTTGCCTAATTTTGTTGTAGAAATTTTCGAGATCAAAGATTGGACCATGCAAATGTAATGCACCTTCTATTGGATAAAGGATGAGATCATCATGATAAAACATGTTATATTTCTATATATATATATGCGGACATCCCTTTCTAATGTATATACTATTTTTGCACAGTAGGGTTATGAAAATTCATGAGACGGTGGCTGGGCTTTATTGTATGTGCGAAATGTCATTCAGCTAATAAGCATGCGTACATGAAGGTTCCACATATGACTTTGGAGAGAAATTGGAAGTGTTGGGTGTTGGAGTTTTTGTTTGTTAAAACAAAAGATAAGTGTTTTTTACCTTGTCCCACATGGGAAAGGTGGGAAGAAGTAAACCAGTTTAAAAGTATGGGATTTCCTTTGTAGGTTTAAAGGAATGATTGGGTGGGGCTAGACCCCATCATACCCACTTGCGGGTGTGCGCTTAGCACGCCCGCGGTTTAATTACCACTAATCCATCTATTATTTAATTTATTTTTATTTTGAGAATTTTCGGAAATAGAATTTAAAATGAAAATTCGAAATTTTATTTATTAAATAAATAATTATTAATTATTATTCCGAATTTATTTGTGTCTTTTCAAAGGCAACCTTTGAATAAGATATCTGTTCGATTTACAACATTTCCCGAAGGGTTGCAATTGTTCGGTTTCAACATCTTACGAATGGACACATTTGTTCATTTGAGCAATTTTCGAAAGAATGTGTTTGTTCATTTCGCAACCTTTCACGAAGAGTTGTCTTCGTTTTAAGACTATTTTATATATACTCGTCAGATTGAGGAATAACAGAGAGTGATCATTTTTCATCTTTTCAAGTCTTCTTTCTGAAAAAACGACAGTCATTCTTTCAATTGTTTCCTAGAGAGATCCTGGATAAATACTAGAATTGCCATCTAGTATTCTTAAATTGAGACTTTGTTGTATCTTGGAGGATATTTGCCGGTGACTATTAGCAACTTTGTGGGGCAAATAAATCCTTAAAGAAAGTGATATCACGCCTCAAAGTCTGACTCGAGTACTCAAAAGATCCGTCTTCATTGTTCAACTCTATTCGAAGCCATATTTTCCCAACATTGGGAAGATATAATCTCCTACTAGCATAAGAGCAATTAGGGCCTATAATTTAACTTTTAAGCAAGTTTGACATTAGACTGGGCCATTTGTCCAACAGGGTATTGTGTAAGTGAATGTGTGAGCATGCATGCGCGCGTTTGCTTGCCACAATGCATGCAGGTGCAAAGTCTGGTGCCGATATCGTTGCTTCATCTTGTTTAAATAGTAGAAGAAATTGGCTGATTTTACTGCGTTCCTGATTGAATTGTGTCAATCACTATTTTCCACTCTTTTTTTTTTTTTTTTGGTCGTGAAACGGTTCTTAGAGTGCATTCTATTGAATTTCCTTTCTTTTTATGAATGTTTCTAGAGTTCCACGTTAATACTTTACTGATTAATTGTTAAGTCATTGGATTTGGTTGCTCCGTTGTCTGCAGCAAGTACTATCTAATAAGCTGTGTGAACTCACTCCCTCATGTACAAGAAGTCTGTATATGAGAGCAAGGCGTCATGGGCTGCTGATGGTCCTGTTTTCTGGGGTCGCCCACGGGCTTCTACTGTTCCATTTTCTTCCTTCTCCCAGCCCGACTCTTATCAGAAGCATCATGTCTCCATCCGATGTCAGCACGCCCCGAATGGTGGTCAAGAAGATCCTGGCCAAGCAACAACACGAGGGCAAGGTGCTGCCGTCCGAAGAAGCATTGGCAGGTTTGACTTTTCATGCCATCTCTTCTCTGTTTCTTCGTACATTTGATTCGATTTTTCAGTGGGCACAGAACTTTTTCCGGGCAATTTTCATTTCCTTGCATGGGTGGTTGGATTTTCAGGAATGACTTGAGGAACTAGGACCCCTTTCTCATGCTGGATGAGTTCTCAGGTTTCCGACTGAAAGACGTCTATTCTGTTTTTGGTTGTCCAGCGTGATGCTCGCGATTATTGGTGTTTTTTTTCCAATCAGCCCCCAATGGCTTGTCGAATTTTGCAGCGTCTCCTGCAGCTGGATTTCCTGATCACCCACACAGAGGTTCACACCTATTCCTTCCTTTGTCACTCTTGGATTGAAATGACAAATGCTATTCAGTGTTGACTCGACTCTTGTTGTTATCCCATCTCAATGGACCTCTCTCTCTCCCTCCCTTTCTTGCTTTTTTCATTTGTTTCCTTTGTTAATCCATGGAACTCATCCAATGAGATGAAGAGGATTGAATTTCTGATTTTTCTTTTCAACCTTTCTACAGTAGACAACAGCAGGGAGAGGAATCACCCGCCTGTGGGAGGAGTGAATAAAGGGGCTCCAGCTTTGGATTAGTCTGTCCTCCGGAGACAAGATGCATGAGCATCTACCGATCTTCTTCAACTTCTCTTCGCTCCCGATAACAACGGACGTGGTGTGTGCACCTTTATTGTCCTTGGTAGGGGGACTCACCATACAGATTGCTCATTGAATTTGCCTGGAGGGCTACGAGGTGATGCCGTCAAGTTGGGGAACATTTCATTCCATGAACATCTTTAATAACAATGTTTCTTGCTCGCCAAAAGAGAAAAAAGAGGGAAAAAGAAAAAGAGAGAAAGAAAGGAGGGGAGAAGTACACTATTGGTGCCATGAGTTGTGTACGGCGTTCACTTTGGTGCCAAAAGTTTCAGTCGGATCACTTAAGTGTCAAAAATTTTGAAAAACACTCACTTTGGTGCCAACTCTGATCTAGTTGGCCGGAAATCCGACGTGTCATTTTTTATTAATTTGAAGCCGACGTGGATCGCCGGAGAATACAATCAGCATGTAAACAACAAAACGACGCCGTTTAGCGTCTTTTCCCCCAAATAAGAAACCCTAAATCCCTAAATTCGAGTAGAATCGGAAATTGAAAACCCTAAATCCCCAATTCGACCAATTGGAGTGCATACTTCAATTTTCTCTCAAAATTATCAGCTTGCTCTTGCGAATGGAGGGTAGAAGTTTCAGCAGCGGCTCACATTCCTATAAAAAAAAAAAAGCGAATTAGATGGTGAGTGTTACTGTTATTGTGGATTACCGAGTCCTAGAAGAACATCTTGGACTTGGTTGAATCCCGAGAGAAGATTCCATGGGTGCGGTAGATATAGAGAAGGCTCGAAGTGCAAATATTTCAAATAGGTTGATAGGAAATTCTCTGATCAAGCGACAGAGGTGATCCTGGAGTTACTTGAAGGCCGAAATCAACCTCCACTTGTGTTAATGAACGAGTTGGAGGATGTCGACTCAATGCAAGCTCAAATGAAGGGTTTAACATCTCTGGTCGACCATTTGAAGAGGGAGGTTTCAAGGCTGAAAATTGAAAGAAAATTTTATCGAGCGTTGATTGTGTTTTTATTCTCTTGGGTAGTTTATTCAAATGTGAAGTGAGTAATGAGAAGAAATTTACATGTCTACCATAGTAGAAGTTTGTATGTTTACCATTTTTGTATGAAGCATAAGGTTTTGTTGTAATCCATGGTAGAAATGCAAGGTTGGAGTTGGAATGCATTAATTGTGAGCACTTCAGAATTGCAATGTTTGCTTATTGCATTTGCTATTTGCCCTCTTGATTTGCTGGTTTGTTGATTTGTTGCAATTGCAAACCATGGTGAAATGGAAGGTTGGAGTTGAAATGCATTAGTTTTGAGCAATTTTTATTGTTTAGTTGTGTATAGGCAATGTTTGTTTTGATTAGTTTTTGCTTCAAATAGAATGGTTGCTGCATTTTTATCATTGTAATGGTTTGCTGGTTTGCTGGTTTGCTGCAACTGCAAACCATGGCGAAATTAACGACTGACCATTTCAGTGTCAAAAGTTATAAATAGTGATCACTTGAGTGCCAAGTTTTTATAAAAATGATCATTTAAGTGCCCGTTGCGATTACAAAGTGATCACTTCTGTTACACAAGTTGTAAATAGTGATCGCTTGAGTGTCAATTTTAAACTTACACCAGTCGTGATGCATCTTGCATCTTGTTCTTGCACCAATTGGGTTTCTGGTGCATTTTCTTGCAATACAATAGCCCTGCAACGAGATGCACCAGCACTTAAAATTGCATTTTGTTCCAGCACATATAACCAGAACCCCACAAATAGCATCAACGCATCAACAACTTCAACCATCAACACTATATGCACACATCTAAATCTAAAATTTTTTTAATAGCAACCTCATAAGAATATTGCACCAACAGCAAAAAAATATATAGCATAATTGATAACTATCTTGCTAGCTATTAGCTAAAACCAAGCCAAGAGAAAATAATAGAAACAGCTTTTGTCATTGACATTGACTGATTGTTTATAAAAGAAAAGAAAAACATGAACTTCACTTCCCAATCACTGAAGGTTCAGCACCCTCTTAAAAAAAACCAATGGCAATATGGAGGCAGCAACTACCATCAGTGATATAATATCCAGCACCCTCCTAAAAAAAGAAAATATAAAAAGAGAGACAATGTCCAGCACCACATAAAAAAAGACCATGTCTAGCACCCTCCCATCAGTCAATATGGACAACACCCTAATCTCATTTTCGTCTTGGAGCTTTGAATTGATTCATAATTCGAGCACTCTTTCGAACTAGATGTGCAGGTTCTTTAACTGGGCGTTCTGTCACCTCATTTTCCTTGTTTTTTTATGGTGGCTATTCTTGTTCTAGCACGTGTCATGTGTTGGTCCATATCATCACTATCGCGCCCAATCGTTGGTTGAGATGGAACTAGTGTTGGGTTCTGTTTGGATGGTTGTTTTGCAGCTATACCCACTATCTTCTTTTTTGGAGCACTCTTCTTTGGTTGCGCCCTTGATTCTTGAGTTGGCCCACCTTGAGAGAGAAGTACCTCCGAAGTTCTCCCAAGCTACAAGAACATAGCGATATTGTCAACCAAATTAATTGAAATACAACAAATTAAATGCATAAAGCCTACAAATCTTACATTCAAAATAGTCATTCCAGTTCGTTTATCTGTGTAAATCCCATAACCATATTACCTTAATCTTTTTCCAATAGCCCCTCTTGTTCACTGTGGTGCATCATTTTCAGCGGCAACAAATGGGGGAGCAGCCTCTGCAACTTGTGCAGTTGCTCGTCTTCTCACTTGAGAAACACATAACAAATTTAAAATTCAGCCCATAAAAGACAAATACAGCGATGTACAACTTACAGGAACTTTTTTTCTTCTCGTTTGCTCAACAGTTGACTCAGTTGTTTTTGTTGTTGCTGTCTTGCCTATTCCAGTCCCTGTCCCTGCACTTCTTTTTTTGGCCCTTTAGAATGCATTACAACAATGTACTATATCAGGATCATGACCAACTACAATGAATAATTAGACATCTACTCATTTTCATGGTGGAAACAAATGGAGAAAACTTATCAAATTACAAGTGTATGATAGAGGAAAAGCACAAGAGAAGTTAGTACACATGGTCAACCATCAAACTCTATCGAATAGGAAATGTAAAGTTACTGAGGTAAAGAGGATACTTACCTTACAGCAGGGCTTTCTGTTTGCCCTTCAGTAGGCATTACTGCAAGGCCTTCTGTCCTACCTTCATTAGGCCCAACAAAAAGCTCTTCAGTAGGGCCTTCTGTCCTACCTTCAGCCATTACATCTTGCTGTTAATGCTGCCTTTTCAGCTCACAACCTTTCTTATTGTGCCATTCCTTGCGACAATAGGAGCATTTCATCTTTGAGCCAGTCCTACTCATCCTCTAACTTGATGCCTCTTCCTACTGCATTCTTTTTTTTCTTTTTTGGCCTTCCAATTTGCTTCTTCAGCGGCAAAGGTAGAGGGCTTTCATGATTTGTTGGCTCCCAATATTTGTTGCTTTTGATAGGCTGCATCATGAATTGGTATGGAGCAAAGTATGAGCTTTTTTTGTACCAATCATGTAGGTAATCATCTGGGTTTTCTTGCTTCATCTGAATAGCACAAATTGCATGGGCACAGGGAATTCCATTCAGTTGTCAGGCTCGGCATGAACACTTTCTTCTATCCAACTTGACGACATACTTATCCTGATTTTGAATAATCTCATATCCATTATTTCCATTCCAAACTGGATGGCAGAACCTACTAACAGCAATGTTGGCATCCAATCTCTTCATAATCCTAGGGCCACAGTCTCTAGTCCATTTCGTAACCTCATCTCTTTGCCTATGCAGTCTAGTCATCACCATCACTCGAATATCATCAAGCATGCTGATGATTGGTTTGCACCTACCTCTAAAATTCTGCCATTGAAAGCTTCACTGAGGTTGTTATCAATGATATCGCATTTGAACTCTTCACTGAAAAAGGCCCGACACCAGTGATTAGCTTCTGTCTGGAAGAGTACATCAAAACCTTCCTTTGTCGGCTGCAACAATCCTTGTTTGGCTAATTTGAAATCAGCCATGTTGGTACTCTTTGCTATCTGCCAGAACTGCTTTTGCAGCCTATCTCCTTTGAAGTTTCTTGACCAGTTTGCATATATGTGCCTCGCACACATTCTATGCTTAGTATGTGGCATTAACTCAGCCAATGCAGGAATAAGTCCCTACAAAAATTCAAATCAATAAATACAAGTTAGGAAAAAGATGCAAATGATTAATAATAAAAAGGAGTGAATTAATTGACAATGAAATTATCTTATGTTGGTCGCTCATGAATGCCCATCCCCCCATCGATTATCTCAAGGTCAGCCATTAAATTTTTGAGAAACAGGGACCAAATATCCTTATTCTCTATCTTCACCACTGCCCAAGCTATCGGAAACATTTGATTATTTGCATCTCTCTCCACAGCAGCCAATAACTCCCCTTTGCACAAACCCTTTAGAAAGCATCAATCCAATCCTATAACTCTTTTACAACCAGTCAAGAAGACCCGTTTGCATGCATCAAAACAGACATAAAATCTATCAAATCTAGGCCCAAGATCAGGGAGTGGCCTCTCCACAACCTCTGCATACACCTTGCTAAATGGGTTTTGAAACATGCATTCGCTAGCATAGTCCCATACCTGCGCATATTCTTCCTTATACCCACCCATCAGTATTTTCATCACCCTCATCTTAGCTCTCTTACATTGATTCCTTGACACATTAACTCCTACTTACTCCTTCACTAACTGTTGAAATTGAGAACTCTTGATCTCAGGCATTACTTTAATAGTGTTAAAAAAATGCTTCGATAACCACACACTTGTTACCCTTTTATTGTTAAAGATAATTTGACAAGTATGCTCCTCCTGCAAGGACCTAATTTAGAATGACCCATTTTTACTCAGCGCGCCATAGAGCTTCTATGGACAATTAGGTTGTGAGCACTTAGCTCTCATAAATTCCTTTGTATTTCTAATGAATTGAACACTCCTCTGTTCACCAATGGAGTTCTTCACAACAGCTTCTTTGAACTGTTTCGCATCGTCAAATCTCATGCCCACAGACAAAATAGGTTTATCAACAGTCGAATCATAGCAACGGTACTTACTTTTTCTTCAACGAGCAGGTTCTTCATCATCATTGTTAAGCTCATTCTCCGAACTAGCAACTTCATCGCCGCAACTTTCTTCATCTTCATTTCTATTACCTTCAGCTGGAACTCCATCCCCATTTACTGGCTCGGGCCTCTTTGTTGAAGGTGCAAGTTTTTTTCTCAGAAATTCCCTTTGCTTTTGTCTTGATTGTGCGAGTTTATTATCATCTTCGTCACTTGGGAAATTTACTGAAGCAAAATATTTATTTTCCGATTCACTAGATAAAGCAATTTCTCATCCTAACCTAATGAAGTCTTCATCGCCCACATCTTCACCCAAATCTTCACCCAAATCTTTATCTAAGCTTTCAGGACATCTCACTGTTAGTTCATCTCTATCAATGTGAGTTCTCTCCCTTTCATCTCTTTCATCCCCGACTTGATTACTCGCTTGAATATGATCCCTCACTTCTTCTCTTTCAGTGGTGGTCTACTCATCCCCATTCTCATTCTCATCCTCACCATCCTCATCATCGTCCTCATCCTCACCATCACTATAATACTCAACATATACCTTAGCTTCTTCGCCGTGAAGATAATGGTAAATGATATTTTTAATACCATTATCGTCATTAAAAAATCTCAAGCCATCCTTCAATTCCTTCCCAGGAACACAGTAATGTAGTTTTTGTACTTTGCATCGTAAAAAATACATCAAATCCCTCAGAAAAGTAATATATGATGGCTTCCAAACATTACATAAATAGTACCTTCATTTCCACCAGTATATTGCCAATCATTGGCGCCAATAAGAAACTCTCCACCATAGCAAACAATGATGCCTACTTGATTCGCGTCCATGTCGATGCTGCACCTAATGAAAAAAAAAACAAATGTCATTACTTGCTGGGACCACATGACAGAATCAGCAACTTCACATGGAGGTTCTTGTCATTTTGTTGTGAAGAAACAAATACAATTAATCTCCCCAATTTGGTGCTTTTATAAAAATAAAAGAAACCGAATTGAATAAACAAAGTGAGGTCCGACCACCCATTTTTCAATTCAATCACATTCGCCCCCCTGTTTCCCCCACAGAAGCAGTCCAATTAATTAAATAAATTCAGTCTCACCACTGTTTCCCCCGAGTCGAGCCCCCATTTTCCCTTCCGCGCCCTACTTTTCTATTCGGTCCCCACAAAAGAAAACGAACGAACGACGAAACCTTCAAATTTTCTATTCGGTTTCCACCACTTTCCCCACCACTTTCCCCCTGAGCCGAGCCCTCAATTTTCCCTCCACGCCTTAACTTGCCCGTCGGAATCCTAATTTTTCACTAAATTGAACCACATAGAGAACATGACAAACCTGAGTGAGCGAGAGTTGAGGACGCGGCCAGTGAACGAACGTGAACGACGGTGCAACTACAGTGGTGGCCGAGCGACTGTGGGCAAGTGACGGCGGGCGAGTGAACGACGGTGGGTCAGCGAGCTACAGCCGACGGCGTCGAGCAAGAATCTAATACGAACACCGTTTTTGGCCCACGTCGTTTTTGACCGTAGTCAATCCACTATACAATGATCGTTTTGTAGGTAATCCATGTGGAATGGTAAAACAACGTCGTTTCTTACGAAGAAAAGGAAACGGCGTAGTTTTATGCCATCCACCGTGGACAATAATAAAAGTTGTTGATTTTTTTTTTTAAATATAAATGCCACATAATCATTTTGGCCGGAATTTCTTGCCGGTGGCATCAAAGTGATCGTTTTTTCTCCGATTTGGCACTTAAGTGATCCGGCAGAAACTTTTTGCACCAATAATGTCCTCATCCCAAGAAAGGAGTGACATTATCTCATTTTGAATTTGGAAATTAGAGCAAAAGAACACTTCAAGTGCCACAACTTGGCACAAATGGACACTTAAGTGCCATAACTTACGAAAGGTACACTTAAATGCCACATTTTAAGAAAAGCTGGACACTGGGTGCTATCTCCGGCGAAGTTGGCCGGAAATCATACGTGGCATTAAAATATTAATATTTCTCGCCGATGTGTCTCGCCGGAGAGCCGAGTCGGCCGAATTCACCCCAAACGACGTACTTTCGAGTGTTGGCCAAAATAGAACTCTTAAATCAGCAAAAACGACGTCGTTTGGCATAATTTGAATTTTAATATAATATAAAAATTATTTAAATTAAATCTAAAATAAATTTATTTAAAAATTTTAAAAAAATAAATTTAAAAAATCTAAAAACTTTAAAAAAATTACAAAAATTTAAAAAAGTTACAAAAATTTTAAAAATTTACAAAAAGTTTCAGCCCTTAGCTGCCTCCTTTTTATAATTTTTTTTAAAATTTTGTAAGTTTTTTAATTTATAAAATTTTATTTATAAAATTTTTAAATAAATTTATTTTTAAATTTAATTTAATTAATTTTTATATTAATTTTTTTACCACATCAGCACCAAAATGATGTCGTTTCGGGTGTTGGCCAGAATAGAGCCCTTAAATCGGCCAAAACGACGTTGTTTTGGCATAAGTTGAATTTTAATATAATATAAAAAATAATTAAATTAAATTTAAAACAAAATAATCATAATAATATAATTTATATTTATTTAAAAAAAAAACGGTGGAGGAGGAGGAGGAAGGCAGCCAACGACGAGGGCGAGCCCTCGCTGCCGTCATCTCCCGCCGTTGCCGGAAGGTGGGGAGGGTCGGCGGGGCCGCCTCCCATTTTTCTAAAATTTTTAAATTTTCTAAATTTTTTTGAAATTTTTTGAATTTTTTTGAAAATTTTCAAAATTTTTCAAAATTTTTGAAAGTTTTTGAAATTTTTTTAAAGTTTTTGAAATTTTTTTAATTTTTTGAATTTTTTTAAATTTTTATTTTTTTAAATTTTTATTTTTTTTAAATTTTTAAATTTTTAATTTTTTGCAATTTTTTAAAAATTAAAATTTTTAAAATTTTTAAAATTTTTTAAATGTTTTAAATAAATTTAGTTTTAAATTAAATTAATTTAATTTTTATATTAAATTTCTTACCACGTCGCATCAAAACGACGCCGTTTTGTGCTCACTTCGTCGGAAATTTGACACGTCAGCGTTTTGGCCGGATTTTGGTCGGATTGGCACTCAAGTGATCCATTTTGCTCCGATTTTGGCACTTAAGTGTACCTTTCGTCAGTTATGGCACTTAAGTGTCCCTTTGTGCCAAGTTATGACACTTGAAGTGTCCTTTTTGCCGGAAATTAGTGTGCGGTTCTAGAATCTATGGTGAGCCATGGATGGGATAGTTCACATGTTTGTAGGTTCGATTCTTAATTTCCTATGGTAATTGCGATTGTTGACTCCTGTAGATTTACATCCTTAGTTTCTACAATAGAAACATTACAGTATGGAAACAGCTGACTTCTTTGTGCTTATTTTTTTTAATGGCTAGTTAGTGAATATGCAAGGAATGGTGTTCTATGTTTGTTGGTCGAACTGTAGGATTGGGCAACAGCATCAAACTAAGTCAAGCCTGATCTCATTCAACCTAAGCCAAGCTCAGATTTACCAAGAATTCAACTTCAGCTCATTTCCTTTTCTTTCTTTCTTTTTGTTTTTCTACTAACTCTTTTCTCTCAAAGCATAACTCCTTTTATTGTTTTCTTCAAGAAGAGACACATGTCACTGCCAAAAGGTTTCTATAGCTAAAGGGCAGTGCCTTTCCGAGGAGGACCTCCTACGATCGCTAAGATTCCCAACAAGAGCTCTTCCGAAACGTTCCAAGGACGAACGATACAGTCATTACACCAAGATCTAGAAGTCTCCTATCATTAGTGTCGGTAGTTGGTAGGTTTGGCAGTACGACCTCATCTACCGGATGAAAAGTCGATCAATGGATGTAATCTAAAGGCCTTTAGTATAAGAATGGGTGCATTCCCCTTCAGTTGAATTCATCCAACCATTTTAGCAATTCCCCTCATTTGAATTCATCCAACCATTTCAACAATACAAAGTTTCTTTCTTTCCAAAGGCTTGGCTTAGGTGATCCAAAAAAGCCTAAGTCGTTGCACGATCACGATCCCAATCGATCGGCACACACAAATCTAAAAACATCTAAAAACACAGGCAGGCACTAGACTATCAACGATCGAAATTAAACATATGTTCCTCGCAGCAGATTTCTCATTCTCATAGCAAGAGCTGCGCCGTCAAAGTAGTGAAAATTGCTGATTTGAACCAATCTCCCACAATCAACAATATTAACAATATTAGAGTCAAAGTGGTGAAAACCCTAATTATCCATAATAGCTACGAACACGAACTTGTTCATAATAGCTACAAACACTATCTAAAGTGGTGAAAAAGTGGTGAAAACCTGATTGTTCGTAATAGGTACGAACATCATCACTTGTTCGTAATAGCTAAATAGACGAAGACCATCATTAATAAGAGAGCGATGCCAGTCAACAAGACCCCTGCGCCAATCAACCGTCGCCGATTGAACTAGTCTCCCACAATCAACAATATTAGAGTCAAACTTACCATTGTAGTGACTATAATCCCTGAATACCGGACGATATGGCTGCCATTTTAGGTCAGGAATAGAATGCCGAAACTGTGGACATGATCGTAATCAAGATACCAATAATGATGATAGCGTTCGTGGAGAGGAAGCCAATTTGTTGACTTCCATTCGCATCTTGATTTGATTCGTTGGACGCAGTAATGTTGGCTGCAGCTGTCGCGGATGGAGCTCCATTATCTGCTAGAGGAGCAGGAACATCAATTCCATGTAATGAGTTTACAGAGGCTGTTAAATCAAACATCAACACAAGTTCCGAATCTTTTCGTCCGACGTTAGCAATTATTGAGCATTATGATCTTGTGCTATCGTGTGATCTCAATAAAATTTGAAAGCTCAATATGTCATGTTAGAGCATTGACTTGTTTTATCTATCTACGATCTCAGCCTCTCCTTTGCTAGAAGAGCTAGTGAAGTGATGGAGCGTGTGTGTGATGTGTTCGGACAATCTTCATGACCGGGGAACTTCAAGGGCGAAAAGCCCATGGGCTTTGCGCTATTCTTGACAGCTCAGCCCACGTGGATTTCTTCATTAATGTCATTCAAATAATGTCACTTTCATTCAATCTTTCAAATAATGTCACTTTCATTCAATTTTTTCAATGGCCATATTAAAGCTTGAGATCATCTCTCTTTATCCATTATCGAAATTTTATTTGAATTGTAGAATTTAATAAATATGTTGAACGACGAACTGATACATTAAAACTTATGAGCTTCTCTATTATATTTTCTTGAAACAATTTAAAATTACATGGACTTTACATAAATTTATTTTATTTTTTTATTTTCTACTCAACGGATTTGATTTGACAAATATCGGACATATCAAAATAAGTGGATTTGAAAAGAAGTATCTGAAATTGAATGAAATGTCAATATGCATGTTTCAACTAAGTTAAACTTTTTCAACTTCTTTTTCTCATAAATTATTGTGATAGTTATAGTTAATGATCATTAAGCAAAAAATTCGTATAACAGGCTCCTTCAAAATATTTTAACATAACTCAAATTGAGTAAATAAACTGACTACTAATTCACATGTTGAAATATGTTGTACTTCAAAATACGAAAAGATATACTTCCCTCTCTAACTTATTTTTTAATTAACTAAATAAGTTATGTATATCAATAAATTTATATGTTTTCACTTTTTTTCAATTTTTAAAATGAATAAGAGATAAAATTGGAAGGGATAAATGTATCGAAAGGATAATAATAATTATTTTGAAAATATTTTGTCTATTTTGAATTCTTCTCAAATTTAAAATCAACAAGAGATGAATATTAGAGAATAAATTTGATATGCTTTCTCTTTAATCCGCTTTCTTTCTTGAAATTCGAACTCCATAAAAGATTCAGAAATTACAAATCAATAAAAAAAAAAAATATGTATTGGGCGAATGTGAGCCAGTTGACGTGCCTTGCCATATGACAATCTGGAAAGCAAAGTATAGTGCCAACGTGGCGATCCGATTTCAACAACAAAATCTTTTGAATTCCTAAATCAAAGCTCCAGATCATCTCTTTTTATCCATTAGCTAGATTTTATCAATATTGTAGTACTTGAAAAATTATTCCAACAACAAACTAATATAGTAAAGCTTACGAACTTCTCTCTTTATATTTTTTTTAATCAATTTACAATTATTTGAACTCTACGTAAAACTATGTTCATATTTATTTTCTACCGAATAATATTTGCTTTTAAATAACTCAAGATACATTTAATAGTTTAATATATATATTTTTTTTTAAATCGATAAAAGGGTATCCGAACTCTGGGCCGTGAACAAGAGACCCGGACCAGATTGTCCCCGGTCATTCCTGGCCTTCCCCGAATCACGGACACCATCATCGACTATCACTTACCATCATCATGAGACTCGTCAGTCTAATGCCACCGGGTCATCATGACTGATCACCACCTTGACTCGCCGCGGGAAACGAACGCAAAATGGATGGATCGAAGACGGATGTTGCGATTTCCATATGAAATGGAACGTCAAAGTGTCCTCAAACAAGAACACAGCTTCGTTTAGACATTTTTACAAACAATTGGTGGCCGGTTTCAACACATTGCACCAAACATAATCGATTTCGGTCCATATGCTCAAGCATTACTCAAGAAATTCATGTTTCCTTAAACAAAAACAAAACGAGGAGGTTCGTACCTTGACAAATCGAACTTCCAGAACACGAACGATGATCAAGCGAGCGAGCAGATGTTCCGAAACTCGTCACCGGTCGAGGATGAGCGCCGGTATTTGAAGTTTCGGCTCGTCGAACTACTCACGGCTGAAAAACAGACCGAAGAAAGCGTGCCTCTCGGGTGATGATGACACGAGCACAGCAACGAGCACCACGAAAGTCTCAAGCTTCTCAGATTTGCTTTTGCTCGAATCCTCCCTCGAACTCTAGAACGACCAATCCATGAGAACAAGGCAAAACCCGGCTGCGAGCGAGGCTTCTGAAGTGGCCACGACGAATGTAGAGGAGGAAGATGAACCCCCCCTGGGGACGACAGGGGTATTCTCAAGTTAATTTCATCCTTACCCTTCTCTCTCCGTTTCCCCCCTCCTGCGAATGCCTCTCTCTCTCTCTCTCTCTCTCTCTCTCGCTCGCCCGCGCGCGCCTACACTCACCAGAACCGGCCCTACATCATATTTTCTAGTTCATTTTTTTATTGTTTGTATATGCTAATTTATTTATTTACCCTTTTGTTTGACTACTTTTTTTTTGGGGTTGTTTTTGCTCTTTCGTACTTTCATCAGAACAAACGCTTCAATAGTATATAAAATTAGGTGTCGACGTAAATGGGTTTAGATAAACTTCTCTTAATTTTTAGCTAGAGATAAGGTTGAAATGAGATGGACCTCATTTAGGATTCGGCAGTAGGGTGATGCCGCCAATCACGTAGACTCGTGAGTGAAATAAGATTTGAGCGTGAAATGTTTGCTTTTAGAAAATGCAAGATAGGGGAATTTTGAGCAAATTTCAAGACTCGTGCAACTTACCTTGCTGGAGAATCTCCTCAGAGAAGGGTCATCCAAGATGGGGTTTCTCTTTCCATGGTAAACTTCTATTGTATCACGGGCCAGGTCAAAAGCAATTCCAACTTCAAGGGGTTAGCCTAGTTAGTAAGTCGGCTATAAACTAGCACTCTAAAACTCAATGGATTGCGATTACTAGCACAGTCAGGGTTCTTGAAATCGCATTCTTCACAAATCCGACGAAGAATCTCTGAGAGATCACATGTTCTTCAGAAACCTCGTTTGACCATCTTGCTCTAGATGGCGACGAATTTAGCACGTTTTGGGCTCATGACCAGCAATCTTGATCCTATGATAGTAACTTCTAACTCCGTGACACATTCCAAATCGACACCGTCCGCATTATTTAGAACGAGGTGATCTCTTATGGGATTTCTTCCCATCAATCCTCGAAGATGTAGAACTCATTAGGTAAGTGTGGATGCACGGCTCTCATGATTACGTTCCTCATCGGCTTTGACTTTTGAATTGAGCAATGGAATTTTATAAGCGCCGGAAACTTTGTGTAAATTATTCTGCTTAGAAAATAACCACACAAAAAAAAAAAAAAAAAAAAAACTTCCAAGTAGCATTTGTAGAAAATATTGCATTATCGTATATTTGAAGCACTTAATTACTAGTTTGCAAAAGTAAGCATTTGAAGCACAATTTGAGTGGGCCCACAATAACGATGGCCCAATTCCCTTAAAAAGAACAAACTTTAATTCAGGCTCAATTCTGGGACGACGCTCTCTCTGCACTCTACCCAATGCACTGAACCTTCCGGTCTAGCGATTCCTCCGACGACCGTCGCTCCCTCCCGACGACGGCCTTTCTCTCTCCACTCGACGGCCTCATCGCAGGGCTCCATTCTCTCGGCGCACTTCTTCCTAAATCGCGCTCTCTCCGACGGCCGATTTCGCTCGCCTCTCTCCGTCCACCGACTCGCGATCGAGAAGCAATCGCTCCGCCCTGCTCGAAGCAGTCCCTGGAGAAGCCCTAAATCTGCAACCGCAAGTCAGGTTCGATTTTATTTCTCGGGTTTTTATGTTCGCATCTTTGTTTTGGGGGAAAAAGCTTGGCCTAAATCTGCGACTAGAAGTTCGCTGGTTTATTGCTTCTGATTCTAAGTGCAGCAACGCGAGAAAGCTTAGGCGAACCATTGATGACAAAACGACAGCGATTTAATTTGCTTGCTGTCCGACCATTATTTCGTGCAGATACTTGAGCACTTGGCAGATCTCAAGTCTCCTTGGAACTGCCCCGATGGAAGGCCGGTCATGCATCGTTTGGTCGACTTGACGGCAATAAGCAAAAGGTAAGACAAGGACTCTGCTTAGTTCTGATGATTCATGACTTGATGCTGCCGTCAAGTGCATCGTTTGCTGCAATGTTGTTCTTACTTAAGCCAACATTTTTACAGATGCTGGTCTCACCAATCTAAGGATGGCAGCATATATCTGAGATGTCGCTCAATTATTTGCCTCTACATTTAGCATTGCCTAGACTCTTTCAATTATTTACTTGAATTTTAACAGTACTAAGCGGCCAATCTTTTCAATAATCCAATGGCTAATTGAGTCTACTAACTGTAGCAATGTAAGGGTGTTAAATTGATATTTTGTCCTTCTTAAATAATTGTTAATCTAGCTTTGTTGACTGACATAATCTGGTTATCCTAGACATGTTCAATACCTCTTTTGTCCATCTCATGCATTGATTACGGGGTGAATTTTGTTTTAGTTTCGACATTTGCTGTCTTTATGGTGCTAATTGTTTGTAGGGAGAGTTATAATATCTGGAAAGTTGGATTTCATACTTTTTGATTGTTGTAAAGATGATAAACTTTCTTCTTACTGAATAATGAGTCGAAAGGCTCTAAAATTATGTTCTATCCATCTGAGATGGAAAGATTTGGCTGTTATTCTGGTATGGTTAGGGTTTCTGGCCATTAACTCTTAGTGGTTTTGGAGTGCAGGTGGAGACTTGTAGAGATAGATGCTGACTTATCAAACTTGAGCTCAGAAACAAAGCATGTTATGTCTCTTATTCATCCTGCTAATACTTACATGGTACTGCTGTTAGACAGTTCTTATAGTGTCTTTCTATTAAAATGTGAAGGATGTGTTTATCACATGATGTAGACATTATACATATTCTCATTTGTGAACATACGTTATAGTCATTAATTCTTCATGTTTAAATGTCACTAAAAATTTTCCTTCTTCCTCGAAATTGTCAAAATTCATGTACTGCTTCACCATGGTGGAATTAATTTTCACCTCATTTTGCACGACCTGAATATTGGAATAGCTTTATGGCTGGCTGCTGGTGGTGATGGCTGGGTGTATGAAGAAATTGAGAATGAAGATGACGAGGATCTTCAACTTCATAATTACAAGAGCCATGCCAGAATCGTCCTCATTGGTTCTGGTGCTGATGAGCAGTGTGCCGGCTATGGCAGACATAAAACAAAATATAAACATGGAAGGTATTGCTTTGAATAAATCATTCTTGCATCGGGCTAGTAGTACATACTACATTCAGGATTGATCTTTCTTCTAAATTCACTTAGATCATTGCGTGCTCTTGTGTTTAAATGTGGAAAATATGCTGGGTTTACTGACCATACTTACAACGTGACGTATGCCATATCCATATGTCAGCTTTTGCATTCGTCATCCAGGATTATGATGATAAAGCCTGTCTTTGATTATCATCTGCCTTTTCATCTACTAGTCCCCTTCAATAGTTGTTCCCCTCTCAACTTGCATATATGTAAATGTTCTCCTTTGTTGGCTTCTGTAAGTGTTTACGTGGAACTGTGAATTTACATTTATATTTCTGATATTTTTAGTCATATTTCCTAAATACATGATTGGTAATTTAAGGTTCCATGATTTGTTTCTCTTGCTTTATGAAATTTGTGGTTACAATTTGTTTCTCTTGCTTTATGGAATTTGTGGTTACGTACCAATGATGAGATGATTCTTTTGCTGCATCTTAATGTAGGTTCATGAAATAGCAATGGTCTCAACTATTCAGGAAGCACAGAAGTACAATGTTAGAAGTTTTAATGATTATATGCTGAAAGTATTGGAGGTTGTAACTCGTAACTCAATTATAGAACATTCCAAATTGCTATCTCCACTTTTTCCAGCCCTGGTTTCTAACGGGTGCTTTGCTGTCTGACAGGATGATTGGCAAAAGGAAAAGCATGATTTTCTTCAGAGCTTAAGCCGGATATCATTATTAGCGAAGACTAACATCATTGATTCAGGCCGTGGAGATGCTCGTGTCGCCCAAATAGCCTCAACAGTTTCAAGCCCTCAAGTTTTATCTGGTCCTTCAGGCATGGAGATTGTAGCTGTAGCTGTAGTTGTGAAGGACCTTAACAATGCCAGAGAGCATGGCTTGCCATTTAAAGTAATGAAAGTTTGGTTTTTATTTATCTTTAATAGTTATTGCCGCTCATTACATCTTTTTGTTTACTGGGCATTGAATTTGTGCTGGGGCAGTTCTAAGAGTCTAACATAGAAGCACATCTTGATCACAGTTTATTGTTATTTGCCTGCCAGCCGGCACCGTTAGCATATGTATTCTAGAAACTTACCAATAGTCATTATTTGTACTTCCAGTGCATATGGCATTGGTTGGTTGTTATAAGGCTGTTGGACTGTTACTTGTTTATTTATTTAAGTTCATAGAGTATTAGTGGGAAACAATAATTCTTGGAGCTGTTTTCCCATCACAAGCACGTCGCTCCTTTTATTAAAAGATCAGTGGCCCTCTTTACTTCAGCTGCAATGTAGTTTACGTAGACACTATTCTTAATAGCCTCTGTTGTGACTTCCAGAAGTAGCACCCATGTGTGCACATAGACATGCGTTTTGACTTTCTTACATCTGTTTTTGTTGCTACAGTGTGACCAGAAACTACTTTGACAACCTCGTGAGAGCATTGGAGAATGGGCTATCAGATGTGGATTCCCATGGTGGTTGCAGCAGGGCAGCGAGCTCTAAGAATGGAGGGAGCAGCAAGGCAAGTAGAGGTGGTGGAAGGGGAAAAGGAACTACCAGCACTCGAGCTGGTTCCAGCCGAACCGATGACGTGTCTCACTGGTCCTGCGATCATTGCACGTATGCTAATGTTAAATCTGCAACCACTTGCCAGATGTGCCAGCATCGCAAATGAGGGCAGTGACGGGAAAATTTTCAAAGAAGGATGGTTTTCTCCAGAGACACGACTTTCATGGACAAGGAACCAGTTCAAGCGCATGGGCAGTGTCCTATAAAGGGATTATTGGTATGAATCGTTCAAGTTCCCAGTGACATGTCAATTATTAGGAGGCTCAACTGTTGGTGTGGTGTGCTGACTGATTCAAGCACGAGCAGCAGCAGCTTTTGGCCTGTGTTTACTCTTGTTGTGTGTTGATGGTGGCGGCCTATAATGCCAGCCCATTTATATAGGCTGTAGGGTTTCATTGTCGGTACCGGACCAATTTGGCAAAGAAAAAGAAATAGTGACTGTCACCAATCATTTAATATTTCATCTATTTGCTGCTGGAACAGGCAAATGTACTCCGTTTGTCTTATATTTTGCATATTACTTTGTCTATTGGAGCTCATCTGATCCTTTTTTTGAAAGGAATTACTTCGGAGTTTGTATTCTGTTGGATGCGTGGGGGCGCTCTCACTCAGACGGTTCGAAAAACCGAAAGGATGATTCTGCTTGTGTATGATGTGCTTCAAACAGAATTTTTCTGAAGTATAATTGCAATTCTCATATGAACGTGCACAATCAACACGAACACATGGGTTCAGTCATTTATTACATGAAAAAGCAATGTACTTTTAATGGGAACATGACACGTTTGTGGACAACAACAATAGCTGCTTTGAAGCTTGGATGGGTCTCTTATGAGCTTTATTTGAATGTTGCGAAGCATATAGAGCTATATATCTTAATTTTAATAGATTCCTGGTATTGATGGATGAGCTCAATTTGTTTAGTTTATTTGCAATAGTCAAGTTACGATTTGAAATTTTGATTTATATTGAGTAAATATCTAATGCTTCGTTTAGTCAATATATTTTACATACACGCCTAGATGAAATCATTCATTATATTCTATGTGAACGACAGGCGATATCTCTATGGAGGGGCTCAAGAGGTGAATTCACTTCATGAAATTGATAGATGTGGCTGAGTTTTACAATATATCATGTGTTATGTATTCAAACTTGCGGCGATTTCACTTGACATGAGCTAGAAGATCTAGTATCCTATGATGTGAGATTTGCAAGTTAATATGCGACTTTACGAAGACATCGCTTTGCATTTAACACCAAAAACCATCTGCTCATGGAGATTGTCAGGTTGCCGCAATATGGGGCTTCAAATTCCTTAAGTTGATTAGGATAGGCATTGCAAACCAACTCTGATTAGTAGCTTCAATTGATTTTCCCTTTAATTACGGAAAATAAAAACATAAAAAGAGAATTTGAATGCGAAGCGGCGTAGGAATCTGACTATTTAGACCCCATTTTTTCAAAATTTTCACAGCATTTACGTCACTATAGTAGCAAACCAATGCAATGATTTTGTATACTGCCTCATTCCCAATACCCTTTTGAGAGACTTCGATTTTGTTTCTTCTCAGTTCATCTGGATCAGATTAAGAAGCCATGGGTGGAACATCTTTTAGCCTCTGAGGGAAGAAGGTTTGTCTTTAAGCTGGCTAAGCCCGTTCAACATCGCTCTCGAGTACCAGCGTGAAGCCATTTTCCAGTCCATGCCCGTTTTCATCATGGCCTTGAATTCATCATAACTGATCTGACCATCCTGAAATACATCCACCGCAGAATGAAGACTTTATTTCGTATATGAACAAGATTACACAGATTCCAAATTGCAAGCTGTTATGGTTATGCATTACCTTATCTAAATCAGCATCGAAAATGATGTCTTCAATAAATTTTTCGTTGTTCTGACCAAGATTGTCATCTATCAAAGCTTCTTTCAACTTATCAAATTCAATATATCCGCTTTGATTCTTGTCAAAGAATTCAAAAGCTTGAGTAAGGTGGTCATCGCTACCAATCCTTCTCAAGTGGACTGACATAGTCACAAACTCCTGACAGTTCAGCGTTCTGCTTCCATCTTCATCAGCCTGTTCTCATATAAGATGGAGTTCTATTTTTAGATGGCTAATACAAGAAATTGTGACTCATCAAATTATCAGAAACCCACTTGATTTTGCAAGAAGTTCTATCAATTATGTGAAATGGTGATACAACCTCATGATCAAATATTTGACTAACCGATGAAAAACATAGTTCCATATTATGTAATCCGTCCTTAATCTTCCAAATGCCTTGCAATTTAAGCAAAATCATGCACTTCACAGCATACAATGCATCGACATGGAAGAAGAAAACATAAACCATGTCAAAAACAAAATTTGCTAAGCTGTTGAATAGGTGATCTTACTGCATCCATCAGCATCTGCACATCAGGATCAGCAACTTGCTGTCCATATTTGTGCAGGCCATGTTTCAACTTTTCAAATGTCAGATCTCCATTTTTATCAATGTCCATCACGTGGAACATCTCTTTGATATGATCCACTTGCTCATCAGCCAAATTGTCTGCTACTACCTACATTAACAATGAGGGAAACATGATTCGAGTTTAACTTTGCACTAAGAACAGCAATGAAATCCAACAAGGCAATATTCAAGGACTCACTCTGAGAACTTTCTTCTTGAACTTATTCATCAAAGAGAATTGCTTTATCCTTGTTTGGACATTTTGTCCTAGTGAAACGTTGGGAGCCCTGTCCACATTCTGTATCCACTTATGCTCTGCACAAGTCAATTAAAAATACAACCTTAAAACTATTTGTCGCAAGGACCACCTTACGAGCACCTTCTGGCGTGGGTTCAAATATCTTTGCCTGAAGATCTGTAGGCAAATTAGCATATATCGGGCATATAATGAGTTCGGCAATTTTGGAGCCAAAGCTCTTACCTATGCTTCAAAAGCTCTTCCGATGCTTCAATTTCCTCTTGACTGATAAGAAAAATCAAAATATCGCCACATGGTTGCTGCACATGTATTTGAAGAGCAGTAACAATGGCTGCATCCAAGTAATCTACTTCAGGTGCATTGGTGTGAAGAATTTCAACTGGATACCGCCTTCCTGGATATCTAAATGTCAGGGTGGAGTGAAAAAAATCACTGTACTTGTCCGCATCTAGTTTGGCACTTGAAATAAGCAACTTCACATTAGGCCTAAAGTGAGCAATATCCTATAAGGCGACAACCATAGAAGTCAGAAACTAATAAAAAGGTAACTTAGACATCAGGCCTCAAGCCGGGTTGAATTCTTAGAAAGCTAATTTAGCAGCAAGCTAGAGATTAGGACTCCTTCTGCCTAACTCAAGTAATGCCACAAGAAATTACCATTCACAATCGTGAACTCATTTCTAATGTGTTTACTTCATCTAAAAAAGAAATCGGAATGTGTTATTGCACAGTCACATGTAAATATAGACTTCGCTCAACTTCGCATCTCAAAAGTTAACATTGAAAGATGGATACTTTTAGATTGGCTTTTTCAACTTGCTATTCCTATTCATTTTGAGCATTCAATAGTCTTATGAAAACCAATGACTTTTAAACCCATTCAGAAGAGTCTACACCACGGAAAATGTCACAACCTAAAAAGAAATAAGGAGCGGCCATCATCCAAGCAAGGAGACAATATGGGAATAATCAATAATGAGTCATATATACCACATCACTTTGTTCGAGAAGACTTGGAGGGCCTCCCTTAGGAGGCTTTCAAACCAATTCCACTAGTTCAAGCACTTTAGCAGACCAAAGTGGTGTCTCGTGGAAAACTTTATCAACACTTACCTTGCGACGATTCGTTTGTAGTTTTGGAGTGCCTCACTTTTCTAACAATATCTAGAAGGATGGCGACCTACACAAGTTGTAGGCAATCAGGTCACATTATGCATCCTTCCATGTAAAGAAAAATTACCCTTATGTCATTTAAGGAAGAGTTGCAATTTGTAATCAGGGCTTTGAAGACGTCAAAACTTTTTTTTTTTTTTTTGGTCAGTCATACTCTATTCCTATTCTACACTCACTCTCAGACTTTTGCCATGCCTCTTGCAGAGCGTGGGAGTCGAAACCCATTCTTGAAACTTACGCGTCCCCACCCCATCCCCCTGAGAAATTGCAATATCAGCAAGCATCTGGAGACTGGGAAATAATTACACAACTTAAACAAGAGAGAAACGGACTACAAGAGGGACGAGCTGTTTAGTGAATAGATCAAAATAAAAATGACGTGGCACTATTAGGTATGTAATATTTTCTCGTGGCACTGTTAGGGTATATAATATTTTCTCGCCGTTATACTCCACGTTAAATCCACGTGGTGTATAGTTTTTTTGGAAGAAATTCTTAATGAAGGGTATTTTTGTACAACTTTTTGGATTACATGAAGAAATTTTTTATGTATTAAGAAATTGGGATGCATTATTTTTGGGCATATTTTTTGGCTAGATGGCAAAAAGATAAATAATAGAATGAGGATGCTTGGTTTTTTTTCTTTTTATTTTCTATTTTTGGGTGTGAGGTGTACGGTACGGTAAGCGTGGTCATGGCTCCTTCAGAACCCAAAAGGAAGAAAATAAAAAGAAAAATAGAAAACAGAAGAAGCAGCGGGAATTCGCCAAAAGGCGCAGGTAGACAGCCGACAAGACCGAGAAAGAAGCGGACAACCAAAAGCGAAAACCGCGTGGGTCCCACCCTCCCTTCGGGCCAAATCAAATGGAAATCCCCCTTCTCGCTCTCTCGTTTGGACTTCTGGGCACGCGCAAGGTAGCTGTACGCCTCGTGGGACCCGCCCTTCCCTCCTCTGAGTTTCGTGTCTCGATTTCTCCCAACTCCACTCGCTCCTCCTCTCTGCCACGTGTGCCCGTCATTGCTTCCCCGGCCGGCGAGAGAGAGCGTGGCTTCTCGGAGCGGAGCAAGAAGGGAGAGGGGAAGAAAATGAGAATCGAGAAGAAGCTAAAATTAGGGCGAGGGGGAGAGGGTGGGGCCCGCGCACCGCCCACCTTATTGCGGTGGCTTCCGCCTGACACAGCGATTCCCGCCTAAACCATTGCCATGACAACCTGCGGCATATCTTTTCTCGGCCGCTAGCATCTCTTTGATGAAGTCGCTTTGATGAGTTCGCTGGCGTTAGACGTTCGAATCATGCATTGAGTCGAACAGTTCATAGCATTTATATGAGTCTTATGATTGAGACGGCGATTACCTTTCTCCACCCCTTTTACCGATGAAAAGCCCATCCATATTAGCTGATCGTGTCATTCGCGTTGTTATACGAGTGTTTTGTAATTTTCCTTTTTTCTTTTTTGTGCCGAATAGACAGGAAAAAGTGTCTTGGTCTAATTGCGAGTTGAGCTGTATCCGATCAAATTCAGACTCTCTTTTGGGTGTCCAGGGTGCCTTCACCCATCAACATCTCGCCGGTACAAGGAAACCACACCAACGGGCGGCGTGCAGGTCAATGGACCTCTCTCTCTCCCTCTCTCCCCCGCTTCTTGCTTTTTTCATTTGTCTCCTTTGTTATTCCATGAAACTCGTCCAATGAAATGAAGGGGATTGAATTTCTGATTTTTCTTTTCAACCTTTCTACAGTAGACGACAGCAGGGAGGGGAATCATCCGCTCGGAGATGCCTCCGGGAGGAGGGCTCCAGCTTTGGATTAATCTCTCCTCCGGAGACAAGATGCATGAACCTCTACCGATCTTCTTCAACTTCTCTTCGCTCCCGATAACAACAAATGGACGTGGTGTGTGCACCTTTATTGTCCTTGGTAGGGGGACCCGCCATACTGATTGCTCATTGAATTTGTCTGGAGGCTACACGGCTATGCCGTCAAGTTGGGGAACATTTCTTTCCATGAACATCTTTAATAACAATGTTTCAATGTTTCTTGCTCGCCAAAAGAGAAAAAAGAGAGAGAAAGGAGCGACATTATCTCCTTTTGAATTTGGAAATTAGTGTCCAGTTCTGGAATCTATGGCGAGCATGGGATGGATGGGATAGTTCACATGTTCGTAGGTTCGATTCTAAATTTCCTATGGTAATTGCGATTGTCGACTCCTGCAGATTTACACCCTTAGTTTCTGCAACAGAAACATTACAGTATGGAAACAGCTGACTTCTCTGTGCTTTTTTTTTTTTTTTTTTTTTTTTTTTTTTTTTTTTAAATAATGGCTAGTTAGTGAATATGCAAGGAATGGTGTTTTATGTTTGTCGATCGAACTGCAGGATTGGGCCACAGCATCTAACTAAGTCAAGCCTGATCTCATTCAACCTAAGCCAAGCTCAGATTTATCAGAATTCAACTTCAGCTCATTTCCTATTTTTTCTTTCAAAGCATATCTCCTTTTATTGTCTTCTTCAAGAAGAGACGGATCTAAAAATGCAGACAGGCACCAAACTATCAACTATCGAAATTAAACATATGTTCCTCGCAACAGATTTCTCATTCTCATAGCAAGAGCTGCACCGTTAGTTATCCAGCCTTCACCATTCGTCGGACTGCACTTCCATCCACATCCATCGCTATACTTACCGCTCGAAAGATTTGAAAATAAAATTGTTCAACATGACAACAGTATTCCCGGTAAAAATTCCGTACTAAAAACGATTCTAATACCTTGTTCACATCCACGTCAGTCACTGCGACCCCTACACCAATCAACTGCCACTGATTGAACCAATCTCCCACAATCAACAATATTAACAATATTAAAGTCAAAGTAGGAAAACCCCACAATCACAATATTAACAATAGTACAGCACAATCAACAATATTAACATCCCCTGACAACAATATTAACAATATTAAAGTCAAAGTAGGAAAACCCCACAATCACAATATTAACAATAGTACAGCACAATCAACAATATTAACATCCCCTGATTATTCATAATAGCTACGAACACATCACTTGTTCGTAATAGTACAAACACCATTTAAAGTGGTGATGAAAACCCTTAGTTACAAACACATAAGAACAAGAGATCTTTCTCGATCAATCTCCTTACTCCTCATTCTTCGATAAGCCAGCGACTCATAGGTAGTGGCTTGTTAAGAGAACCCACCAGAGCCGTAGCGCTTCATAGACCAAATATGAAACTTCATACGCCGGAGAAAAGAGAATATTTGGAGATTTATAAAACTAGCATTGAATATACTCGATATTCACCTTATCAATATCTCAAATCAAGGATTAGGCTCCGTACCTATTTGATTTGCCTGAGCCTGCTTGGCATACCGTATCGTACAGATCATCTTGCCTGACTAACTATAGCGCTAGCTGCGCCAACTGAACTGAATGCGGAAAGTATGGAAAAACATCTCGTAATGGAACCAACCCGCCTGCTGTGGCGGGGCGGCTTTAAGCTAGTTCCCTTCCAGTCCAAGGGTAAAAAAAATCCATCAGGCTCCCGCGCAGACAACAAATACTTGTCGTCTGGACGACACGACTCCAAAAGAAAATACCGCACCATACCAAGGTGATAGCAATTAACTACTAACCCTGGTATTGACATAGAGAGCGCCCTGGATGTTGAACCATGAGTTCATCACTTGTTTGTAATAGGACAAAAACCATTCACTTGTTCATAATAGCTAAATAGATAAAGACCATCATCAATAAGATATCGACGCCAGTCAACGCAACCCCTGCGCCGATCAACTGCCGCTGATTTAACCAGTTTCCCACAATCAACAATATTAGAGTCAAACTTACCATTGTAGTGACTATAAACCCTGAATACCGAACGATATGGCTGCCATCTTTAGAAGAGTCATAGAACGCCGAAACTGTAGACATGATTGTAATCAAGATACCGATAATGATGATAATGTTCACGGAGAGGAAGCCAATTTGTTGACTTCCATCCACGCCTTGATTTGATTCGTTGGACGCAGCAACGTTCGCTGCAGCAGACGTTACCGAATTTGCGCCTTGATTTGATTCGTTCGCTGCAGCAGACGTTACCGAATTTTGGGATTGAAGGGGTTCCAACTCAATCGCTAAATATTGAGTGGCGGCTACAGCGGAGGTTTCCATCGTTGGATGTTGATGGCTGGAGGTTTCCGCAGGAGGATGTGCTGCGGCGGCTGCAGCAAAGGTTTCCCGCTCTAGTTGGGTGTTGAACCCAGGGGTTTCCGCCGTTGGATCTTGATGGCCACAGGTTTCCGCAGAATCATCATGAAATTCAGGAGAGGCAGCGGCTACGGCCGCAGCGGAGGTTTGAGCGGCTACGGCCGCAGCGGAGGTTTCCGCAGAATCATCAGGACGTTCAGGAGGTGTGGCGGCTGCAGCAGCTACAGCAGAGGTTTTCGCCTCTAATTGAGGGAAAACCTCTAATTGAGCGGTGGTTCGAGGGTTTTCTGCCGTTGGATGTTGAGGGGCATAGGCTTTCACAGAATCATCAGGAAGTTCAGGTGTGGCGGGTGCGGGTGCGGGTGCGGCAAAGGTTTCCGCAGATTCAACAGGAAGTTCAAGAAGTGCGGCAGCGGCGGCTACAGCGGCTGCAGCGGAGGTTTTTGCAGAATCATCAGGACGTTCAGGAGGTGCAGCGGATGCAGCCGTGGCGGCAGCGACTGCAGCAGTGGTTTCCCCAGATTTATCAGGAAGTTCAGGAGGTGCGGCGGCTGAAGCTGCGGCAGAGGTTTCCGCAGATTCATCAAGAAGTTCAGGAGGTGCGGCGGCGGCGGCGGCTGCAGCGGAGGTTTCCGCAGAATCATCAGCACGTTCAGGAGGTGCAGAATCATCAGCACGTTCAGGAGGTGCGGCGGATGCAGCCCCTGCGGCAGCGGCTGCAGCAAAGTTTTCCCCAGATTCATCGGAAAGCTCAGGAGGTGCGGCGGCTGCGGCTGTGGCTGCAGCAGAGATTTCCGCAGATTCATCAGGAAGTTCAAGAGGTGCGACGGCGGCAGCTGCGGCTGCGGCGGCAGCGGAGCTTTCCGCCTCTAACTGGGCGGCGGTCCGAGGAGTTTCCACCGTTGGATGCCGGAGATTTCTGCAGAAGGAGGTGTAGCTTCGGCGGAGGTTTCCGCCTTTAGGGCGACGGACCGGGGGGTTCCGCCTCAAAGGTTTCCGCCTCTGATTGGCGGCGGTCCGCCTTTAGGGCGGCGGACCGGGGGTTCCGCCTCAAAGGTTTCCGCCTCTGATTGGCGGCGGTCCGCCTTTAGGGCGGCGGACCGGGGGTTCCGCCTCAAAGGTTTCTGCCTTCGGGGCGGCTGACCGGAGGGTTTCGTCTCAAAGGTTTCCGCCTCCAATCGGCGGCGGACCAAGGGTTTTCTGCCTCAATAAATGCATATTTTAGATTTTATGTAATTACTCGCTTCAATATATTGCCACGTGTCAACTAGATGCCTTCTTTACCCGACGACTTTTGGAGCCGAGTGAAGGTCAGGAAAATAAGGCGTGTTTCGCAACGCGTTATATAAAAATTAAAAAAAAAAAATTTTGATAACATCAATTAATTAAGAATCTTAAACAGCTCGACTAATTCTTTAATAAAATCTCAAAATTAGGATCCTTTCCGATCTTGTTTCCAATTTTTTTTATCTAGAAAAACTCTAACTTTAAGTCTCTTGTTTCTACTCTAAATTTTATTTTGCCTCACAAAAAATCCCAAACTTTAAATCAAATTTCAAAACTATTTCAAAATTTTTTTATAAAAAAAAAAAAATCACCAGCTTTAATTCATTTACCTTGAACTTTTTTTGGTTTTAAAATAATCACCACCTTCCAAACTTATTTGAAATTTAACCTTGTAAACCCTTGTCATTGATTATGATATTGGCGAAATTGGGGGCCATGAAGAGTAATTTTTGGGACTATGGTGTTAAAGTAAATTTTTTTAGATGAAAATAAAGTTTGGAGTAAATTTAGAACTTGACTTAAGAATTGAGGCTTTTTTAAAAGGAATTAAGCCTAAAATCATGCAGCTTAAAAGTTTAAATTGGATACTTTGTTAAATAGTGTAATGTAACAGGCCAAAAAAAAGGGAAAGTTTCTTTTAAAAAAAAAAAGATTCAGAGTGGACATTATTTCAAATAAATACCTAAAATGGTAAATCAATCTTAAATAAGGGTATGAAATGCTCAAGTTAGTTTTAAATAAGAGTTCAAACTTGTCATATAGCCATATCCTCATGGGATTGTTTTTTCCCGATACCTAGATAGGGGCAATTTCGTCCAAAATTTGTAGCAAGGTAAAAAAATGCTTAAAATCCATAAAATAGAAAAAATGCAAATTGAACTCTAAGTTTGTCAATGATCAAACTCTCAATCCATCTATTCTCCACTCTATTATGTGTACTTCCTATCCTTATGCCTCAACTGCCCCCTTGAAAGTCCGTCGTCTAGAGCTCCATTATTTGTTAGAGGAGCGGGAACATCGATTCCATGTAATGAGTTTAGAGAGGCCGTTAAATCTGTCATCAACACCTAATTTGAAGTTTCGAATCTTTTCGTCCGGCGTTAGCAATTATTGAACATTATGATCTTGCTATCGTGTGATCTCAATAAAATTTGAAAGCTCAATATGTCATGTTAGAGCATTGACTTCTTTTCTCTATCAGACGGCCTATGATCTACGAGCTCAACCTCTCCTTCGCTAGAAGAGCGAGCTAGTGAAGTGATGGAGTGTGTGTGTGATGTGTTTAGGTTCGAACAATCTTCATGACCAACCTCCCCAACGATCTCAAAGAGAGGGAACTCCAGAATCTGCTCAGGTGGTTACCTCGCTACAAGGTGTCGCAAGTGAACTTCAAAGGCGAAAAGCCCATGGGTTTGCGCTATTCTCGACAGCTTAGCCCACGTGGATTTCTCCTTTAATGTCGTTCAAATAATGTCACTTTCATTCAATCTTTTCAATGGCCATATTAAAGCTTGAGATCATCTCTCTTTATCCATTATCGAAATTTTATTTGAATTGTAGAATTTAATAAATATGTTGAACGACAAACTGATACATTAAAACTTATGAGCTTCTCTATTATATTTTCCTGAAACAATTTCAAATTACATGGACTTTACATAAATTTATATTCTTTTTCTTTTCTTTTTCCTACTCAACAGATTTGATTTGACAAATATGGGACATATCAAAATAAGTGGATTTGAAAAGAAGTATCTGCAATTGAATGAAATGTCAATATGCATGTTTCAACTAAGTTAAACTTTTTCAACTTCTTTTTCTCATAAATTATTGTGATAGTTATAGTTAATGATCATTAAGCAAAAAATTCATATAACGGGCTCCTTCAATATTTTAACATAACTTAAATTGAGTAAATAAACTGACTACTTATTCACATGTTGAAATATGTTGTACTTCAAAATACGAAAAAGATATACTTCCCTCTCTAACTTATTTTTTAATTAACTAAATAAGTTATGTATATCAATAAATTTATATGTTTTCACTTTTTTTCAATTTTTAAAATGAATAAGAGATAAAATTGGAAGGGATAAATGTATCGAAAGGATAATAATAATTATTTTGAAAATATTTTGTCTATTTTGAATTCTTCTCAAATTTAAAATCAACAAGAGATGAATATTAGAGAATAAATTTGATATGCTTTCTCTTTAATCCGCTTTCTTTCTTGAAATTCGAACTCCATAAAAGATTCAGAAATTACAAATCAATAAAAAAATATATTTATTGGGCGAATGTGAGCCAGTTGACGTGCCTTGCCATATGACAATCTGGAAAGCAAAGTATAGTGCCAACGTGGCGATCCGATTTCAACAACAAAATCTTTTGAATTCCTAAATCAAAGCTCCAGATCATCTCTTTTTATCCATTAGCTAGATTTTATCATTATTGTAGTACTTAAAAAATTATTCCAACAACAAACTAATATAGTAAATCTTACGAACTTCTCTCTTTGTATTTTTTTAATCAATTTACAATTATTTGAACTCTACGTAAAACTATGTTCATAATTATTTTCTACCGAATAATATTTGCTTTTAAATAACTCAAGATACATTTAAAATAAGTGGATTTCAAAAGGACCTTTAATCGAATGAAATGGCAATATATCAAATTTTTAACTTCTTTTATTAATAAATAAGTGGTGTTGTAATATTTAACTTTTCCTAAAGTAGATTAGTGTTAGTGTAGTTTCTGTATTTAATGAACATTGAGCAAAAAAGTTATAACATAAGCTATAAATCCAAATTATGTAAAGATTAATTGTGCAGTCATTCCCATCTTGGAATATTTTTCAAATTATAAATCTTATTCATTTGTTTGTTAAGATTATTTCCATTTATAATTTAATTTTCAATTTACTGAATAAATTATCCATCAATTTATGTGTATATCTTCAGTTTTTTGAATTATAAGATGAATAAGAGATAAAACTTGAAAGGGAAAAATATTTTGGAAAGATAAGATTTATGATATGCAAAATATTTTGTCTCTTTTAATACATTTCGAAAGGATAATAGTTATAATCAATTAACAAAGTAACAACCGGTTGCTCGTTTTCCCGCAGTTAAAGACCATCCTAAAAATCCCCCACCAGCTAGCGAGGAAGGATAAGAAAATTGGGAGATAAAACATATCAATACTTTGAAGCTTCTCTTTAGATGAGAAGTTACTTTTCTTTTTTGCCCTTTTTGAATTTACACAGGGTACACTTCACGCAAAACTCTTGATCACATGAAGTCTAGGCTTTGGAACATTACCGACATAGTTATAGAAAACCAATAAGCCCCTTATGCGATCCTACTCTCTCTTTAAATTTGCTTTCTTTAAATATCCATTGAAATTAGAGTGAGAATTGGAACGACAAATCAAGAGGAAAATGCAAAAACTCTGTTAGAATATTTAAATAATAAACCGCGACTAAACTAAGCATGAAGGAGAGTGTTAAAATATTTAAATAATAAACCATCAGCTTATATTTTTAGAATAATTGACAGTGGTACCACTAAATTTCACAAAACCTTATACCGCTTTGACTATTTGGTGGGATACCTTTTCTAGTAAGAAAAGATCTTGGCATCGGTCAGTTCCTTGTCTTCATCCCATAGAGAAAGATTACTTACTGAAACATAGGCGTAAGAAAAAACAGAAGACCTTACAAAAAGTAAGCAAAGAAAATCTACTGTGCAAACGCTGACCCCGCTTCCTCTTGCTTCTCACCGTTCACCAATGCACCTCATCGCAAGTATGAACAAGACCATCATCAAATAGAATTCGAGGCGGGACAGCAACACACCAACGCGCACCATTTTGCCATCGCCGCGTGTCCATCCGGCTATCAGCAAGAACAGAGTAACAGATACCACCGCGGTGAATAAAGATGCTGAGATTATGAGAACAGGACTGGGACGGTCACGGGCAAGATAAATCAGGAGTGCGGCGCCTAAAACCGCAGAGACGACGAGGGTGAAAAGTAAAAACTTTTCAGCCCAGGCAAAGTCAAATACGCCAGAGAACCGCGGGCCATTACATGCTTGTTGAGGGGTGTGTAGGTCTCCTGCGACAAGCGAACTGTCGGGAGCAGAGGAGTTCGGATATCCGTTCAACATGTCTGTTGGCCTCTGGACAACCAATTCTATATCTGGAACTTGAGTATCTCCGATTCTTCCAGCAAAGGACTGTTTTGGATTTGTGGCCATGGCCAACGACTCTTGAAGGTCTGCTGCTGGATTTGCCGCCATTGATTGATAGGAGTCCATGGATGATGGAAGAGTTAGTTTCTAATATCAACCACAATGCATTATAATCGGGTGGGCAAGATCCTAATCCTAAAGGGAGAGGGAATCCAATTATCATGTGAAACCATGAAAAAAGACGGGGGTTAATCAGCTCTATGAACAGACAAATAATGATAAGGGCGATGACTTGAGGAGGCATCTCATCTAACATCATCTACAGAATAGGGTAGGTTTCTTCCCCAAGAAAAAAAGGAAAAAAAAAAGAAAAGTGTTTTAATAGTTTAATATTTTTTTTTTTTTTAAATCGATAAAAGGGTATCCGAACTCTGGGCCGTGAACAAGAGACCCGGACCAGATTGTCCCCGGTCATTCCTGGCCTTCCCCGAATCACGGACACCATCATCGACTATCACTTACCATCATCATGAGACTCGTCAGTCTAATGCCACCGGGTCATCATGACTGATCACCACCTTGACTCGCCGCGGGAAACGAACGCAAAATGGATGGATCGAAGACGGATGTTGCGATTTCCATATGAAATGGAACGTCAAAGTGTCCTCAAACAAGAACACAGCTTCGTTTAGACATTTTTACAAACAATTGGTGGCCGGTTTCAACACATTGCACCAAACATAATCGATTTCGGTCCATATGCTCAAGCATTACTCAAGAAATTCATGTTTCCTTAAACAAAAACAAAACGAGGAGGTTCGTACCTTGACAAATCGAACTTCCAGAACACGAACGATGATCAAGCGAGCGAGCAGATGTTCCGAAACTCGTCACCGGTCGAGGATGAGCGCCGGTATTTGAAGTTTCGGCTCGTCGAACTACTCACGGCTGAAAAACAGACCGAAGAAAGCGTGCCTCTCGGATGATGATGACACGGGCACAGCAACGAGCACCACGAAAGTCTCAAGCTTCTCAGATTTGCTTTTGCTCGAATCCTCCCTCGAACTCTAGAAC
Source organism: Eucalyptus sp. ANBG9806169 (assembly GCA_014182395.1). Taxonomy (NCBI): domain Eukaryota; kingdom Viridiplantae; phylum Streptophyta; class Magnoliopsida; order Myrtales; family Myrtaceae; genus Eucalyptus; species Eucalyptus sp. ANBG9806169. The sequence goes on from CM024573.1 coordinate 2,945,571, forward strand.
GACCAATCCATGAGAACAAGGCAAAACCCGGCTGCGAGCGAGGCTTCTGAAGTGGCCACGACGAATGTAGAGGAGGAAGATGAACCCCCGCTGGGGACGACAGGGGTATTCTCAAGTTAATTTCATCCTTACCCTTCTCTCTCCGTTTCCCCTCTCCTGCGAATGCCTCTCTCTCTCTCTCTCTCTCGCCCGCGCGCGCCTATACTCATCAGAACCGGCCCTACATCATATTTTCTAGTTCATTTTTTTATTGTTTGTATATGCTAATTTATTTATTTACCCTTTTGTTTGACTACTTTTTTTTTGGGGTTGTTTTTGCTCTTTCGTACTTTCATCAGAACAAACGCTTCAATAGTATATAAAATTAGGTGTCGACGTACATGGGTTTAGATAAACTTCTCCTCTTAATTTTTAGCTAGAGATAAGGTTGAAATGAGATGGACCTCATTTAGGATTCGGCAGTAGGGTGATGCCGCCAATCATGTAGACTCGTGAGTGAAATAAGATTTGAGCGTGAAATGTTTGCTTTTTAGAAAATGCAAGATAGGGGAATTTTGAGCAAATTTCAAGACTCGTGCAACTTACCTTGCTGGAGAATCTCCTCAGAGAAGGGTCATCCAAGATGGGGTTTCTCTTTCCATGGTAAACTTCTATTGTATCACGGGCCAGGTCAAAAGCAATTCCAACTTCAAGGGGTTAGCCTAGTTAGTAAGTCGGCTATAAACTAGCACTCTAAAACTCAATGGATTGCGATTACTAGCACAGTCGGGGTTCTTGAAATCGCATTCTTCACAAATCCGACGAAGAATCTCGAGAGATCACATGTTCTTCGAAACCTCGTTTGACCATCTTGCTCCGAGATGGCGACGAATTTAGCACGTTTTGGGCTCATGACCAGCAATCTTGATCCTATGATAGTAACTTCTAACTCCGTGACACATTCCAAATCGACACCGTCCGCATTATTTAGAACGAGGTGATCTCTTCTGGGATTTCTTCCCATCAATCCTCGAAGATGTAGAACTCATTAGGTAAGTGTGGATGCACGGCTCTCATGATTGCGTTCCTCATCGGCTTTGACTTTTGAATTGAGCAATGGAATTTTATAAGCGCAGGAAACTTTGTGTAAATTCTTCTGCTTAGAAAATAACCAAAAAAAAAAAAAAAAAAACTTCCAAGTAGTATTTGTAGAAAATATTTGGAGCTGAAGTTGCTCTCCTTTCGTTTCGTGGCCTGTCTTCGAAGACGAAGCACGAACTGACGCTTTTGAGCTCGCGTATGGGCGGATGATATGAATAGCGCACTTCTCTTTAGTGACTGCTTAGACTTAGGGATAAACGAAATTTAAAGTTGCGATCTGATTGCGGAAGTTTCGTAGTGGCGAAATCTCTATTCGCCGCGGCGGCGTATGTAATTGGATAGTGGGGCATGTAAGGTCGAAAGTGATGGTGGCGTGTCGAGTATGCATCGGCGCTGTTTCCGTGTTGACAGGGTATTGTTTTCGTGTTCATGGTTTAATGAGCTTATGGTCAATTCTGTTGTCCATGTCGATCCATTTATTCCTTTTTTGTGTAAGAATATATTTCTAGTTTAAGATATGATGAATTGAGGGAATGTAGTTCTTGCAGGGTCCGATTTTGCTTGTTTTTTTCGGGACAGTTTTCCAGATGACCTGTTAAAGGATGCAACAAAGGTGGTGAGAGCTTTACATACGAAACTTGCTTCTCTAAGAGCATCTTCTGGTGAGGAAATCAGAGGAGATGGTGACATCACACTATTTGTGATGGCAGACACCACCTTTGGAAAGCTGTTGTTAGAAGTTTGTTTGTAAAACAAACTAAAGTGCTTTTCTCTTTGTCCCACGTAGGAGAAATGGGAAAACAATGGCTAATTTATAAGTGTGAAGTTTCCTTTCTAAATCTAAAGGAATGACTGGGGTGGGCTAGACCCTATCATACCCGCATGTGGGTGCGCGGATAATTGCGCGATTTTGGCGCACTTAGCTTGCGCGCCTGTGATTTAATTAATAATAAAATTTCAATTTTATTTTCAGAACAGCTGTTGTGTGGACGAGGTTTAATTAACACTAATCCCTTTCGATTTTATTTTTATTTTTATTTCGTACGGTCAAATTTTCGAAAGAATGTGTTTGTTCATTTCGCAACTTTTCAGGAAAAGTTGTCTGGATATTTGCCGGCGACCATTAACAACTTTGTTGTGTGGACGAGGTCGGGGCTTCGCATATTAATGCTGACTGTGTCATACATTATGGGCATACTTGTCTTACTCCGTGAGTATTCTAATTGAGTTGTTGCTCATCTGACATTGTTGGTTCATTTGGAGTTGTTTATGGATTTGATCGGTTGCAATATCGTTTCATCTGTGTCGGTTTGCCTAATTCCTATTATTTAGAAAGCCAATGAAGATATCAATTAACATGTGTCTATATCGCCTTGGATGTTGATTTCGTTCTTGCTTCCTCTGCAGCACATCAACCCTTCCAGCGTTCTTTGTTTTTGAAAAGGCTCCTATAAATGTATCAAATTGTGTGAACAACCTATTGCATACTGCTAGTACAGCTGGTAAACCTGTTATGGTAAGAGATTTTTTTTACTGCTTCATGTTGGATTACAGAATGACATAGTCTATCCTTTTGTTATTTCAAAAACTTGGGGAAATTATGGACAGTTCCCACCTTTTCTATGTTACAACTTAGTTGCCCGCAAGATTTTGATAAGTAATTTGATACCTGTCCATGTGCTTTTCATTACAGCCTGACTAATGATTCCATTGGGACATTCTGATAATTCTTTGTGCCTAGGCACAACTGTGATTTGTAAATTTATATCCGTATATGGCTTGATGAAATAAGAACATTACTAAAGAAGCCTCCATTTACTTGATTTATGTTGCCCTTTAGCCCTTTTTTTTTTTCCGCCTAATCTGAATTTGCAACTCACCTTTGACATTTTTAAATCCAAAACTCCAGAAACTTTTAAAACACTAGAATGTTGATGCGTAGATTTCCATACAATTTTCTCATAATTTTTTGCAGCAAAGTGAAAAGGTACCTTTAGCTTTTGCTTAAGTGTACGCAGACAGCCCCTCAATTTTATATTAGATATAGAGGTTTCAAGAGTCAAAACTATGGCTATTTTAAGGTTGGTGTTCGTTTGACTTGCTTAAAATTGGGGGGGAGGGGGTTTGGCTTTTAGCCCTTTTTTTACCTTGAGCTTTTAGCAATGGATGCTCAATTTTTATATTGATAATTAACTCCTGAAATCTTTAAAAATATTGAGTAAGTGCACCCCGGCCCCCCTTAAAAGAAAGAAGGGGCTTAGCTATTTGCAAGAATTTGTGATGTCACATGGTTCATTCTCATCTGCAGGTTCTTTTTGGGCTGGAATATGCCTATGCTATGCTGGATTTGAAAAAAGGCAGTGTTGGAAGCATTAGTATCCTTTGAATCCCAAGCTGAACTGGAAATCCAATTTTCTGATGTTGTCTGTTCAGTGCTAGATCCATCTGGAAAGTCTGGTGACTCTGGCGGAATCATGGAATTGGTTGGTGTATCTCATGCCAATGATGCTGCTGGTGTAAAAACTGGCACTAGGCACAGCACCGGAGGTCTAGTCTGGAATGTGCCTCAAGGGCGCAAAGTGGAGGAATACTCAATGTTTTGGATAGGATCAGAAAATGCTGCATTTGCAAATTTGGTTTTGACATTCAATGGGTGTGAAATAGGTATGTAAATTTGAGATATATTGTGTTCTTTTAAGTGTTTTTTGTAAAGGTCCTCAAGCTGGCAAGGAGAAGAGGCTAGGCCTTCCTTAAATCTATTTTTATGTGGCTTGATATGAACTCTGTCCTTGCTCAAGAGATTATTCCCTGAATCTCTACTTGCTGCATTTGAATCCAATTTGCATAAGTTTGTGATTTATTTTGCCACTATCTGCAAAATTGAATTGATAATAATACTGTTTTACAAATACAGCTGTTGACAATGACCTGCTCTTTGTACAGTCTAGCTAAGTGGGATCATACTTAACATAAAATTTTCAATGCCACTGTACTTTTCTTACATTCTGACCCGTCTGTCTCATGCATTTCTTGTGTGTGGAGTGGGATCTTTATATTTGTTGTCGTTGGGATGGTACTGGGGTTGGGGGAGGATGAGGGTGAGGATAAGGGTGAGGGCAAGGGGTGAGGGGCAGTGTCAACGTCAAACAGGGTCCAACCTCTGATTAGAAGATTAAGGAGGAAAGAACTTCCTGAGTCAGCAAACGTTCTGTATCCAATGCTTGCCGTTGGTTCATTGACCACCTCAATAATCTCCATCATACATCAGTAGATCACGTAGAAACTATTCAAGCTCTTGCAACTGTAGCATTACTAAGAATCTGGTATGTAAAGCGTCATCTGGAGGTATGACTGTGCGTTAATAGGTCTTCTTAACTATTGCAACTATGCAAATGTGATCCAATTTCGAGTTTTTAAATTTTGATAGATTCCATGCGAGTGGGATCCATTGAACTCATCTCATAGGTTAGATTTGTGGTGCTTATTGCCTTTCTTCTCAGAAAGTTCTCTAGATGTACCATTTGTCAGCATGTTGTTGATTCTGATAAATATGATGATAGCCTATATATTTTCGTGCGTGTGAAATGTGTCCATAATTCTTTCACTAATGAGAAAACTCATTAACCAAGCGAGTGCCTTCTATGTAGAAAACTACATTCATGAGACAGAATATATCAAATCTAAATGAGTCTGAGTGTGATTCTATGATATTGGGTGAACACCAAAACTTAATAGCTGTGGGCATCTATTTTTGGTGAAATAAAACCTAGAATCTATGTTATAAAATGCTTTTTCTCTGATACTTGCAGCTTCAACCTAGTATAGACCCATGATTTCTGCAGAGATCGTATTCTGTGTTGTATTTTTCTTTGTTATCTTGCTCATGGTTGTTGCAAAGTCATGAAGATCTGGGGCTGGATCAAGGGCGGCTGTAATTATGGTTTCAATATCTGGATATGACGGCAATAGTTTTGTGGCATAGGATGTTCTGTGGCAATTTGTGATGACCACAGTCAAGTGCTGAAAATTTCTTATTCCTGCTGACATTCCTCCTCAATAAAGTCCTCTATCCCTTACCTCAGTGCCTTGGTGTAAAATTGCACATGCCTGATGTTGGACATTTAGCTATACAATCTATATCCATGATTTTGTCTAAACGTCAGCCCTTTTAGTTGACCTTCAGTCATATAGGTCTAATCATCTTACTGAGTACTTCTGTCTGGGCTTATTGTCTGATGGATCTTATCATATCTATGTTTTTATTGGTCTAATCATCCTAATAAGTACTTGTTGCCTGAGCTGGAGTGAGCTACGTACAGGTTTTAAAGAAAGTATGGATAAAGTTAACATCTGCTGGATCAAAGAAGTTTTGCATTTACTCTTCCATTTACCTCAAAACAACAAGGATTGATGAGATGTGTATAATTAGATGTTTCATCTTAGACAAGTCTTATCATTGTTTTGCTTTTCCATTTTAGCAAACTTCATTTTAGACTGATGATGATTGGTTTCAGTCAGATATGATGTGACAGAAGATCGCTTGGTGACAGATTTATCACAACAGAGAAGGATACTTAAGCGAAGGTATTAGTTCAACGAAATTGTTGCTTCTGTCTCACCCCCGGGGCCCTACTACTTCTAATCTTCTTGATAGATACAATGAAAGTTTGTAATTTGTTTCTGGAATCGGCATAGCATTAAATTCTCTCTAATATCATGCAGATACTTCCTGGTGGAGAAAGCAAAAGATGCTAATATTGTTGGGATTTTGGTGGGGACCCTCGGTGTTGGTATGTTGTGCTCATAATTTCTGGTGGAGTGCTTGTGTTTAAGTAGCCAGTCTTCCTCTTTCTGGGAATACTGAACTTGTCCTTCTGGCAGAAGGATTATGTGCTTTCTGAAAGGTTTATAAGTGCTCACAATATGTTAGTCCTGTGCTACTTTGAACTAGTCTTAAAACGTATATCTCTGCCCAATCTAACACTTTCCCGTAGTTCATGATTTACAAGTTGCATTCATTTTGGGGGTAGGGTGGTCTAATATAAGCTATGTACATTGTTTACATTATTGATGATTCGAAATAACCATATTATATTCTGTAATCAGACGTTGTCAATGTATATTTTCAAGATGATCTAAGAGAAATATAAATACAATTGGATAGAATTGCTGAATGTGAGGGGGCTAATAAAAGAGAGCTCATGAAGATTTGATCAATTTGTGGCTGGAAAAGAAAGATGTGACAGATTCAGATGTTATCTTGACACGTTGTTAATCTCTGGTTGTCTTGCACTATGTTTCAAAGTTTCATATCTTACATCTGCCGCTAGGTGAAAAGCTTTGCGATGATTATGCTTGTGCTTGTGCTTTTGTTGGGACATTTCTCTTACTCTCAAATTGTGTTGAAGCCGGCTACCTTCATATGATACATCAAATGAAAGAGCTGGTCACTGGAGCTGGAAAAAAGGCATATACTCTTGCCACGGGGAGACCAAATCCTGCAAAGCTTGCTAACTTCCCTGAGGTACACTCCGATGCGTGAAATATTATTTTTCTTGACCCCATGGGCAAGACTAGCTCAGAATCTCCGATGGCTATTTTATTCTTGCTGCAGTGCGATGTTTTCATCTGTCTCCTGTGCCCAGACGGCTCTGCTGGACAGCAAAGAGTTTTTGGCTCCGGTAATCACACCGTTTGAAGCCATGATAGCTTTCAAGAGGTATCAATTGATTGACATCTAAATGCTGTCACTGTCTAGTTATGTCTATCTTTTAAACTTCCAAGATTCTCAATCTCTCTGCCCTCCCTTCAGTAAGTTCTTTCCATCTTTGATGTCCTCTGGGTGGTGTGTTCAAGCAGTTACAGTGTTATAATGACAATTGGTTTCAGGATTTGAGAAACAGTTTCCAGACAGCATCTTTCTTGTCAGTCTCCTTATGTCTACGTTTACTCTGGCTGATGATAGGGAATGGTTTTATATCAGCATGTTCATGGTTGAGTTTTCTTGTTGCAATTGAATTACAGGAAATGAAGAAGAGCATTGTAAGTTGCTACTATAAGAAACAAATTAAATCCTTATGAAAATTTGACATGGTAAATTACCCATAAACTTTGAAAATTAAATTGGATAGGAGGTGAGCATTGAAGACCGAAATTCCTGGTCTATATCATGAGATTGTATAGTGGAAAGGCTTTGCTATAGCCATGGTCAGTTATAAGTAGGAGAAGGAACCATGCAAATCATAACAAGCAAAGCGGGAATCTCTGAATCTGATACATAGAAAAACATCCAAGTTTATGTTGGTGAAATCACAGTGCTACCATTGTGTCTTGCACAGGCATTTCCACTTTATTTTCTGAAAATCCAAACATGTCAAATTTGACATATTCAAGAGGCTTTGATAACTTTAGAAGGCTCTTTGCCATGTCTCACCTCTTTTTTTTGTGAAGTGTGACTACCCCCACTCAGTTTTACCGTTTTTGAGTTATCCTTGTTCTTCTCATTTCTTGACATTGCCTTCTACCTAGGTTCTGGCCATGAGATTGAAAGAATGTGATAAATGGCCAAAAAGTGCTTTATAGTACGAATATTGAGTTATCAACCTATGTGTCTGCTCCTTCTGGTCAGCCCAAGAAAAGGAAAACAAAAAGAGTTCATGTCTGCACATGAGCCAAGTATAAGTAAATTCAAGGGATTATTCACTAAAGCATCAGTTATGTGTGGCTCTGTCATTATCCCTCAGCATGTATGCTAATTAGGGTTGCTGATGCATCTTTATTTCACTGTGCTAGTGGAAGTCAGTGGACAGGAGAGTATGTTGTGGAATTTCGGGATTTGGTTACATCATCCCCAGAAGAAGTCAGGAAACCATCAGAAGAAGCTCGTTTTTCCTTCCTTAAGGGTGGATATGTAGAAGACTAAAATCTGGATGGTATTTTTTCTTGCTCACCATATTTATGTTTGACATGCAGAGAAATATCCTCTGGTTATGATTGTTAGCTACTTATTTCTTCTGCTCAATTTTTTGCTCCACTAGGGATTGACGGGGAAGATAATGAAGATCTCGCATTGGCTCATGCTACAGAGAAGGCTCTTTCACTGCTCGACAGGCATCCTGATTCTGTTGTCAAAGGAACAGCTAAATCTGGGGCCGAGTTTCTCGCAGCTAGAACTTATCACGGTCTTGACATGGATACCTACAGTTCTACCCCAGAGCCATTTATAGTTGGCAGGAGTGGCAAGGCATCGGGGTACGAGGATGAGAAAAGCTGTGAGAAGGATTAGATGGGTCTGATAAAAGTTCAGCGACATTGGAATTCCTGGATGCAAGTTACTGACTACTGATCAATCAAGTTGGTGTGGTTCAGTTGATGGGCAAATTCAGGTGGCCCCTCATTTGATTCTCTTCTTGTCATTTTTGATCGAGTCTCAATACCTTTCATGTGACCGGGAAGCAGGAGGCAGTGACACTGGGTGCATCGCTTGAGATTGAGGGGTGCATCTGTTAATCATCCCGAGCTCATAAAATGGTGAACATGCAATGTAACATATGATGATTGGTCTCTAGTTTTGGGGGGATTGTCATGAAGTACTGGAGAAAATTCTGTTGTAATTACATGATAGTGAGGGCTTATGCTTTGTTTGGGTTCTTGTTTCCTCTTTCCTTTTTCTTTCCCCCCAAAGTGGCTTTCGGGTTTTAGTTCTGGCTGTGTGATGGCTTTAGCTTTACTGTGTTCTGTAAATTACATTTACGGTTTCATAGGGACTTTTTGATGTTGTGTTGTGGTTGTTCCTTTCACCAAAGAAAAGACTGCAAGCATGCGCAATCAAAAGCCAAAAAAAAAGAAAGCTGCATGTGCAGCATTTTGAATTATAACTTTTGACTTCTTTTCATGGAAAAAGAAAAACGTGTGAACGCTCTTTGACGTTCATACACGGTTGTAGATCATTTTCAACGACGGGGAAATACGGAGCACAGGTCAACAACCGCTTCATCGCGAAAGGTAAATGATGATGGTTCTGAGAATTGGTCAGAATGAATCCAGAAACAAAGTGGTGGTCAACTTTGGTATTTTGCAGTGAGGAAGTTTCCTTGGACTTTAGCCTGGGACGATAATGTGGGAAGCTTCTTTTATGAAACGGTCTCTCATGAATTCCAATGCCCCCGTTTGAAAATGAGTATAGCTCATCAAAGATTGCGGTTTTGACTTTATGAAGCCCCTGAACCATTCCCATCTGATTGCTTAACGATCCTCCTTTCTCTCTGTCTAATCTCAGTATCACGATTGCCGTGTAAAGGACGAGATAGCGATCCCACCTGACCAGCTACTGCATGTTCACCCTAGCGGCGATCTGGGCGATTGATCCCTCAGAACCCGATTCGAGAACAGAGTAGTGATTCCACAAGGTGCGATTAGCGAAATGCACTTGGTCAGATATTGAATTCTGCCAAAGCAATCTAAGCCTCTCTAGCTGTGATCTACGAGCTCAGCCTCTCCTTCGCTAGAAGAGCTAGGGAAGTGATGGAGCGTGTGTGATGTGTTTAGGTTCGGACAATCTTCATGACCGGCCTCCCCGACGATGTCAAACAGAGGGAACTCCAGAATATGCTCAGGTGGTTGCCTCGCTACGAGGCGTCGCAAGTGAACTTCAAAGGCGAAAAGCCCATGGTTTTTGCGCTGTTCTCAACAGCTCAGGAGTTCTTCATTAATGTCATTCAAATGTCACTTTCATTCACTCTTTTTCAATGGCCATATTAAAGCTTGAGATCATCTCTCTTTATCCATTATCGAAATTTTATTTGAATTGTAGTATTTAATAAATATGTTGAACGACAAACTGATACATTAAAACTTATGAGCTTCTCTATTACCTTTTCTTGAAACGATTTCAAATTACATGGACTTTACATAAAGTTATATTCATTTTTTATTTTTTACTCAATAGATTTGCTTTGACGGATATGGGACATATCAAAATAAGTGGATTTGAAAAGAAGTATTTGAAATTGAATGAAATGTCAATATGCATGTTTCAACTAAGTTAAACTTTTTAACTTCTTTTGATAGTTATAGTTAATGATCATTAAGCAGAAAATCCATATAACAGGCTCCTTCAATATTTTAACATAACTTAAATTGAGTAAATAAACTGACTACTTATTCACATGTTGAAATATGTTGTACTTCAAAATACGAAAAAGATATACTTCCCTCTCTAACTTATTTTTTAATTAACTAAATAAGTTATGTATATCAATAAATTTATATGTTTTCACTTTTTTTTTCAATTTTTAAAATGAATAAGAGATAAAATTGGAAGGGATAAATGTATCGAAAGGATAATAATAATTATTTTGAAAATATTTTGTCTATTTTGAATTCTTCTCAAATTTAAAATCAACAAGAGATGAATATTAGAGAATAAATTTGATATGCTTTCTCTTTAATCCGCTTTCTTTCTTGAAATTCGAACTCCATAAAAGATTCAGAAATTACAAATCAATAAAAAAAAATATTTATTGGGCGAATGTGAGCCAGTTGACGTGCCTTGCCATATGCCAATCTGGAAAGCAAAGTATAGTGCCAACGTGGCGATCCGATTTCAACAACAAAATCTTTTGAATTCCTAAATCAAAGCTCCAGATCATCTCTTTTTATCCATTAGCTAGATTTTATCATTATTGTAGTACTTAAAAAATTATTCCAACAACAAACTAATATAGTAAATCTTACGAACTTCTCTCTTTGTATTTTTTTAATCAATTTACAATTATTTGAACTCTACGTAAAACTATGTTCATATTTATTTTCTACCGAATAATATTTGCTTTTAAATAACTCAAGATACATTTAAAATAAGTGGATTTCAAAAGGACCTTTAATCGAATGAAATGGCAATATATCAAATTTTTAACTTCTTTTATTAATAAATAAGTGGTGTTGTAATATTTAACTTTTCCTAAAGTAGATTAGTGTTAGTGTAGTTTCTGTATTTAATGAACATTGAGCAAAAAAGTTATAACATAAGCTATAAATCCAAATTATGTAAAGATTAATTGTGCAGTCATTCCCATCTTGGAATATTTTTCAAATTATAAATCTTATTCATTTGTTTGTTAAGATTATTTCCATTTATAATTTAATTTTCAATTTACTGAATAAATTATCCATCAATTTATGTGTATATCTTCAGTTTTTTGAATTATAAGATGAATAAGAGATAAAACTTGAAAGGGAAAAATATTTTGGAAAGATAAGATTTATGATATGCAAAATATTTTGTCTCTTTTAATACATTTCGAAAGGATAATAGTTATAATCAATTAACAAAGTAACAACCGGTTGCTCGTTTTCCCGTAGTTAAAGACCATCCTAAAAATCCCCCACCAGCTAGCGAGAAAGGATAAGAAAATTGGGAGATAAAACATATCAATACTTTGAAGCTTCTCTTTAGATGAGAAGTTACTTTTCTTTTTTTTGCCCTTTTTGAATTTACACAGGGTACACTTCACGCAAAACTCTTGATCACATGAAGTCTAGGCTTGGGAACATTACCGACATAGTTATAGAAAACCAATAAGCCCCTTATGCGATCCTACTCTCTCTTTAAATTTGCTTTCTTTAAATATCCATTGAAATTAGAGTGAGAATTGGAACGACAAATCAAGAGGAAAATGCAAAAACTCTGTTAGAATATTTAAATAATAAACCGCCACTAAACTAAGCATGAAGGAGAGTGTTAAAATATTTAAATAATAAACCATCAGCATATTTTTAGAATAATTGACAGTGGTACCACTAAATTTCACAAAACCTTATACCGCTTTGACTATTTGGTGGGATACCTTTTCTAGTAAGAAAAGATCTTGGCATCTGTCAGTTCCTTGTCTTCATCCCATAGAGAAAGATTACTTACTGAAACATAGGCGTAAGAAAAAACAGAAGACCTTACAAAAAGTAAGCAAAGAAAATCTACTGTGCAAACGCTGACCCCGCTTCCTCTTGCTTCTCACCGTTCACCAATGCACCTCATCGCAAGTATGAACAAGACCATCATCAAATAGAATTCGAGGCGGGACAGCAACACACCAACGCGCACCATTTTGCCATTGCCGCGTGTCCATCCGGCTATCAGCAAGAACAGAGTAACAGATACCACCGCGGTGAATAAAGATGCTGAGATTATGAGAACAGGACTGGGACGGTCACGGGCAAGATAAATCAGGAGTGCGGCGCCTAAAACCGCAGAGACGACGAGGGTGAAAAGTAAAAACTTTTCAGCCCAGGCAAAGTCAAATACGCCAGAGAACCGCAGGCCATTACATGCTTGTTGAGGGGTGTGTAGGTCTCCTGCGACAAGCGAACTGTCGGGAGCAGAGGAGTTCGGATATCCGTTCAACATGTCTGTTGGCCTCTGGACAACCAATTCTATATCTGGAACTTGAGTATCTCCGATTCTTCCAGCAAAGGACTGTTTTGGATTTGTGGCCATGGCCAACGACTCTTGAAGGTCTGCTGCTGGATTTGCCGCCATTGATTGATAGGAGTCCATGGATGATGGAAGAGTTAGTTTCTAATATCAACCACAATGCATTATAATCGGGTGGGCAAGATCCTAATCCTAAAGGGAGAGGGAATCCAATTATCATGTGAAACCATGAAAAAGACGGGGTTAATCAGCTCTATGAACAGACAAATAATGATAAGGGCGATGACTTGAGGAGGCATCTCATCTAACATCATCTACAGAATAGGGTAGGTTTCTTCCCCAAGAAAAAAAGGAAAAAAAAAAGAAAAGTGTTTTAATAGTTTAATATATATATATTTTTTTAAAATCGATAAAAGGGTATCCGAACTCTGGGCCGTGAACAAGAGACCCGGACCAGATTGTCCCCGGTCATTCCTGGCCTTCCCCGAATCACGGACACCATCATCGACTATCACTTACCATCATCATGAGACTCGTCAGTCTAATGCCACCGGGTCATCATGACTGATCACCACCTTGACTCGCCGCGGGAAACGAACGCAAAATGGATGGATCGAAGACGGATGTTGCGATTTCCATATGAAATGGAACGTCAAAGTGTCCTCAAACAAGAACACAGCTTCGTTTAGACATTTTTACAAACAATTGGTGGCCGGTTTCAACACATTGCACCAAACATAATCGATTTCGGTCCATATGCTCAAGCATTACTCAAGAAATTCATGTTTCCTTAAACAAAAACAAAACGAGGAGGTTCGTACCTTGACAAATCGAACTTCCAGAACACGAACGATGATCAAGCGAGCGAGCAGATGTTCCGAAACTCGTCACCGGTCGAGGATGAGCGCCGGTATTTGAAGTTTCGGCTCGTCGAACTACTCACGGCTGAAAAACAGACCGAAGAAAGCGTGCCTCTCGGGTGATGATGACACGAGCACAGCAACGAGCACCACGAAAGTCTCAAGCTTCTCAGATTTGCTTTTGCTCGAATCCTCCCTCGAACTCTAGAACGACCAATCCATGAGAACAAGGCAAAACCCGGCTGCGAGCGAGGCTTCTGAAGTGGCCACGACGAATGTAGAGGAGGAAGATGAACCCCCTGGGGACGACAGGGGTATTCTCAAGTTAATTTCATCCTTACCCTTCTCTCTCCGTTTCCCCCCTCCTGCGAATGCCTCTCTCTCTCTCTCTCTCTCTCTCTCGCTCGCCCGCGCGCGCCTACACTCACCAGAACCGGCCCTACATCATATTTTCTAGTTCATTTTTTTATTGTTTGTATATGCTAATTTATTTATTTACCCTTTTGTTTGACTACTTTTTTTTTGGGGTTGTTTTTGCTCTTTCGTACTTTCATCAGAACAAACGCTTCAATAGTATATAAAATTAGGTGTCGACGTACATGGGTTTAGATAAACTTCTCCTCTTAATTTTTAGCTAGAGATAAGGTTGAAATGAGATGGACCTCATTTAGGATTCGGCAGTAGGGTGATGCCGCCAATCACGTAGACTCGTGAGTGAAATAAGATTTGAGCGTGAAATGTTTGCTTTTTAGAAAATGCAAGATAGGGAATTTTGAGCAAATTTCAAGACTCGTGCAACTTACCTTGCTGGAGAATCTCCTCAGAGAAGGGTCATCCAAGATGGGGTTTCTCTTTCCATGGTAAACTTCTATTGTATCACGGGCCAGGTCAAAAGCAATTCCAACTTCAAGGGGTTAGCCTAGTTAGTAAGTCGGCTATAAATAGCACTCTAAAACTCAATGGATTGCGATTACTAGCACAGTCAGGGTTCTTGAAATCGCATTCTTCACAAATCCGACGAAGAATCTCTGAGAGATCACATGTTCTTCAGAAACCTCGTTTGACCATCTTGCTCCAGATGGCGACGAATTTAGCACGTTTTGGGCTCATGACCAGCAATCTTGATCCTATGATAGTAACTTCTAACTCCGTGACACATTCCAAATCGACACCGTCCGCATTATTTAGAACGAGGTGATCTCTTCTGGGATTTCTTCCCATCAATCCTCGAAGATGTAGAACTCATTCGGTAAGTGTGGATGCACTCTGGGACTGAGGCACGGCCCAGACTCCCACGGGGGGCAGCAGTGGGGAATCTTGGACAATGGGCGAAAGCCCGATCCAGCAATATCGCGTGAGTGAAGAAGGGCAATGCCGCTTGTAAAGCTCATTTTTTGATTTCAATCACCACCGGGCAGCAAGCTCCACGCTTCTCAGTAAACTTCTAGCCGTACCCTATCCGCCAACCTGCACTGGTTAAAATATCTTTGGCGAAAACGTTGACATCCGATTGTGGTGGACTTGAGTTTGCGAGCAGTTGCAGTTATTGATGCTGTAGATCGGGAACATGGCAGAATAAGACAAGGTGTTTAGGTTTGAGATGTGATAGAAATACCTTACGAGGGCTAATTTCCACTATTAATGGTCAATCAATTGACTTCCGACTGCACTCTACACTCTAGCTTTCTTTAATTCCGTTGGATTGCTTTGGATGCTTCCTGCTTTCAGTAAAGTAAGGACTATGCTTCTAAGCGGCATTAACATCAAAGAGAGGATTCGGTGGAAGTAGGGAAAAAAGCACAGTTGCTAGTTGACAGAAATTCACTCCTTCAACCCTATCCTCCATCGGCGAGTCAATACCCGGCGAGAAGGCAGTGAGTCGACGATCATATAGTAGGTGTACCGTGAGTGGAAGGAACGCAGCAATAACTCTTTTATAACCCCTTAAGGCAATAAAGGGAGTGAGTGACCCATGAGCGAGAAGCAAAACAATAGGAATTTTTTCTGTTGCCAAAAAGAAAAGGGTGACCCATAACTTGTTTTCCCGGTTTAGATATAGATTCAAGAGAAGAGCCCTATTGGATATAGTAAGGGGAAAGGGCAGTTTTACTAGTACAGATAGATCCTCCTTTTGGTACGTAGACGGATCGAAATGTAGTTGAAGTTTATCCAGCTCGTGACAAGGCCTTTTTGGTCATATCCCTTCCCTTGGTCTTGCTTGTTATTGTTATATTCAGTTCCCCTTTGTCCTTCCCTCGCTCAACTATTTGTTGAGCTTCCTTGATTTTCCAAGAAAGCAATTCGGTTTTGCATGGATGCCTCGAACCCCCTATTGTGGGTAACTGGCCAAGGCTCCTGTAGCACCCGCTCCTCGAAGGAAGTCTTCCCTGTCCACGAGGAAGAGTTGGACGAGCCCGAATCCCCCGAGGAGGCCATCATCATGGTACCATATTGTGTCTCGGCAGTCATGACGGTCCGCACACCGAAAATCACAACAATAGAGACAAGCTCACTGAAATAAAGACCCACTTTCAAGAGAAAGTAAGGTCAGGGATTTTAAACTTACTTGTTTTAGTAAGCTACTCTTCGTCCCTTCCTCGGAACCACTGGATTGAGGAATCAGAGCAGCAGCAAAAAGAGCTTGAACTTACTCACTTTCCAGAACATATTGATGGCTGTTGTTGGTCCTGAGGTAGTCAATTTTTTCTTTTTTTATGAGATCAAGCCCGGTTCTCTTTGTCTTCGAGCTCTCATTCCTCAATCCATTTATTCGTTCCTTCATATACATGATCGCGTTCCTCATCGGCTTTGATTTGTGAATTGAGCAATGGAATTTTATAAGCGTGGCAAATTTTGCATAAATTTTTATGCTTGGAAAATAAACCCCCCCAAAAAAAAAAAACACTTGCAAGTAGCATTTGTAGAAAATATTTCATTATCGCAAATTTGAAGCACTTATCTGCTAGTTTCCAAAAGTAAGCATTTGAAGCACCATTTGAGTTGGCCCACAATAACGATGGCCCAATTCCCTTAAAAAGAACAAACTTTAATTCAGGCTCAATACTGGCTCGGTTTTTTTTTTCCTCTCTCTCGTTAGAAGAAACACTAATTTTAAATCGGTACCAAATTCTAGCTCTCAACTAGTTTCTATCCGATGATGCCGTTAAAGGTCCAACGTGTAATTCTCTCCCTCCCTCCACGTTTCATTCCACGTCTTCTTTACTTTTTTTCTCTATTTTTCTTACTCTTTTTTCCTTTTATCTTCTTCATTGCGGCAGCCATGGCCGCTCAAGCTCATCCTTGCAGACGCCATGACTACTCCAGCTCCGTGGCTATGACGTTCCATAATGTCATGCAAAACACATCTTGTGTCCTATTTTTATATATTTATTTCTTATTTATATTTTTTTTTTAAAAATTGAAGAACATGCTGAAACATTACAGTACAAGTACAAATGATCCCTCGCAACATCAACTTTTGTATATATACTAATCATCGATATAAGAATACAAACATACAAAAATAGCTTAGAACATCAGACCAGTCTTGAGAACAAGTTGGATTAAAGCTAGCACCATTATATATATATACTATCATCAGATCAAAGCGTGCTGGTAAAATATTCAAACAACCACCATACTCAAGGGTCTAACACTTCGGACACCAGCTCGTCGCCATCATCATCAAAACAAAGCGGACTTTCGAACACTCTTAGGGGTCTCACCAACTCATCATTAATATAACCATACTAGGCGATCCTTTAAGGTTTAAGTTGTGGTAACCCTGCGTCGATCCAAATTGTAGAGCTACACTTAATATGCACCGCTATGAATCCGGGTACAAGTACATACTAATAGTCACACTCAAAAGATAGTGGTACTCCAAATCTCATCATGGAAAGTGGCTACAAATCTTTAAAATAGAAGGGGTAGCAAAAGCCCAGTTAATGACATTTCTAGATTTAAGGTAGGAGATTACTTGACCGAGTATCATATACAACAACATAGATTCAAGACAAGTTTAACATGAATTGCATATACAAAATGAAAATGAGCAGATTTATTAGCTTTTTACCAAGATGCTTAAAAGAAAAATAACTTGTTGATGTGGCATAAAATTGTTCATTCAAATGCAAGCAGATGATGTACTATTTCACAATTACAATCACTGCATAAATAGCTCATTAAGATACACAAGCGAGTATCTAGCCATATTCGTCTTTGTCCAGGACTCATATCGACTAGCAAGGTATCACCAGCAACTCATGAGAGGCGAAATCAAAAGCCATCTAGCCAAATATCAGCCCATTCACCATGGATGTCTTCTACAACAATGAAAAAGTAAGCCATGCTTATAAGCAACTATTCAAGACATATTGTTTATCATGCATGTGATTCGCGAGCCCATTTCATAACCTTCATCCTGTTTTCATCGTGCCATCGTCATTTAATAGAGTGTAACTCCATGCATCAATTAGATTAATTTAACAGTGGGTCCTATTCCAAAGCTTTGTCGGCAAATAGTGTCAGATCAAACATTTCCAGACCTCTTATTTACCTTGCCTTTTTATATTTCCATGCTTTAATTTGAGGCTAAAATTTAACCTACGCGTGAAGGGGTGTTAGGATTTTAAATTACATTTTCATCTAATAATTTAAATTTTTAGAACAGTTGACAATATATTCATAAAATCTCACAAAAGACTATAAAGAAGAAGTTGTTTATAGTGGATTGAAGCCAAAGACTTGCGTGGCACCGCCAGCACTTACATGGATAATTTTTAATAATTTTTTGTTTTCTTTTTTTCTCTCTCCTTCCTTTCTTCTTCCTCTAGGCGGTTGCCAAGCGGCAGGCAATGGCCTTGGCCAAGGTGAGGCCGACCCTTGCTTAGGCAAGGGCAACCTCGATGAGGGCTCCCCTCGCCAAATCTAGCCAGGTCGCCCTAGCTTGGGTGAGGCTGACCCTTGCCTGGGTGAAGGTAGTGTTAGGACTAGAATTAGCACCTAGAGGGGGGTGAATAGGTGTTTAAAGCGATTTTAATAAATTAAACCGAATGAGATATAAATAACTTAAAACCAACAATTGCAGCAAATGAAAGCAGTTAAAGATAAAAAGGATTAGGGATAGAGAATCAAGACTCAGTTTATAGTGGTTCGGCTTAGATCAAGCCTACGTCCACTCTCCCGCACGGACAGCCCTTCTAGCTGGATTTCACTAAGAATCAAAAAGAGTGATTACAGTCTCACACTCTTGAGTCCACAGTGTAGATTACTCTACTACACTTCCTCAAGGTCTTACTACAATATGATCTTTCTTTTGATTACATATAATGCTCGAAGAATGATGTCGCAAAATAGAAAAGGAGATTCAAACTTTGGAATTCTTCTATCCGCACCCTTCAACAACTAGAGCATCTCTCTTATATACTTCTTCATGCCTTCAATACCGTTGGCACCTTCCAAAGAAGTTCTTCCAATCAACCCGTTGGACAGAATCAATTTAGAGAGATCTCGAGCTCTTTAAGGTAAGTGTTGATAACCCATCAATCCTGCTCGCCCATACAATCAGGATCTCGGTTTCCATAAGTAGATCATTCCAAATATAAGTTGCGAAATCTTTAGAGAATCTATACATATTCCATATGAAAGTAAGATCTTTTAGTGCTGAATCCAGTAGAAAGATATCCACTAGTCGTTAGAATAAGAATCATATAAGATCGAATAAACGTCGTTCGAAACTGTCCATGTGAGTAGACTTTGAAATATAAGTCTTGAGTCTTGCCGCTTCAGACTTTGATCTTCAGACTTTGTCAATAGAGTCTCGTAAGTCTTCGGACTAGACGATAAAAATGTTTTGTCAACTTCAAAATACTTTAAGAGAATTCATCTAACAATCTCCCCCTTTTTGATGGTGACAAAACTTTCCTGCATTTGAATATTATCGCCCGCAATACAACTTTTAAGCAAGCATCATAAAAGATTAGAATAAAAATAGTAGAAGTAGAAGTTATCCCTTGCATACACGATATCCCATACCTGTACTTTCCCTGTACACAGATCTGCATTCACCGAAACCTCATTAGTCATAAACAGACAGTACTCTTTTTATCTAATTTAAGAAGCTTAAAGTATTGCCATAGTGAGCACACATTCAAAAACTGCACACGTTTAAAAAAACTCAAGTCAAAGTCTAAATAACAACTTAAAAAAATATAAAAGATAAGATTTGGTTTGAGAACAGAAAATCATTCGAAAATCTGCAAAGTCTTCTCCCCCTTTTTGTCAGCATAAAAAAAATCAAGGAGCTCGAGGAATGCGAACAAGTTGAAAGTCCTCCATAGATTTGACAGTGTCTTCAAGCTTCCTCAAATCTTCCCGTACTTGGGTGAGAGTAGTGCCATTTGCGGTATCCCGAATCGACGCCGAACATCTTTAAGCCGATCATGCGAGTGATGAACATTGCATGATTTTCATTCTGCAAGGTCTGAAATTCATATCCCATGGCATAAATTTGTCCTTTGAGTTCCAAGATGATTTCAAGCAACCTTTGAAAATCTCCAGAATTGTCGGTCCCGAGTGCTTGTTTCAGCTCGGTCGATGGTGGAGTCAAGCCAGTATGAATGTCAGCAGGAAGTTCAGTGTGTGGAGATGATGCCTCTCCTTCAGGAAATTGTGCAGCATGAATATCTTCAGCATCAGGAGGTGATCGACTAACACCTGTTTGTGCATCATTTTCTCTAAAAGTCAGTAAAAGAGGGGTGTGTTCTCTGTCTGTATCTCCCCCTGTTTCCATATCTTCTGGAGGAGAAAAGAATTCTTCTTTCTGAGGAGTTTCCTCAGTGATAGGCTGTCGTAGATCCTCTTTTTCTGCTGGAGAATCTGTTTGTTCTGGTTCATCTACTTGTTCTGCTTTTCCTTCTTCCTCTTCCTCTCTTTCTTCCTCTTTCTTCTCTTCTTCTTTCTCTTCTTCTTTCTCTTTCTCTTCTTCTTTCTCTTTCTCTTTCTCTTCCTCTTCCTCTTTTTCTGCAAATTGATGTTCTGGAACAACTGGAACAGATGCAGCAAATTGAGAAACAAGAGCAGAGATGGGTAGAGCATCCTCATCATCTTCATCTTCCAAGATGATTGCCCTTCTCTTTTTGGTAGAACTAACCACTGGTTCTTTCCCTTTTCTTTTGGCCGATGAGTCCGGGTCCGAACTTGATAGGAGTCTTTTCCTTGAATTGCTCCAGCTTCTTGCTAAGCTCTTTCAGACGCATTTTGGTAATCATCCTCAGCCCGATGACCATTTTATCAATAGTCTTCACAGTGAGAATATGTGGAGGTTGAATGTGCAGATGTCTGAAGAGACGAGTAATGAGAGCAGCATAAGGAAGTTTTCCTTTGTCCTTTTCCATGCATCTGTACATGTGGAATATGATGGTATGCGGCAAAGAGAAGTTAAGACCAGTCTTGATTGCAAACATTAACTTGGCTTCAGAGATGGATACATCTGTCTTGGATGTTGATTTGGGTCTCAGACAGCTGATCACAATCTTGTGCAGCAAAGTATTTGTTGCATTCATCCCGGAGTAGGAGAGTCGACCTTACGCAATTCTGTCTCTTGCAAGTTCAAGAGTAGCATGGCTTACGGACACACTGATTGATTGGAAAGCCCCTCTTTCCACACCAAGTACATCAGCCAGAATGTCCTTATCAACAACATACTCTTTATCCCTCACGCTGAAGGAAAAGCTGTTTGCATCAATGAAACTGAGATTGGAGTAAAAGTACGCCGTTAATTCAGAATGTGCCATATCACGGTCGATCTGAAGCGATAAAGTTGAAGTTTTTCAAACTTTTCTCCCATATTTATGCTCAATAAGTCCAGAAAATCAAAATCCACAGTCCGTGGGTTCATCACCCCACGCTTCAGCAATTTTCATACTTCTTCCTATGTCCGTCGAGCGGAACAGTTCATCCTTCTTCCCTCGAAGGTTTGCAGCCACACCCATCCATGGTTTAAAGTGGATGAACATCTTTTCATCATCATCCTTTCCATCTGGCTGATTCATACTACCAAACCTAGGGTCACTGGGGAAGTTTGCAAATGCTTTTGCAGCCGTTCCTTCAGGAACAACCCCAGACCTCTCCATGACAGTGAGAAAATTAGTCTCGTTTCTGTAACCCTTCTCTTTCAGAAATTCATCCACGAAGGTCATAGCAGAACCACCTTCCTTTAATACAGAGTAAAGCTTATAAACAAAGGCAGGCTTAAGAGTTCTTACTTGGTTCAATATCTTCAAAAACCGTTTCGCATCTTGAGGGCCATGTCCTTGAGGTCTAGTTGGGGAAGACCGCTGTTGAGATCGTTGAGGAGTTTGCTCAGTAGGAAAGTCACTTTCTTCAGTGAGATCAAAGTGCGTAGGCCCCTCACCAGATCCCTGTGGTCCCTTGTTTGCTATTCTGGATGACTTCCTTTGATACGACATTGTGCTTTCTTTGGAGAAGCTTTCTCACTTGTGTCGCAAGAAAGTTGAAAACTTTGAAACAAAGAAGTTTTGGAGAGAAAAATACAGAGCAGTGAAAAGTTTTTTATCTAGGGTTTCTGGGTAAAGTGAAAACGAAGGAGAAGAGGTGTATAAAAGATAACAGCTACGGGGGATAATCCAAGCGTCGTATATTTTGGAAATCTTAAAATTTCCTTTTTGAAAAATAACTGCCTTAATAAATCGATAACCACTCTCTTTAAATATAACCGCCTTAAAAATAAACAGATAATCTTACCTTATCGATAAGACAGTTTAAGTAAATGAACTTACAATCGTGTTGATTCGTATTCTCAGCCTTTAACCTTTGAGTCGATGCTCGTCGGACTTTAGTTACCGAGTCGAGCTTCAGCATTCTTCAAGAGATAATATATTGAGTCTTGAGCGAATAGACTCAAACAAGCTTTTCTCAAGTGGCTTTGTGAAGATGTCTCGCCGCTTGATTCTTTGAGTCTATGAATTGTATCAAGACCTCTTTGTTCGAACATGATCTCTTATAAAGTGATGTCGAATCTCAATATGTTTTGCTCTTGAATGTAGGATAGGATTCTTTGTAAGATTGATTGCACTTGGTGTTGTCACATCTTATTTACGTGCAAGAGTCTTCAATGCCAAAGTCTTGCGGTTGTTGTTTTATCCACGGTATTTGAGAACAGCAACTTCCAAGGGCTACGTATTCTGCTTCAGCCGTTGAAAGAGCCACGGTACTTTGTTTCCTTGAAAACCAAGATACCGCCTGTTTCCAAGCAATTGACAAGTACCTCGAAGTGCTTTTTCTTTCAACTCTACAACCTGCAAGATCTGCGTCTGAATAGTCAAGAAGTGTAAAGTCTCATTCTTTGGGATACCAAAGACCGATCTTAGCAAAGTAGCAACATATTTAATAATACGTTTAACAGCACTTAAGTGAGATTCTCTAGGATCGATTGAAACCTAGCACATATGCAAACACTAAATAATATGTCGGTCTGGATGCGAAAGATAAAGAAGTGAACCAATGATACTCTGTATAACTTTTGGTCAATTTTCTTCCCTTCTTCATCTTTGTCTATCTTCAAGGAACTTGACATTGGTATGTCAGTCTTTTTGCAATTTTCCAGACCGAACTTTTTAACAAGTTCTTTTGCATTTTTCTCTTGATGAATGAATATTCCCTCCTTTAGTTGTTTGACTTGTAGACCAAGGAAGAAGGATAGTTCACCCATCATGCTCATCTCGAATTCATCCTGCATAAACTTAGAAAATTTCTTACACAAAGTCTCATTAGATGATCCGAATATGATGTCATCAACATAAATCTGAACAAGTAGAAAGCTTTTACCTTCCTTTTTAATGAACAAAGTAGTGTCTACCTTTCCTTTAGAAAAGCCACTATGAATTAAGAAATTACTTAGCCTTTCATACCAAGCTCGAGGAGCTTGTTTCAATCCATATAAAGCTTTCTTCGGTCGAACACGAGTCTGGTTTCTTTGAATCTTCAAATCCAGGAGGTTGTTCCACGTAGACTTCTTCTTGAATAAATCCATTCAGGGAATGCGCTTTTGACATCCATTTGAAACAACCTGAAATTCTTATAGCAAGCAAAAGCAAGTAGTAATCGATTGCTTCTAACCTTGCTACTTGGAGCGTAAGTCTCATCATAGTCTATCCCTTCTTCTTGCGTGTATCCTTTAGCCACAAGTCTTGCTTTGTTTCTCGTTACTTTGCCTTTTCGTCAACTTTGTTCCCGAAAACCCATTTAGCTCCAACAACTGATTTACCTTTTGGTTTGGGAGTCAATTCCCATACGTCGTTAATACTTGAATTGTCTGAGCTCTTCTTGCATTGCTTCAATCCAGCTTTCATCAGCTAAAGCTTCTTCAATATTTTTGGGTTCTATTTCAGAAATAAGAGCAACAGCACTAGACTCTTCTCGTCTTTTGGATCTTGTTCGAATTCCCTCATTAATGTTCCCAATTATGAGTTCTTCAGGATGACTAGACTTGTGCTTTCGATTCTTGGGTCGATCGATAGATTGTTGATCTTCTTCTTGAGTGGATTCTTCATCGGTAGCTTGTTGTACGATTTCGAATTAGTAACTTCTTCGGTGGAGTTAGATCTAGCGAGTCCTGGAGCGGATTCTGAATCTTCATCTGAATTTGCTGAACTTGTGGAGAGTCTTGAAATTTGACATTCATTGATTCTTCCACGATCGAGTCTTTTTGTTGAACACTCTAAAAGCTTTGCTTGTAGTTGAGTATCCAAGAAAGAATCCTTCATCTGATTTTTCTTCAAACTTACCAACACGATCATTTGCATTCTTTAGAATAAAACATTTGCAACCAAATATTTGAAAATAAGAAACTATTGGTTTCTTTCCTTTAAAAATTTCATAAGGAGTTTTCTCAAGAATTGGCCTTAAAAACGCTCGATTTATAATATAGCAAGCGTTGAAACACTTTCCCCAAAACCTTGAAGAAATTTGATTTCCAATTAAAAGTGTTCTTGCCATTTCTTGTAAAGACCTATTCTTTCTTTCCACAACCCCATTTTGTTCTGGTGTATACGGAGAGGAGAATTTGTGTTGAAAACCAAATTCATCACAAAATTTAGTAAAGTCTTGATTTTCAAACTTACCTCCATGGTCTGTACGAATGCTTGAGATAGTGTTACCTTTCTCATTCTGCACTTTTTAGCAAACTTTGAAAAGAGAGAAAAGTCTCGACTTACTTGAAAGAAAGTAGACCCAAGTAAATCGTGAATAATCGTCCACTATTACCAAACAGAACCTTTTACCACCAATGCTTTTCGTTACGGTAGGTCCAAACAAATCCATATGCGAAGCTGCAATACATGATTAGTGGAAACTTTATTTATTGATTTGTAAGAGTTTCTAACCTGTTTACCCGAGACGCATGGTGTACATAGATCGAGACTTTGAATAATTGAGAATAGGCAATCCTCGAACAAGTTTCTTTGTAGAGATCTTGTTGATTTGCTTCATATTGATATGGCCTAGCTTTTTGTGCCATAGATTTGCTTCATCTTGTACTGATATTAAGCACTTGTGATCTTTCTTGATTCACATCCGGAAGATAGATATTTCCATGTCTTCGACCGGTAAAAGATTGAGTAAAGTCTTTGATTCCGAGCACGTTTCTTCCCGAAAGTTGATCTTGAAACCAGAATCACATAAGCGACTTATGCTAAGCGGGTTGTAATTTAATCCTTCAACTAAGGAAACATTATTGATAGACAAACTTCCAATCTTTTTGTTCCTCGACCGGTAATCCTTCCTTTGTTGTTACCACCAAAGGAAACTTTTCCTCCGTCTATCTGGATAAGTTTTATGAAGCAGCTTGAGTCTCTGTCATATGTCTTGAGCAGCCACTATCAAGATACCATTTAATCTTCTTTTTGATAGTAACCTTTTGCAATTAACAAGAATTCAAGCTCTTTTTGGTACCCATACCATCTTGGGTCCGAAGTGTTAGAACAATAGACGAGTCTTAGCCCAGCTCTTTTTAACGAGGTCTCCAAACCAAAGGACATTCTTTCTCAAAGTGTTCTAAGCTTTTACACTTGGAACATCTCGAGCATTTCTACCAACGGGTTTTACAAAAACTTTCTGGAAATGATTCTTGTAAACAATTCTAGCTGGTCTTTGTTTAATTCTTTCTTTTACCTTCGGAAAATCAATTAGTGGAATAGTTTCAGAAGTCATACCAAGACCTACCTTATCAAAATATGGTCTTTGTATCGAAATAATCTTATCCAGCTTTTCGAACCATTTGAATTTTTTTTTGATATGTTAGTGATATCATTTTTCAAAAGATTATTTTCATTCGAAATACTGTCTGAGTTTTCTTTCACAACAACAAAATCTTTTTCCAGCTTTTCAAATTTTTCTTTCATAAATTTATCCTGTTGCTTCAATGTAGAATTTTCCCTTTTCAATTCGGAGATCCTCTTAAGAGAGGTTTTCAGACTAAGACAAAGTTCATCAATATATTTAGAAACTTTAACAGGAATTTTCAAGTTACCAACCTCAAGTTCGCTGTCTGAGTCTCGTGTAATCAATCAAGGTCTGAGTCCGAGTCTGATTTTGCCATTAAACAGATATTGGCATAATCATCGTCACTTTCTTCACATTCAAGATATCACTCCAAGTCTCGCTTTGAGTGCCTTCCTGTTTTTCTCGTTTTCCCTTTTCTCTTCTTTAACGAGAGGACAGTTGGGTCTACGATGTGTCCCTTTTCTTGCATTCAAAGCAAGTCACTTCTTTATTAGAATCATCTTCCTCTCGTTGACTGTTTTGAAACCTTTGAGAATTTTGTTTCTTCCAATTGAATTTCCTTCCTTTTATGTTCAACTTTCTGAATCTCTTTATCATGAGTGCCAGTTCTTCATCATTTAGATCTTCTTCAGAATTTGTAGCATCAGAATAGTCATTAGACTTTAAGGCAATAGATTTCTTACCTTTTGAGTCTTCCTGTTCGTTGGTCTGTTCTACTTCATAGGATTGAAGAGTCCCAACCGGTTCGTCTACGAGAGTGGAGCAATCCTCTGTGTCTCTCTTATTGAGGTTTTTATGTAATTCCGGTCTTTTGAGAGTCCTCGAAGGAGTTTGTTGACCTTCATATGTCCCGAGATTAGATGTCCCCGATATTTAAGGCCATTCACAATTTCAAAAGAAAGCGACTAAACATGTCGGTTATTGATTCTCCCGATCTCATCTTAAAGACTTCATATTGTCCCAAGAGAATGTTGATCCTCGTTTCTTTCACACGATCGGTTCCTTCATAGGTAATGTGAAGCCTATCCCATACTTCTTTTGCTGTATCACAAGAAGATATTCTGTTATATTCAGTCGGGGATAAAGCACAATATAAAGAGTAAATAGCTTTGGCGTCGAGAGTCTGTCTCTTGGTGATTTCTTCTTGAGTCAGAAGAGTAGGAACAGTAGTTTCTTTTCCTCTCTCTGATTCCGATGCAGCAGCAGGAATGATTCCTTTATCAACCACTTCCCATTCCAAAGGATCTTTCGATCTTAGGAATGCCTTCATCTTATTTTTCCATATGCTGTAATCTTTTCCATCAAAGTATGGAGGTCCTGTATTGCTTTGACCTTCAACCAACCCTGTAGGCAACATACTAGCCATAGATCTTTTACTTAGAAGTAATAAGCAAGTACACAAGCTCTGATACCAATTGTTAGGACTAGAATTAGCACCTAGAGGGGGGTGAATAGGTGTTTAAAGCGATCTTAATAAATTAAACCGAATGAGATATAAATAACTTAAAACCAACAATTGCAGCAAATGAAAGCAGGTTAAAGATAAAAAGGATTAGGGATAGAGAATCAAGACTCCGTTTTATAGTGGTTCGGCTTAGATCAAGCCTACGTCCACTCTCCCGCACGGACAGCCCTTACGGGCCGGATTTCACTAAGAATCAAAAAGAGTGATTACAGTCTCACACTCTTGAGTCCACAGTGTAGATTACTCTACTACACTTCCTCAAGGTCTTACTACAATATGATCTCTCTTTTGATTACATATAATGCTCGAAGAATGATATCGCAAAATAGAAAAGGAGATTCGGACTTTGGAATTCTTCTATCCGCACCCTTCAACAACTAGAGCATCTCTCTTATATACTTCTTCATGCCTTCAATACCGTTGGCACCTTCCAAAGAAGTTATTCCAATCAACCCGTTGGACAGAATCAATTTAGAGAGATCTCGAGCTCTTTAAGGTAAGTGTTGATAACCCATCAATCCTGCTCGCCCATACAATCAAGATCTCGGTTTCCATAAGTAGATCCTTCCAAATATAAGTTGCGAAATCTTTAGAGAATCTATACATATTCCATATGAAAGTAAGATCTTTTAGTGCTGAATCCAGTAGAAAGATATCCACTAGTCGTTAGAATAAGAATCATATAAGATCATAACAAACGTCGTTCTAGAAACTGTCCATGTGAGTAGACTTTGAAATATAAGTCTTGAGTATTGCCAGCTTCAGACTTTGTCAATAGAGTCTATAAGTCTTCGACTAGACTGATAAAAATGTTTTGTCAACTTCAAAATACTTTAAGAGAATTCATCCAACAGGTAGCCCCGGCGAGGGCTCCCCTCGCGAAATTTGGCAAGGCCAGCCCTCGCCTAGGCCAAATCAGTCAAGGTCAACCCTTGCCGGGGTTTGACCTCACCCTAGCCAAGCAAGGCTAGCTCACTCAGCCATGGTTGGTGGCCGACCATCACCTAAGGAAGAAGAAAGGAAGGAGAGAGAAAAAAAATGGCAAAATAATAAAAAAAAAATTAAAAATTGTCCATGTAAGCAAAATCCGACCAAAATTAGCCCTAAAGACTAAATTGGCACCAAGTTAAAAGGTTTAGGGCTAAATTGACACTAGTTCAAAAAGATTTATAACTCTAAAATCTTTAGAACTGAATTGACACCAAAGTAATATATTTAGAACTTTTTTGATACTTTTCCCAAACTTCATCAAATGGCTGAAGAAGTAGGGGATGACGAAAGAAGTCTTCCTCTACGTTCTTCTCGGATGCAGGCTTTGGCATGCATGAGAATAATGAAAGCCACACTTAATCCATCACAACATTTGATCCCTACCATCATTTCTTTTTTTAAATTAACCGATGCTATGTTTAGAAGACTAGTATTGATATCTTCAACATCAATAGTTTCTCTACTAACAATCACGGTTTCTCTAAAAATTTTATAAGAGGAAGGCAGTGAAACTAACAATAAGAGAGCGTAATCCTCATCTTCAATCTTAACATCAATACTTCTTAATTTAGAGTTAAAAGCATTGAATTAAAAAATATGAGATTTAAGAGAAGCACCTTGAGCCATACGAAGAGTGAAGAGTTGTTGCTTAAGCCTCAACCGATTGATGAGGGATTTTGTCAAAAAAAAAAATTCTCCAATTTGTTCCATAAACCTATGGTTATTTTCAAATCTAGTACCTCCTGCAAAACTTCATTATGAGACACAATTGAATAGCAAAGCTTTTTCATCCATTTCTTCCCACTTTTCATTTGACATGCTTTCAGGTTTCTTCCCTTCCACAAACCGGATTTTTTTTATAACCCTACCGTGTAAGAATAGCCTGTAAGAGTTTTCCTAATGTGGACTACATTAATTGATATTGTAATTTACCGTTTAACGTTTACCGTTTTACGGGGATTGGTCTAAGGTGAGATAGAAGGTTTTGTAATTAGTCTAATATGGGCTGGCTTTAGTGTGGGCCGAGTTGAGCCCGGCCCGTAATGAGGGGGCCTAGCTGGAAACTCTATAAATAGTGCTAAAGTCTCTCCTCTAACCCTAATTCTTACACGTATCCTCACCTAAGGGCGTTTACCTAACGCTAAACGTGAGGGGGCCGCCTCATTGAGCCGTGATACGGAGGGCAATAGAGGAGAAGGACTTGATGCGTGGATCCCCTTGATATGTGGGAAATCCTTTTTCTACTTCCGCTTTATGTATGATGAATCCCAAAACAGGTGCGTTAATCTTTCTTTTCAATTATGCATGTTCTTGTTCTAGTTATGGAGATCTTGAGGTTGCGCAATTTGCATCCAACATGTGGTATCAGAGCCTCCATAACCCTAGAACTTGAACGCATAAGTTTTTTGCCCTAATTTGTGATTTTCGAGATTTTTTGTTCAATAAAAATAAAATTAAATCACAAATTCGGATTGGGCTCGACGAGACGAGAAGATCCGTGGGCGGCGCGTCACCGAAGAAGGCCGCACGCGCCCCCACGCGCCGCCAGATCATTATTTTTTTTCATGTGGATTTTTTGCTCGATTGATCCTGAAACCATGGGGCTTTTGTTCTACATGTCGAGATCTTTCCAACCATATATAATTTGAATAATTTTGTTGAGAATTGAGTGAGAATTTTAAATTTGAAATTCTAGGGTTTATACATATAAAAGTTCTAGAATTTTAAGTTACATTCTAGCGTTACCTTCGTTTTTCTTCTCCACTCGTTACATCACATCGTGTCGTTTGAATTATGAACTGTTGGTCATCGTGCGCACTCTTTTGCTCGTCTGTCTCTAATTTCGGAATTGACTTTCTCCTCTCGGTGGTTTTGTTCTATTGCCGTGGCGAGTTTGCCCGCAGTTACTAGTCAATGTCGAATTCATTCGAGACGAGGATAATGGGGTTTGTGAAGATTTGTATTTGTGTATATATAAATATATAGGTGGTCGATGGCGTTGGACTCGTATCTTCATCCTCTATCTTTTGGTATGTTTATTTTACATGTTTGATAATTTTATGGATGTGAAAATACATACGGAACCCTAAATACGTGTATTTTTAGTGTATTTTTGCATATTTTTCTTATATTTTCTGTGATTTTGGAAATATAAGTGTTGGATTACAAGTATCTTATCACATAAACATTATAATGGTGTGATTCATTAATAAAAAATTAAACTTTATTGTGAATTGAAGTTGGCTTAATGAGATACAACCATTATGAGATAGTATTTGAAGTATGTATTGAGGTAATGAGAGATAGTAA
Source organism: Eucalyptus sp. ANBG9806169 (assembly GCA_014182395.1). NCBI lineage: Eukaryota > Viridiplantae > Streptophyta > Magnoliopsida > Myrtales > Myrtaceae > Eucalyptus > Eucalyptus sp. ANBG9806169. The sequence continues at coordinate 2,976,010 of CM024573.1, forward strand.
AAGTTATGAAACTTTTGTTACTCATGCATACTCCTTTACATGCTAGTAACCTTTGCATGATGGACGTTTTAAGAACCTGTGACTATGATTGTACTAATTAACACATTTGCTGAATGTGGGTAATGCATATTAGTTAAATTATTAGATGATGTTCCTAAAATCATCTGGTCACTTGTTAATGTCTATCAAGTTGAATATATATATATATATATATATATATATATATATATATATATATATATATATATATATATATATTTATGGTTAAGGAGTATGACAACATTTACGTAGAGCAATAATATCTACTGTTAAATTTTAGATATTTGGTTCTCTGATTTGACTCAATTAATAGGCTACTAGTTGATAATAATGATAATTTTATTACTTAAAAAATTGGCTAATAAATTAGATGTTGGCCTTGGAGTCATGTTTTGCCTTATGAACTCATGAGTGATAATGGATCACCGCTCAAGCTTGTCGATTTGGTGTACCCTGTATTATTATTGATGTTAATTTGTAAGAGATATTCTAGATTAGCATTCTTTAATATTGTTCTAGTAATCAGTAATTGGGGTACACAAGAGATGCTTGCTTCTATGTTATGAGAAGTTTCTTGTGTTGTTGTGAATGGTGATCTCATTAGAATCTGTTTTTCAGGTTCGCTATATATATATATATATATATATATATATATATATATATATATATATATATATATATATATATATATATATATATATATGTATGTATGATTAATTTTTATTAATGAATAAAGCAGTGTAATTAGCATAATATGTGATTTTGGTAATTTGGTGCCCCTATCACTAAAGTTAAAATCACATGTATATAGTGTATGTGAGGAGTAAAGTTTATATCCCTGGTATGAGAGAATTTCAAGGATTCAATTGAGTAGTGACTGCCAAAGTGGCACGCTTGATTGGGTTTGAGAAATATTTGTCTCATATAATAATTGGGATGTCTCCTGATCTAATGTGTAGTCATACTCCCAAAGGAGGTGATTGTGTATTAGTTCATGGAGGGATACATGATGGTATGGTGGAGGAGTGACTGATTCTAGTGATTCATATGCCCAAAGGTGATGAATTCACGAAGAATTGGAATATATTCTCATAACCGCTATCATGTGGAGAGTGTACAACTGCATGTCATGTATTCTGCCCAAAGGTGATTATATGATTATGTATGTGACTCTCTGGATGTGTACTTGTATGTCAAGTTACACAGTGCTCACATGATGCTAATTATATACATTGCTTGTTTTTCAGTCACCTTTTCTATAATTAATAATTCCACTATTATTGAGGTTTTTACTGCTTCAAATTTTAAGTTGTGGACATATGATTTGTTGCTTGAGAATGCAATAAAATTTGTTTACTGTCCATAAAGCGTTCCATTCTGGAGCACTTGAAAAGAGGTTTGTCTGTGGACTGCACTGCTATAATATGATGGAAGCCTTAGTTGCTTGAAATTATGTTTTGTATAATATTGAAATTAGGACATATCTGCAAAGATTATGTTTAAGTCCTAATGACATATACATCTCGTATATGGTTAAAAGGTTGTTTCAAAAGTTTTTTTTTTTTTTTTGTATTTAAGGAAAATGACCGAGATAAAGAATAAACTGGTTAAAATTAGTCTTGAAGGTTGTCGGGCCTAATTGCAGCGTAAGTATTTTGGCAAGTATGATAATACTGAATTGCTTAAAGGGTCATTTGTCAAATACTTGGTATATTATGGGGTGGTAATTTAATTACTATACCTAAAAATCCTGACAAAAAGATTTGCCAAAAGGCATAATTGCATCATAATTAACATGGTAATGAATAAGACTAATTTATCGGTCTACTGTGGGTTGATATTTTGAAAGCAATTTTTTCACATACAAAACGTATTTCTCATCAAAGTTGTTTCATAAACTTCTTTTGAGTTATGGATTAGACTTAAATTGATTGAATCATATTAAATTTAGAGGTATCATGTAGGAGTGAGGTTATCTAATCCAATATTAAGTACGTTGGAATTTAGATCCACTCGATATTATTTTGTATCTTATCTAGATTGTTAAAAGGGGTATTAATTTTATGACCCTAAAGAAGATACAAGAATTATGGAATCACATACTCTAAAGTTTCTTAAGATCGATGTAATTTTAGAGGATAGCTGCTCTCAGACTATTAAAGATAATAGTATGATGGGGGTTACTGTGTTTTTGTCTTTACCTATACAAATAATTATGGAATCTCCTGTACCATAGACTAAACTTGTTGAGGTTTAAGGTACTATTCTTGATATAGTTTATAATGAAATTTCTTAAACCTCTCAATGCATAATGAAATGGCTGCAGCTTTATTAAGGAGATTTGTTAGGGAAAGACGATCAGTTATATCATCATACTATATATTCTATTTGTAAGAGCATAATTACAATATCCATTACATGGTTGTTTTAGCAACTTATATAAATGTCGTTTATTGTTCTTAATTAAGTATGTGATTCGATGCCATAAAAAAATGATAATCATATTTTCACTCTGAAAGAGGGGTGGATAATTAGTGAAGAAATAATGGAGTATTTTGAAGTTGACAAAACGTGTTTATCAGTCTAGTCTGAAGACTTACAGACTCTATTGACAAAGTCTGAAGATCAAAGTCTGAAAATCAAAGTCCGAAGCTAGCAAGACTCAAGACTTATATTTCAAAGTCTACTCACATGGACAAGTTTCGAGAATGACGTTTATTCCGATCTTATATGATCTTTATTCTAACGACTTGTGGATATCTTTCTACTGGATTCAGCACTAAACGATCTTACTTTCATATGGAATATGTTTAGATTCCCTAAAGATTTCGCAACTTATATTTGGAAGGATCTACTTATGGAAACCGAGATCCCGATTGTATGGGCGAGCGGGATTGATGGGCTATCAACACTTACCTTAAAGAGCTCGAGATCTCTCTAATTGATTCTGTCCAACGGGTTGATTGGAAGAACTTCTTTGGAAGGTGCCAACGGTATTGAAGGCATGAAGAAGTATATAAGAGAGATGCTCTAGTTGTTGAAGGGTGCGGATAGAAGAATTCCAAAGTCTGAATCTCCTTTTCTATTTTGCGATATCATTCTTCGAGCGTTACATGTAATCAAGAGAGAGATCATATTGTAGTGAGACCTTGAGGAAGTGTAGTAGAGTAATCTACACTTTGTGGACTCAAGAGCGTGAGACTGTAATCACTCTTATTGATTTTTAGTGAAATCCAGCCCGGAAGGGCTGTCCGTGCGGGAGAGTGGACGTAGGCTTGGTCTAAGCCGAACCACTATAAATCTGGAGTCTTGATTCTCTATCCCTAATCCTTTTATCTTTCATTACTTTCATTTGCTGCAATTGTTGGTTTTAAGTTATTTATATCTCGATCGAATTAATTTATCAAAATTGCTTTAAACACCTATTCACCCCCCTCTAGGTGCTAATTCTAGTCCTAACAATTGGTATCAGAGCTTGTGTACTTGTTTATTACTTCTAAGTAAAAGATCTATGGCTAGTATGTTGCCTACAGGGTTGGTTGAAGGTCAAAGCAATACCAGACCTCCATACTTTGATGGAAAAGATTACAGCATATGGAAAAATAAGATGAAGGCATTCCTAAGATCGAAAGATCTTTTGGAATGGGAAGTGGTTGATAAAGGAATCATTCCCTCTTGCATCGGAATTAGAGAGAGGAAAAGAAACTGTTGTTTCTACTCTTCGACTCAAGAAGAAATCACCAAGAGATGCTCTCGACGCCAAAGCTATTTACTCTTTATATTGTGCTTTATCCCCTACGAATATAACAGAATATCTTCTTGTGATAAAGCAAAAGAAGTATGGGATAGGCTTCACATTACCTATGAAGGAACCGATCGTGTAAAAGAAACGAGGATCAACATTCTCTTGGGACAATATGAAGTCTTTAAGATGAGATCGGAGAATCAATAACGACATGTTTAGTCGCTTTTTGAAATTGTAAATGGCCTTGAATATCGGGGACATCCAATCTCGGACATATGAAGGTCAACAAACTCCTTCAAGGACTCTCAAAAGACTGGAATTACATAAAAACCTCAATAAGAGAGACACAGGATTGCTCCACTTTCTGTAGACGAATTGGTTGGGACTCTTCAATCCTATGAAGTAGAACAGACCAACGAAGAGGAAGACTCAAAAGGTAAGAAATCTATTGCCCTAAAGTCTAATGATTATTCTGATGTTACAGACTCTGAAGAAGAACTAGACGATGAAGAACTGGCACTCATGATAAAGAGATTCAGAAAGTTGAACAGAAAAGGAAGGAAATTCAATTGGAAGAAACAAAATTCTCAAAGGTTTCAAAACAGGTCAACAGAGGAAGATGATTCTAATAAAGAAGTGACTTGCTTTGAATGCAAGAAAAGGGACACATCGGACCCAACCGTCCTCTCGTTAAAGAAGAGAAAAGGAAAGACCGAGAAAAAACAAAAGGCACTCAAAGCGAGACTTGGAATGATACGAATGTGAAGAAAGTGACGATGATTATGCCAATATTTGTTTAATGGCAAAGTCGACTCGGACTCGAGACCTTGATTCGAGACATAGACTCGGACGAAACTCGAGGTTAGTAACTTGAAAATTCCTGTTAAAGTTTCTAAATATATTGATGAACTTTGTCTTAGTCTGAAAACCTCTCTTAAGAGGATCTCCGAATTGAAAAGGGAAAATTCTACATTGAAGCAACAGGATAAACTTATAAAAGAAAAGTTTGAAAAGCTGGAAAAAGATTTTGCTGTTGTGAAAGAAAACTCAGACAATATTTCAAATGAAAATAATCTTTTGAAAAATGATATCACTAACATATCAAAAAGATTTTCAAATGGTTCTGAAAAGCTGGATAAGATTCTTTCGATACAAAGACCATATTTTGATAAGTTAGGTCTTGGTATGACTTCTGAAACTATTCCACTGATTGATTTTCCGAAGGTAAAAGAAAGAATTAAACAAAGACCAGCTAGAATTGTTTACAAGAATCATTTCCGAAAGTTTTTGTAAAACCCGTTGGTAGAAATGCTCGAGATGTTCCAAGTGTAAAAGCTTAGAACACTTTGAGAAAGAATGTCCTTTGGTTTGGAGACCTGTTAAAAAGAGTGGGCTAAGACTGCTATTGTTCTAACACTTCTAGACCCAAGATGGTATGGGTACCAAAAAGAGCTTGATTTCTGTTAATTGCAGGTTACTATCAAAAAGAAGATTAAATGGTATCTTGATAGTGACTACTCAAGACATATGACAGGAGACTCAAGCTGCTTCATAAAACTTATCCAGATAGACGGGGGAAAAGTTTCCTTTGGTGGTAACAACAAAGGGAGGATTACTGGTCGAGGAACAGTAAAGATTGGAAGTTTGTTTATCAATAATGTTTCCTTAGTTGAAGGATTAAATTACAACTTGCTTAGCATAAGTCGGTTGTGTGATTCTGTTTCAAGATCAACTTTCGGGAAGAAACGTGCTCGAATCGCAAAGACTTTACTCAATCTTTTACTTGGTCGAAGACATGGAAATATCTATCTTCCGGATGTGAATCAAGAAAGATCACGTTGCTTAATATCAGTACAAGATGAAGCAAATCTATGGCACAAAAAGCTATGCCATATCAATATGAAGCAAATCAACAAGATCTCTACAAAGAAACTTGTTCGAGGGTTGCCTATTCTCAATTATTCAAAGTCTGATCTATGTACACCATGCATACTGGGTAAACAGGTAAGAAACTCTTACAAATCAATAAATAAAGTTTCCACTAATCATGTATTGCAGCTTCTGCATATGGATTTGTTTGGACCTACTAGAACGAAAAGCATTGGTGGTAAAAGGTTTTGTCTGGTAATAGTGGATGACTATTCACGATTCACTTGGGTCTACTTTCTTACAAGTAAGTCGAGACTTTCTCTCTTTTTCAAAGTTTGCTAAAAAGGTGCGGAATGAGAAAGGTCACACTATCTCAAGCATTCGTACAGACCATGGAGGTGAGTTTGAAAATCAAGACTTTGCTAAATTTTGTGATGAATTTGGTTTTCAACACAAATTCTCCTCTCCATATACACCAGAACGTAATGGGGTTGTGGAAAGGAAGAATAGGTCTTTACAAGAAATGGCAAGAACACTTTTAATTGGAAATCAAATTTCTTCAAGGTTTTGGGCGGAAAGTCGTTTCAATTGCTTGCTATATTATAAACCGAGTGTTTTTAAGGCCAATTCTTGAGAAAACTCCTTATGAAATTTTTAAAGGGAAGAAACCAATAGTTTCTTATTTTCAAATATTTGGTTGCAAATGTTTTATTCTAAAGAATGCAAATGATCGTGTTGGTAAGTTTGAAGAAAAATCAGATGAATGATTCTTTCTTGGATACTCAACTACAAGCAAAACTTTTAGAGTATTCAACAAAAAGACTCGGGATCAGGAAGAATCAATGAATGTCAAATTTCAAGACTCTCCACAAGTTCAGCGAGATCTGATTGAAGATTCAGAATCTGCTCCAGACACCGGCTAGATCTAACTCCACCGAAGCAAAGTTACTAAATCGAAATCGCACAACAAGCTACCGATGAAGAATCTACTCAAGAAGAAGATCAACAATCTATCGACTGAACGAATCGGAAGCACAAGTCTAGTCATCCTGAAGAACTCATTATTGGGAACATTAATGAGGGAATTCGAACAAGATCCAAAAGGCGAGAAGAGTCTAGTGCTTTTTGCTCTTATTTCCGAAATAGAACCCAAAAATATTGAAGAAGCTTTAGCTGATGAAAGCTGGATTGAAGCAATGCAAGAAGAGCTTAGACAATTCAAGATTAACGACGTATGGAATTGACTCCCAAACCAAAAGGTAAATCAGTTATTGGAGCTAAATGGGTTTTCGGGAACAAAGTTGACGAAAAGGCAAAGTAACGAGAAACAAAGCAAGACTCGTGGCTAAAGGATACACGCAAGAAGAAGGGATAGACTATGATGAGACTTACACTCCAAGAGCAAGGTTAGAAGCAATCGATTACTACTTGCTTTTGCTTGCTATAAGAATTTCAGGTTGTTTCAAATGGATGTCAAAAGCGCATTCCCGAATGGATTTATTCAAGAAGAAGTCTACGTGGAACAACCTCTTGGATTTGAAGATTCAAAGAAACCGGACTACGTGTTCGACTGAAGAAAGCTTTATATGGATTGAAACAAACTCCTCGAGCTTGGAATAAAAGGCTAAGTAATTTCTTAATTCATAGTGGCTTTTCTAAAGGAAAGGTAGACACTACTTTGTTCATTAAAAAGGAAGGTAAAAGCTTTCTACTTGTTCAGATTTATGTTGATGACATCATATTCGGATCATCTAATGAGACTTTGTGCAAGAAATTTTCTAAGTCTATGCAGGATGAATTCGAGATGAGCATGATGGGTGAACTATCCTTTTCCTTGGTCTACAAGTCAAACAACTAAAGGAGGGAATATTCATTCATCAAGAGAAAATGCAAAAGAACTTGTTAAAAAGTTCGGTCTGGAAAATTGCAAAAAGACTGACATACCAATGTCAAGTTCCTTGAAGATAGACAAAGATGAAGCAGGGAAGAAAATTGACCAAAAGTTATACAGAGTATCATTGGTTCACTTCTTTATCTTACCGCATCCGGACGACATATTATTTAGTGTTTGCATATGTGCAAGGTTTCAATCGATCCTAGAGAATCTCACTTAAGTGCTGTTAAACGTATCATTAAATATGTTGCTACTACTTTAAGATCGGTCTTTGGTATCCCAAAGAATGAGACTTTACATTTCTTGGCTATTCGGACGCAGATCTTGCAGTTGTAGAGTTGAAAGAAAAAGCACTTCGTGTACTTGTCAATTGCTTGGAAACAGGGCGTATCTTGGTTTTCAAGGAAACAAAGTACTGTGGCTCTTTCAACGGCTGAAGCAGAATACGTAGCCCTTGGAAGTTGCTGTTCTCAAATATTGTGGATAAAACAACAACTACAAGACTTTGGCATTGAAGACTCTTGCACAGAAATAAGATGTGACAACACCAGCGCAATCAATCTTACAAAGAATCCTATCCTACATTCAAGAGCAAAACATATTGAGATTCGACATCACTTTATAAGAGATCATGTTCAGAACAAAGAGGTCTTGATACAGTTCATAGACTCAAAGAATCAACTGGCAAACATCTTTACAAAGCCACTTGAGAAAAGCTTGTTTGAGTCTATTCGCTCAAGACTCAATATTTTATCTCTTGAAGAATGCTGAAGCTTAGACTCAGTAACTAAAGTCTGACAGAGCATCAGACTCAAAGGTTAAAGACGAGAATACGAATCGACACGACCGTAAGTTCATTTACTTAAACTGTCTTATTGATAAGGTAAGATTATCTGTCTATTTTAAGGCGGTTATATTTAAAGAGAGTGGTTATTGATTTATTAAGGCAGTTATATTTTCCAAAATATACGACGCTTGGTTTATCCCCCGTACCTATTATCTTTTATACACCTCTTCTCCTTCGTTTTCACTTTACCCAGAAACCCTAGATCAAAAGCTTTTCACTACTCTGTATTTTTTCTCTCCAAAACTTCTTCGTTTCAAAATTCTTAACTTTCTTGCGACACAAGTGAGAAAGCTTCTCCAAAGAAAGCACAATGTCGTATCAAATGAAGTCATCCCGGAATAGCAAACGGGGACCACAAGGATCTGGTGAGGGGCCTACGCACTTTGATCTCACTGAAGAAAGCGACTTTCCTACTGAGCAAACTCCTCAACGATCTCAACAGCGGTCATCCCCAACTAGACCTCAAGGACATGGCCCTCAAGATGCAGAAACGGTTTATGAAGATATCGAACCAGTAAGAACTCTTAAGCCTGCCTTTGTTTACAAGCTTTACTCTGTATTAAAGGAAGGTGGTTCTACTATGACTTTCGTGGATGAATTTCTGAAAGAGAAGGGTTACAGAAACGAAACTCATTTTCTCACTGTCATGGAGAGGTTTGGGGTTGTTCTTGAGGGAACGGCTGCAAAAGCATTTGCTAATTTTCCCAGTGACCCTAGGTTTGGTAGTATGAATCAGCCTGAGGGAAAGGATGATGATGAAAAGATGTTCATGCACTTTAAACCATGGATGGGAGGGGCTGCAAACCTTCGAGGGAAGAAGAATGAACTGTTCCGCTCAGACGGACACAGGAAGAAGTATGAAAAATTGCTGAAGCGTGGAGTGATGAACCCACGGACTGTGGATTTCGATTTTCTGGACTTATTGAGCATAAATCTGCGAGAGAAATTTGAAAAACTTCAATTTTATCAGTTCTGTACTGACTGTGACATGGCACATTCTGAATTAACGGCGTACTTCTACTCCAATCTCAGTTTCATTGATGCAAACAGCTTTTCTTTCAGCGTGAGGGATAAAGAGTATGTTGTTGATAAGGACATTCTGGCTGATATACTTGGTGTGGAAAGAGGGGCTTTCCAATCGATCGCTGTATCGCAAGTCATGCTACTCTTGAACTTGCAAGAGACAGAATTGCAGAAGGTCGACTATCCTACTCTAGAATGAATGCAGCAAATACTTTGCTGCATAAGATTGTGATCAACTGTTTGAGACCCAAATCGACATCCAAGACAGATGTATCCATCTCTGAAGCCAAGTTGATGTTTGCCATCAAGACTGGTCTAAACTTCTCTTTGCCGCATACCATCATATTTCACATGTACAGATGCATGGCAAAGGACAAAGGAAAACTTCCTTATGCTGCTCTCATTACTCGTCTCTTCTTCGACATCGAACATTCAACCTCCTCATATTCTCACAAAGTGAAGACTATTGATAAAATGGTCATCGGGCTGAGGATGATTACCAAAATGCGTCCGAAAGAGCTTAGCAAGAAGCTGGAGCAATTCAAGGAAAAGACTCCTATCAAGTTCGGACCCGGACTCATCGGCGGCCAAAAGGAAAGGGAAAGAACCTGTGGTTAGTTCTACCAAAAAGAGAAGGGCAATCATCCTGGAAGATGAAAATGATGAGGATGCTATACCCATCTCTGCTCTTGTCTCTCAATTTGCTGCATCTATTCCAACTGTTCCAGATCATCAATTTGCAGAGAAAGAGGAAGAGAAAGAAGAAGAGAAGAAAGAGAAAGAGGAAGAGAAAGAAGAAGAGAAGAAAGAGGAAGAAAGAGAGGAAGAGGAAGAAGGAAAAGAAGAACAAGCAGAGAAACCAGAACGAACAGATTCTCCAGCAGAAAAGGAGGATCTACAACAGCCTGTCACTGAGGAAACTCCTCAGAAAGAAGAGTTCTTTTCTCCTCTAGAAGACATGGAAACAGGGGGAGATACAGAAAGATAACACACACCTCTTCTACTGACTTTTAGAGAAGAGGATGAACAAACAGGTGTTAGTCGATCACCTCCTGATGCTGAAGATATTCATGCTGCACAGTTTCCTGAAGGAGAGGCATTATCTCCACACACTGAACTTCCTGCTGACATTCATACTGGCTAGACTCCACCATCGGACCGAGCTGAAACAAGCACTCGGGACCGACAATTCTGAGATTTTCAAAGACCGCTTGAAATCATCTTGGAACTCAAAGGCCAAATTTATGCCATGGGATATGAATTTCAGACCTTGCGGAATGAAAATCATGCAATGTTCATCACTTTGCATGATCGGATTAAAGATGTTCAGCGTCGATTCGGGATACCGCAAATGGCACTACTCTCACCCAAGTACGGAAGATTTAAGGAAGCTTGAAGACACCGTCAAGTCTATGGAGGACTTTCAACTTGTTCGCATTCCTCGAGCTCATTGATTTTTTTATGCTGACAAAAGGGGAGAAGACTTTGCAGATTTTCGAATGATTTTCTGTTCTCAAACCAAATCTTATCTTTTATATTTTTTGTTGCTATCTTGATTTTGACTTGAGTTTTTTAAAACATGTGCAGTTTTTGAATGTGTGCTCACTATGGCAATACTTTAAGCTTCTTAAATTAGATAAAGATAGTACTGTCTATTTATGACTAATGAGGTTTCGGTGAATGCAGATCTGTGTACAGGGAAAGTCTGTGTACAGGATATCTGTGTACATGATAACTTCTACTATTTTTTTTCTAATCTTTTATGATGCTTGCTTAAAAGTTGTATTGCAGGGCGATAATATTCAAATCTGCAGAAAAGTTTTGTCACCATCAAAAAGGGGGAGATTGTTGGATAAATTCTCTTGAAGTATTTTGAAGTTGACAAAACTTGTTTATCAATCTAGTCTGAAGACTTACAGACTCTATTGACAAAGTCTGAAGATCAAAGTTGAAGCTAGCAAGACTCAAGACTTATATTTCAAAGTCTACTCACATGGACAGTTTCCAGAATGACGTTTATTCTGATCTTATATGATCTTTATTCTAACGACTTGTGGATATCTTTCTACTGGATTCAGCACTAAACGATCTTACTTTCATATGGAATATGTTTAGATTCCCTAAAGATTTCGCAACTTATATTTGGAAGGATCTACTTATGGAAACCGAGATCCTGATTGTATGGGCGAGCAGGATTGATGGGCTATCAACACTTACCTTAAAGAGCTCGAGATCTCTCTAATTGATTCTGTCCAACGGGTTGATTGAAAGAACTTCTTTGGAAGGTGCCAACGGTATTGAAGGCATGAAGAAGTATATAAGAGAGATGCTCTAGTTGTTGAAGGGTGCGGATAGAAGAATTCCAAAGTCCGAATCTCCTTTTCTATTTTGCGATATCATTCTTCGAGCGTTACATGTAATCAAGAGAGAGATCATATTGTAGTGAGACCTTGAGGAAGTGTAGTAGAGTAATCTACACCGTGGACTCAAGAGCGTGAGACTCGTAATCACTCTTATTGATTTTTAGTGAAATCCAGCCCGGAAAGGGCTGTCCGTGCGGGAGAGTTGACGTAGGCTTGGTCTAAGCCGAACCACTATAAATCTGGAGTCTTGATTCTCTATCCCTAATCCTTTTATCTTTCATTACTTTCATTTGCTGCAATTGTTGGTTTTAAGTTATTTATATCTCGATCGAATTAATTTATCAAAATTGCTTTAAACACCTATTCACCCCCCTCTAGGTGCTAATTCTAGTCCTAACACCATGAACAAGCAAATACAAAGAAACTCATTCAATGAGACACATACCAATAGACTTTCCAATAAGAGGTTTTCCAATACCTTCCCAGAACCAGTGATGGCACCGGCACAAGTACCACGCCATGTCAGTACTAAAGGAATTCGAAACATGATATTGATCACGAAGCTTTGAAATGCGTTTTAAAGGAATTTTTCCTATTGAAAATCGCCCCACTGAACATTTGGTGAGGCACGGGGCGAGCCAAGGACGATATTGGCCCCACCCGTCTCATTAATCCACCGCATTCATATTTGTTGAGAAGTAAAGCTAAGTAGAATCCCGCTCATAAGATTGCGATACTTTTAATAACTAGTTATAGATAGTATAATTCCAAATTGTTAGGAAAATTCCAATCAATTACGTGTTTTAAATAAATAATTTTAAAGCAGTAATGAATTTTTTACCCCATACGGGGCATGATGTCCCCTGAGAGGACCATCTCCCCCTCCTCCTCTGCGACCTGCTGCACGGGGCAAGGCGGCAGCCGCAAAGCGTTGCCCCGTCTGGTATCCATCCTATTGATAACCAGTCACATCGTCATTTGGTAAGTGGTAATCTTTTAGTACTCCCATCCATACCCAATTAAATTTAACATTCTGTTAAATTAGACGGAGACAAATCAATACACTTGCTAAATAATCAAAGGCATCATTTGAGAAATTGTGCTCTGCTTAATCTTGTAATATTTTTTCGACCAAAAAAAAAAAAATCTTGTAGTATTTTGAGCTTCCAAAAAATCTAATTTAGTAATTGTGCTCATTTTGATTATGTTGGTACTTTGAAAAGTTTAGAGCACAAGTTTACGTGTTACTCCAAGGAAACTTATTTTATTTGTTGTCAAACGACTGAGACAAGATAAATTACCTTATATTTATATAAATGTCTATGCATGTATATAGATTCATTAACCTATAGATTTTTGGAAAACAAAATTAAAGCAGACATGTATCATAAAAGGCAAGATTTCTTTTTTATGCCACCCAAATTTTAATTGACAATATAAGTCGCTGATCTAAGAGGAGGAGGATAAGTCAAGTCAATATTCAACTTAGAAATTAAGCAAATAATCAATTTTTGCTCTCTCTCTCTCTCTCTCTCTCTCTCTCTCTCTCTCTCTTTTTTTCACGAGTCATGATTCTTGTTCAGTTTTCAGTTTAAGTTATTTTGTCAAATCTAAGATTAGATAATTGAATCCCAATTTATACATTTAACATTTCTTTCGCGACCCTTGCTTGATTCCCAACACGCCCGCTCAAACTAAATCAAACCTGAACTCACTCAACCTAAGCCAAGCCCAGATTTATCAGAATTCAAAAGTTAAGCCCATTTCCCATTTTTTTTTTCCTTCTTTTTGCTTTTTGATTAACCTTCTCGGAAATTGACACAAATAGATCCATGAACTTTTAATCTGTTCAATGTGATCCATGAACTTTTAATTTGTTCAATACAATCCCTGAAATTTTGATACATGTTCAATCAAGTTCTTAAACTATATGAAAATGTTCAATATAGTCTCTAATCTTGAATAATTATGAAAGGACTACATTGAATATCTTCATATAGTTTAAGGACTAAATTGAACATGTCTCAAAAGTTCATGGACTACATTAAATAAATTAAAAGTTTGAGGACCAAATTACACCTTGGATCAAAGTCCATGGACTATTTGTGTCATTATTCCTAATCTTTTCTCTCACAGCATACTCCTTTATCGTCTTCTTCAAATCGAGCTTAGAAACGCAGCTCACTGCACCAGACCATCAACCATGGAAGCCCATCATACCAGCACATCAAGATATTAAACATACGTTCCTCGCAGCAAATTTCCCAATCTTATAGCAAGAACTACACCGTTAGTTACCACCCCATGTGGTGGCCGCGCTGGCTTGGGCTTCCATCCCCCTCACGAAGGGGACGGGTTCAAACCCCAACGTGCAGCCGCTAGTGGTATTAAGTGTGACGCCGTGGTGGTGGGCCCTGCATTAGCGTCACCGGGAGGTTTACGGCGCGGCTGTTGGCTGTAAACTGGTTCCTCCTGTCTCCAAAAAAAAAAAACTACACCGTTAGTTATTGTATTCGGCCTTCACCGTTCGCCTGACTGCACTTCCATCCACGTCCAACTTGTTTATTGGATTTTAACTCAAATCATGACTTACCGAGACAAGAGGATTTGAACATTCCCCAATGACCTCAGCCATTTTCTCGCAGTAGGACATAGAACACAGAGAAAAACGCAGCCAAGAGCAAAGACGTTCAATCCCGGTAAATTTGCTAAACTTCTACTTAAAAGATTTGAAAATTGTTCAACATGACTTTATCCATTATCGGATCAGACAAAAACAAAACTAATTTATTGAACAAGTGGTGCGCATCTCAAACTTACAATCATGTCTTGAAGATTCCCATGCACAAAAGACTATATAAAATTCAAGAAGATCGGGCCAAGTCTCCTAGGGTTTTTGGAATATTTCTGGAGACGGCCGATATGGTAAATATACCATGTCCTAGAGAATTCATGTCTTATATGTCGGTAGTTGGTAGATGAGGGAAACAATCTATGCCGTTAGATCAAAAATCAATTGATGGTTATAATGAGAATGACTCTTGTATAAATAAGGGTGCCATCTTCCTCATTTGTATTTGTACCATACTTGAGCAATAAAAAGTATTCTCTCCTAGAGGTTCTTTCTAGAAACCTTCTCTCTATGATCCAGGCTCACTCGTCGCACAAGACTTAGCTTAGGCACTCCATTAATCCTCTATAGCCTAAGTTGCCGCACAATTCCAATCCCAAACAATCGGCCCGTGACACATGCATATTAAAAGAGTATTTTGACTTAGACTTTTTCACTAGTAAAAATTAAGTTCGTGACCACTAAAATGATTCTAATCTTAATAGTTTTCCAAACGGACATTAATACCAAGACAACTTCAATTGAAGGAGTATTTCGACTTGGACTTTCTCCAATAAAAATTCAGTTGATGACCACTAAAACGATTTTAATCTTAAAACACAGCTTCACTTGTCCATAATAGCAATCAAAATGATCTCTGTCGTTGCAAAAATATCAATGTGACCCAAAACCATCCCTAAGTGCATCAACTTGGGCAGTTGAACTTGCCTCGCATAACCAGCAAAAGCAGCGTCGTACTTACCATTGTAGTGAATGCATAGCCTGAATACCGAACAGCATGACTTGAATGATTGATGGAAATATAGACCACCACTCTGATGTCGATCATTGTAATGACGATATCGATAATGTCAGTGGCAGCAAGATTTACAGAGAAGAAGTTGTGACTTGATTTGCCTCATTGGAGACCTCAAATAAGTCCAAAGACGGCGCGGAAGCACCTGAGTCTGGATCCGAGCTCCCCATCACAAGCTCAAATGCTGTAGGAATAGGTCAACATGCGGACTTTTTTGCCTGGAACTGAGAAATGTGCAAGGAGGCGGTGGACGCTTATGACGGGTCCAAGTCCAAACTCCGCATCATAAGCTAGTTTGGGCACATGCCTTTTTTATAATGCCAAGACAAGTACAATTTGGCAAAAGATGATAAAATGGGTTAACGAATCCCGTTTCATATGCATATAATCCCATTATATATAAGAAAGCGACATTGTATAAAATTGCTAATGCAGATACCACAACATTTCTGCGATGTAAATGCTTAATTCAAATTGCAAAATCTGTCTTCAAAGTTCAAAAACAGCCATAGACTATTGGGAAAATTATCCACGTGCTTCATGTTTGTACATTCAAAACTATAAACTTGATCGGTTATTTTCTTTCTTTAGTGGAGGAGAGCCCAACAATTCAAACCTTGGACTTCAGGATGAGTAGGAAAAAGCGTGTAATACATCACCATGTCACTACTTTTCCTAATTCCATGATGGTAACCTTTTCATATGTATAGGCACGAATGTGATCGCGCTAACTTTGCTTTATCTTGAAGAACCTTGAAATTAGTCAATGAGTGAGAACAGTATCGTTTCTTATCGAATTGAACAGCGAGTCGTATCCAATCCCAAATATATAAAGATTGCCTCTTGATTGCCCAAACCTTAGTTCACATTTCTCCGGAATCCATCCAAATTTACATCCTAAGATCATCATGCTAAATTATATGCATTTGATGATAATCTTGCTCATTTCAACCCAAAAACATTGTTCCTAACCTTGGAGGGAGGGAGAGTCCAAATACCGTTCGAAATGATGATTTTTAGTCTTCTTTCGATTCGTAGGATGATGAAAAGATAGGCGTTCTTTCGATTCGTAGGATGATGAAAAGATAGGCGTGATCGGCTCCGTGACAAAATACATAATGATTAGGACAGAGACTTGAGGGAGGCATCTCATTAAACATCGTCTACAAAATCAAAAAAGAACAAAAGAGGGTAGGTTCTTTTCCTTTCGGAAAGTATTTTTGCCTTGACAGCGATCTCTATTATTGTTTTCTCGAGGAGCTACTATTAACCATCTAAAAGAGAGAGCTGCATGTTAACCTTGTGAAAATTGCTGCGCCACAATCAAATTAAACCCAGCTAATGTTGTGAATTTCCACCCTCGAATCACAATGGCATACCTAAACTTGTAAATTTATCCTCGAGTAACTACAAAATTAGAAAACGTGGGAAGTAGATTTCACAATTGAGCAAAAAATCAAGACTCGAATTAGGAAGACATGAGGGAAAAATGGTATGCTAACGTGTCTTGAATGGTTCGCATCTCAAGATAAATCACCAATCGAAATTTCGTCGCGTGGTTTAGCAATTGTCATTAGCAAAAAGTACCAAATTGCGATTCCCTTTCAATCAGTCATAATAGAAAAGTTGATGAGAAGCTGCTCATTGATATTATTTCCAATCCAACATTTTATTAGAGACAAGCGGTTTAACGTAAATAAATACTGTCCGCATTGACAAAAGTATTGATTTCGCATAAAATGGGGACAAGTCCTTTCAAAATCCAAGAAAGCTGAACTCCCTCAAAATAAATAAAAATACACTTTGAAAATATTTTCCTGTCTCAATCATTCAATTTCAAATATTAAATGTTGGATTCCATGTTTCGCGCCACAATTCCCGTTGGGCCTAAATTTTCCTAAAAGCAAAGTCCATTTTAGTCCCAATGGCCACCATTCTATCTTGGAAGGGAGATGTTGGGGGTTCAAATCCCCACATTCTCAGGAGGGATTGGGGTAGGGACGATTTCAGGAGGGGGTTTCGACTCCCACGCCCTGCAATGAGGCAGGACAAAAGTCTAAGAGTGAGTATTAGAGTATGATTAGCATAGGACCGACCAAAAAAAAAAAAGTCCATTTTGGTCAACCATATCGCTGCCGTCCACCTAACTCATAACATACTCACCTATACACATGTACTATATATATATATATATATATATATATATATATATATAGATTTAATAAATATAAAATTAGATTTAACCGAATGTGAAGTCAATTTACCTTCTGAAATCTGTCGGTCAAATGTTTTGGCTGAAGGTACAGAATAATGTCAAAGGAATGTCCAATCACATAATTTTTCGAGGATATTATATGCAGAACTAGTCTTTTTAATGTTTTTAACTATTGGCAATTAAATCCTTAATATTTTATTTTAGTGAATTAAGTCCTTTAACATTAAAAAAAAAGTGTATTCAGATTCTAATCCTACCCTAATCTAGCCGTCCGAGGGTTTCAAAGGCCAAAAATCCTACATGTCTCACACACGACCTTTTCGTAATTAGCAAGGTCGGCTTAACAAGGTTGGATGTTTGGTTGTAAAAACAGAAAGAAAACCCTCACCGCGCAACAAAATTCAATCAGATCGCAACAACCCTGTGGTGTATATGGCAAGCTCGCAACCAGCACATCTTCGAGAAAAAACTCTTGCACCCGAAGCAAACTCTGTTTAGATCAGCAGCACTACAAGCAAATTTTGAAACCTGGAACAACAGAACAGCAAAGAAGAAACTGAGGGAGACTCACCCGCATAGATGGCAACCCCCACCCTCCGGCTCATTTCGAGCAAACACTGATGCCTCCTTCGTCCAGAGAGAAGCAGAGCCACCTGCTTTGGCCGAGAACAGAGGACAGATGGAATTCAACGCAGCAATCTCCTGCATCTGCAGGGACTCACGGGGAAATTTCGTCGCTGGTTTTGCAAAATCGGTGGAGGCGTTCTCGGCGGAACACGCAGAAGCTCTCTCTCTATTGGAAACCCTAAATTTCCTCGCAAGCCGCACGAACAGAAACTGGGAAGTGCACTCAGATTGTCTCAAGATCGTGCGGGGTGTTCAGAGCGAAGAGGAAGTGAACTGGGAGTTGTTGCTGCTGGTGGACCGGATCAGAACAAAGTTAAAAGACGTTCCGGGCCTTTCCTTGGCCCATTGCAGCAGAGAGGCTAATAAGCCCGCGGACTGGATAGCGAAAGCCCAACGTGAAAACTTCCTTCCAAGTGATTGGGAAATTCACCCCCCTACAGCCTTGTTTGATCTAATTTGCGCAGATGTTCTTGATGTAAGTACCTTGAAATTTCCAAGTTAAATGAAGTCATCTTATTTTCGACCAAAAAAAAAAAAAAAAAAAGTCATACACTTAGGATTTCTGGGGTTGAAAATCCATTATCCGTGAGTTTATGATTTGAATACACCTTTTTAAAAATAAAAATAAAAATATAATTCATCAAAATAAAAATTAAGGAATCCATCAACGAACAAACAAAACTTTAATGACTAATTCTGCACTAATTTGTTTGGTGAGTTCCATGTAGGTAATGGCACATACATGTGGCTCCAAAATGGCGAAAATCCTCCGAACCATCAACTAAAAAAGAAATAATCTTTTGGAGATTGACTATGCTATTGTGTTATTGTATTATTAAATTTAAATAAAAAGCAGGTCTTTTGGACCGACTGTCCTTCAATTTGTTTTTTCCTTCTTAACAACAATGAAAATTAAAAAAATAAAATAAAATAGAAAGTTAGAAGAAATAGATGATCTCCCAGACCAGCACAAGGATGGAGGGTCCCAAAAAGAAGATAATCCTTTAATCGAGCATGCACAAATGGACTCCACCAATCGATTAGCTGCTGCTATGATGATGAAACCATTCGACAAATCAATAGATGTCCCTGCCTAATCATTGGTGTATCCTACGAAGTTAGGACAAATTAAGTAATTTGAATAATAGCAAAAGAGAATAAGAGAGCTTCTATATGGTGTAACTTTTGCTTATGTTTATGCATTATTTGCGGCATTCCGATCCAACGAATCCTTTTTAAAACTGTTATCCCAAAATAATCATGAAGCACCACAATCCATTTCACAAGCTTTCAATCAGTTGGGCGTCAAGGAATTTTCAACGGGAAACTAGAGAACATTTGTTCAAATCTCACGAGCCGTGAGAAATTATTTTGGAGCTAAGACTTGAGGATCAAGGCAACCTACATGTATCAAAAATTTAGACTTAACCTATTTATAAGATTCACTTCACGGTCATATTTCTGGATCATTGTAACGATACGACTAGACAAGAAAGTAATACTTTGATCGATGTGTAAGTTATGGCATGCAGTTCAGAGTTCGCCTTGTGCTCTATAAGCTAAAATGACTAGCTATTCTTGAACCTAGTCCCTCTATCGTAAGGTGATCAAGTAGACAACTATGCCCACTAAAAAAACATACTAAGCCGCAGAGTGAGTGACTAGTCTATATCACGGATTGAAAATGGAATAGGTTAGAAATATTCGCCTTGTTAACTTATTGTTATTTCTCAAATCATTTCAAACACATTACAAATTTTGAGATTAAACTCCAAATCCACCTTACTAAAGTAGTCTGTATTCCCCCGAAAAGAGAAGAAGAAGAAGTTAATAACCCGACAGATACCCTTTACCATACTACTATTTAGTAGGAAAAATGATAAATGCATTGAAAGCCTTAAAACTTGTCATAAAAATGTCATTGAGTCCCAAGAATTTCAAAAAGTGCAATTAAATTCTAAAACCTATCACCAAATGTAATTGGATTCTAAAACTTTTAAAAAGTGCAATCAAGTATGACTTAGATTGAACCAGATATAAGACTTAATTGTACTTTTCGAAAATTTTATGATTCAATTACACTTTGTGATAAGTGTTAGGATGTAATTAGACATTTTGAAAGTTTTAAGACTCATTTGAACCTTCGTGATAAATTTTAGGATTTAATTACTCGTTTTGAAAGTTTTAGGACTCAATTGTATTTTTGTGACAAATTTTAAGATTTTCAGTGTACTTATCCCAGAAAACATCTCACACATGAGCTAAAATGAAAAACCCGTAAGCCTCTTGAATTGAACCCCTCTATTTTCATGTGGTCAAAGGGACACTTACATGTCATGATTAAATAGTGGATTTTCATAATTTTGGGTTTTTTTTTTTTTCAAAGTAATATTTCATTGATTTACACGACAATACAAAAGGGAAACAAAGCAGTCCAAATGCGACAAATCTTAAACAATTTCAAAATAAAACAAGTTTAAGATAATAAGATGAATTATCATAACAATGTTATGCATCACAGGCAGCGGATTTGTATGTCTTTCAAACCAAAAATCAGCAGCTGATTACCAAATATATTTTTAATAATGAGCAGATACCAAGATTTATAATTATTGTTATGAATTTGCCTTTCAGTCATACGCATCTAAACTCGACGTCTCCAACATCATCGCCATTCATAGTTATGGATATTGAAAACGTGCATTAGTCGTAGAGTGAGGTTGGTCTGTATCTTCCTCCATCACAAGCTGGAATCTTAGTTTAGTCAATCACCTTAGTAGATCTAAGGTTGGCAACTTTCGATTCCAGGACATCCGTGATCATCGATGTTGGACCGCCTTGAGGCTACGTTCGGGAGCGAAAGGGGAAGAAAATGTACGGAAATTTGAATTTTCTCTCCACTTAAATTCCAGAAAAATTTTCAAATTTTCTTTCAATATTCACTTCCTAATTTTAGAGAGGCGTTGATCTCACACGAAAAGCCACTATAAGAGGATTTATTTAGCAAATACCCCATATTCGAATTCTATTAGTCGTATCATTTACCCCTCATATTTTATTTTATTTTTCAAATATACGGGGTTGCTTCCATGACTTCTTTGAGCTGAAGAAGAGGACGGATTCCGATTTTAATTGATTTCAAACATCTTGTTTCCATTCCATGAAGAACTGACATTTCATGCTATACAGTGAGAAAAAGTTGGGAAAAAAAATGGGAGAATTACTAAAGTATTCCTAAATTTATTCTAATTGTGCTAATTCAAGCCTAAACCTCTTTTTTTTTTTCCAATTAAGTTATAAACATTTTACAATTTAGTCAATCCAATGAATTTTGGTCAGCTAGCACTAACATGAATGCTAGTTATTGTACGTGGTGCGGCCGATGATAACATAGACAATTTTAATAATATTTTAATATTTTATTCGAATATTTTATTCTTTTCTTTTTTTCCTTTTTTTTTCCCTTCGTCTTCATCCTCTTGCCGGTTGCCTGCGAGAGCCAATGAGGTTGGCCTCGCTAGCCCCACCAGTGGCCGACAATTTCAAGCCTCACGCAAGTGTCACGGCCCATGAGAAAGACAAGCCAAGAGGGTTTTGAGGACGGGCATGACACTTCCGACCCTCGACCGATATCCCGAGACTTAGAGTATTCTCGAGTCTTCTAGAATACTCCTGGGGAAGGGCGATACGGTATTTGTACGCATACGTTATAAATGCGAGTAGCTGGTAGTTGGGAGTAAATATGGGTAGTTGGGGAGGTGCAATCTCCACCGTTAGATCTAAAGGAGATCTACGGATACGGTTTACCTTGTACTTGTATATAAAGGGGTCTCCTCCCTTCATTGTAATTCATTCACAAGCAATACAAAAACCAGAGCTTCTCTCTCTAGAGTTTCTCTCTCTATACACAAGTCTTGTGAGTCGAGTGTGAAAGGCTGCTTAGGGGTAAAACCTTAAGGCCGCACGGGTCAGCCTACATGTGATCAAGAGTGAATCGATCGGCCCGTGACAAGTGGTATCAGAGCTGATTTGTGATCCAAGCACAAGTGCAATGGCTGATCCACGATCTAACGAGGCGCTCGCCATGGTTGGTGACGGTGCTGATCGTGGGCGGAACGCCAAGAAGGGCGGTGCCAAGGGGAAGAAGTCCCGTGGTAGTTCGAGAGATCCAATGGGGGATCTTGCACAACGGATGGCGAAACTAGAGTTGTTCGTCACCGATGTCCAAGGATCGGTCGACGACCTGACCCAGACCGTGGACGGAGTCGACGCCGGAAGAGAGGAGCTGATTGCGGATGTGCAAGAGCTCAAGACCGGTATGGGAGAACTCCGCCACAAGTTGCTGGGGACCTTACAGGAGGAACTCGCACAACGGTACGAACCTTTAGAGGCCACGATGGCGGCCATGCGCACGGAGATAGCGAAGCTTACGGGTAAGCTCGCCGAAGCACAAGCTGCACGTGTGAACGGAGTGATCACGGTGCAAAGTCCACGATTGGACACGCCGAAGCCGAAAGAATTTCGGGGCTCTCGGGTGGCCAAGGATGTGGACAACTTTTTGTGGTACATGGAGCGTTACTTCCAAGCCATGGGAATCAACGACGACCAAACACGTGTAAACACTACATCGATGTATTTAGCTGATAGTGCATTGTTGTGGTGGCGTCGTCGGTCGGATGATAGGTGCGGGAATCCTATCGCGACCTGGGGTGGTTTCGTCGAAGAGTTCCGACGGAACTATTTTCCCGCTTATGCGGAGGAGGAAGCTCGTGACGAGTTGAAGCCTCTCAAGCAGAAGGGTGGTGTGCGCGACTACATCAAGCGGTTTTCGGAGTTGCTACTCCAAATCCTCTCGATGAATGAAGTTGAAGCGTTTCACCAGTTCATGGGTGGTCTCAAACCATGGACGAAGCAAGAGTTGAAGCGGTACAACGTGGGAGATCTCACTACGGCCATGACCGTAGCCGAGTCGCTTGTGGAGTACAAGGCATCACCTTCCACATCCCGAACGGACACTCGTCCTAGGGACAAAGCCATTGGTGGGGGAGATCGGGGGAGATACAACCGCCCGACCGGAGGTAGACCACCACCGGTTGGTCCTCATCCTCACCGGGCTCATGCTGGGCCAAATGGAGGAGGGCAAAGGAAGGTACGCTCATATAGCTGTTTCTTTTGCGATGGTCCACACATGGCGCGGGATTGCCTGAACAAGGCCAAGTTGGCCGCTCTTTGCAAAGAGGAAGAGCCGAGGGAGGAAGCACGATTGGGATCGTTGCGACTCCTTGGCACGATCAAAGCCAAGAAGGCAAAGGAGCCTAAAGGCTTGATGTTCACGGACGTGAAGATCGGAGTGACCACGATGAGTGCGCTCGTGGACACGGGAGCATCCGACATCTTCATCTCGGAGGAAGCCGCGAAAAAACTTAACCTACGGGTTGAGAAGGGAGCCGATTGGCTCAAAACGGTGAATTCGAAGGAAGTCCCTGCGATCGGTGTGGCGAGGGACGTGGAACTACAACTCGGATCATGGAAGGGCAAAGAAATTCTAGAGATAATTCCACTCGACGACTATGATATTGTCATTGGAATTAGATTCCTATATAGAATCCATGCGGTTGTAGTTCCCTTTGCCGAATGCATATGCGTGTTGGACAAGAACTGTCAATACGTGATTCCGGTCCATCGTGAGTCGGACCGCGATCGGAGAATGATTTCGGCCATGCGACTCACCAAAGGAGAAAGGAAGGGTGAAGTGACCTTCCTGGCGACCTTGAAGAGCGAGGACGACAAGGGTGAAGGGAAAGAAGTCCCGACGGAAGCAACCCAAGTCCTCAACTCGTTCAAGGATGTCATGCCTTCGGAGCTGCCAAAGAAGTTGCCACCCAAGAGAGAGGTGGATCACCGGATCGAGCTAGTGCTTGATGCTTGACCGCCTGCCATGGCGCCCTACCGCATGGCGCCGCCTGAATTGGAAGAATTAAGGAGACAACTCAAAGAGCTGCTCGACGCGGGCTACATACGGCCGTCAAAAGCCCCGTTCGGTGCGCCGGTCCTATTTCAGAAGAAGCACGATGGGTCACTCCGGATGTGCATCGACTACCGGGCGCTGAACAAGCTGACTGTGAAGAACAAGTACCCGATCCCGCTCATCGCGGATCTCTTCGATCAACTTGGTGGAGCTCAGTGGTTTACCAAGCTGGATCTACGATCGGGCTACTATCAAGTTCGGGTCGCTGAAGGGGATGAGCCAAAAACAGCTTGCGTGACGCGGTATGGATCCTACGAGTTCCTGGTAATGCCGTTCGGCTTGACCAACGCTCCGGCTACCTTTTGCACAATGATGAATAAGGTACTCCACCCTTTCCTAGATAGGTTCGTAGTGGTTTACCTAGATGACATTGTTATATATAGTCGTACGTTGGGAGAGCATGTCGAACACATAAGGCGGGTCTTCCAAGTTCTGCGCGAGAACGAATCGTACGTTAAGCGCGAAGTGTGCCTTCGCCCAAGAAGAAGTTCCGTTCTTGGGGCACATCATCGGAGGAGGGCGAGTG
Organism: Eucalyptus sp. ANBG9806169; assembly: GCA_014182395.1. NCBI lineage: Eukaryota > Viridiplantae > Streptophyta > Magnoliopsida > Myrtales > Myrtaceae > Eucalyptus > Eucalyptus sp. ANBG9806169. Next base: position 3,000,833 of record CM024573.1, read on the forward strand.
CGAATGGATAAGGCGAAGATTCAATCTATCGTCGAATGGGAGCCACCGATGAAGGTACCGGCGTTGAGGTCATTCCTAGGCCTCACTAACTATTACCGGCGATTCATCCGGAGCTACTCAAGTATCACCGTGCCACTCACGGACTTGTTGAAGAAGGAGAAGGCGTGAGAGTGGACGGATCGTTGCCAAAGAGCATTTGACCAATTGAAGCGAGCCATGACCAAGGAGCCGGTGTTGGCGTGGCCCGACCACACCAAATCCTATGAGGTAGAGACCGACGCATCAGATTTTGCGATCGGTGGTGTTCTTACGCAGGATGGACATCCGGTGGCGTTCGAGTCCCGAAAGCTGAACGACACCAAGCGTCGTTACACCGTCCAAGAGAAGGAGATGACCGCGGTGGTGCACTACCTTCGGACGTGGAGCTACTACATCCTGGGATCGAAGTTCGTCGTAAGGACGGACAACGTGGCCACAAGCTACTTTCAGACCCAAAAAAAGTTGAGTCCGAAACAAGCTCGATGGCAGGATTTCCTAGCGGAGTTCGACTACGCGTTGGAGTACAAGCCGGGGAAGGCCAACTCTGTGGCAGACGCGTTGAGCCGAAAGATGGAGCTAATGAGCCACACGATGAGTCGGCCAAGTTGTCCTTGGGTCGACCGCATCAAGGAGGGGTTGACACACGACCCAAGAGCTCAAGCCCTCATCGGGTATGCCAAAAAAGGTAAGACCCGACAGTTTTGGTGTGAGGACGAACTCCTCTACACCAAGGGAAGGCGACTGTACGTGCCTTTCTATGGGAAGCTAAGGAAGGAGATCTTGCGTGAGTGCCACGACTCAAAGTGGGCGGGTCATCCGGGGATCCACCGCACGTTGGCCCTCGTCGAAGATCGGTACTATTGGCCACAAATGCGCAACGACGTGGAGGCGTATGTGAAGACTTGTCTGGTATGCCAACAAGACAAGCTGGAGCAACGTTCGTCGCCGGGTTTGTTAGAGCCACTTCCCATCCCGACTCGTCCATGGGAAAGCATTTCCATGGACTTCATCATCAACCTACCAAAGTCTGAAGGGTGTAGGACTCTAATGGTGGTGGTTGACCGGTTCTCCAAGTACGCAACCTTTGTGCCTGCGACAAAGGATTGCCCGGCCGAGGAGGCGACCAAGCTATTCATGAAACATGTAGTGAAGTATTGGGGAGTGCCACAAACGATCGTGAGCGATCGGGACCCCCGCTTCACGGGACGTTTCTGGTCCGAATTGTTCAAGCTGCTGGGGTCGGAGCTGAATATGTCAACAAGTTTGCACCCCCAAACCGACAGTCAGACGGAGCGAGTCAATGCTCTCTTGGAGATCTACCTCCGACACTACGTGAGCACGATGCAAGTGAATTGGGCGAAGCTGATCGACGTAGCCCAGTTCTCCTACAACGTGCAGCGGAGCGAGTCGACCGGCCAGAGTCCGTTCGAGGTTGCAACTGGGCAACAACCGAACACCCCGAGCACAATTGCTTCGGGTTACCGGGGGAGTAGTCCACCCGCGTACAAGTTTGCCAAAAACATGCAAGAAGAGGCGGACTTGGCACGAGCGTGTCTACACAAGGCCTCCAAACGCATGAAGAAATGGGCGGATAAGAAGCGACGACATGTGGAGTTCCAAGTGGGAGACCAAGTGTTGGCTAAGCTGCACATGGTTCTTTGATACAAGGACGTGCACAAGGGGTTGATCCGTCGCTATGAGGGGCCATATCAAGTGCTACAACGGGTTGGAAAGGTCGCATACAAACTGGAACTACCACCAAAGCTAAAGGTGCATCCGGTTTTCCACGTAAGTATGCTTAAACCCTTCCAAGTTGATGAGGAAGACCCGAGTCGAGGGGAATCACAAAGGGCGCCGCTCGGGGCAAAGACCTCGTATGATCGAGAAGTTGAAAGCATTTTGGCGGATCGAGTCATACGAAAGAGGTATTGCGCGGCCAAGCGTGAATATTTGATCCGATGGAAGGGTCTTCCGGAGAGTGAAGCCAGTTGGGAGCCCGAGGAGAGTCTTTGGCAGTTCAAGAAAGAGATCGAAGCCTTTCATGCCAAAGATGCGACGAGGGCGTCGCCTGATTAGGTGGGGGAGAATGTCACGGCCCATGAGAAAGACAAGCCAAGAGGGTTTTGAGGACGGGCGTGACACTTCCGACCCTCGACCGATATCCCGAGACTTAGAGTATTCTCGAGTCTTCTAGAATACTCTGGGAAGGGCGATATGGTATTTGTACGCATACGTTATAAATGCGAGTAGCTAGTAGTTGGGAGTAAATATGGGTAGTTGGGGAGGTGCGATCTCCACCGTTAGATTTAAGGGAGATCTACGGATACGGTTTGCCTTGTACTTGTATATAAAGGGGTCTTCTCCCTTCATTGTAATTCATTCACAAGCAATACAAAAACTTGCGCCACCTTGCCCGGCAAAAAATATCTCGACTTTTCAATCGATGAAAAAAAACATGAACTTTTATATCGTCTTACATGCGAGCCAATAGGGAAGCTCTATTTATTACGCATAATTTTTCGGCGTTTGTTGCTTAAGAAAATAAATCAATAGAAATATTTCCTAATCAATGCAAAAATTATACTTAAATTCACAAAAATCATTTTCTAATATATAATTAGATATCAATGTGAGCAAGGAAACCCCAAGTCTAGTTCTTGGGTCCCTAGCATCCCGAACCGAGTCTTCAGCACTTAGGCGTGAGTCCATCGAGGTCGGGTCGTGACCTCGGTGCCCATGCCTAGATCCCTAGCACCCTCGCTTGGATCCATCAAGATAGAGCTTGGGACCTCAAGACCCCATGCCTGTACCTAGGTCCATTCAAATTGGGCTTGAAGCTCTTATGCCCATGCCCAATGCCCCGACATCCTAGCTAGGGTCCACAAAGGCCGTGCCCGGGTAGGGGTGAGCATAGTTCTAAGGCAAAACCTAGAACCAAAGAACCGGATTGATGGAAACTTGTCCAATTCCATATTTCAAGATATGTAACGTAGGTTTCAAATTCCAAAAATTGAGGAATCTGTTTCGACAAGTAGGTTCCATAGGTTCCAGGTTTAGATAGATGAAACTTGAAACCTGAAATAAGTCTTTGTATTTTTCTTGGTCTACGTCTTTACGTGATTCTACGCTATTTCGTGCGTTTCGATTAAGAATGTATTATTTAGGACCACTAGTCTAAGCTTTCATTTTATGACTCAGATTTTATTTTGTTAACATTTCATATTTCATATGTCTAAATATAAATTGTGATCAATATATTGTAGATAAAAGTGGTAGTCATGAAATGTGATGATTCATTGTAATCGTTTATTTAATAATACACATAAAAATTAGATATAACATAGAATCAACCTTGGAACCTATGATAGGTAGATTTTAGATTCCAGGGTATGCAAAGTAAGTTCCTAGTGTAAGATGCAAAACGTGCAATCCCATGATTTCCATAACTAGAACAAGATCACAGATAATTGAGTAGAAGGATTAACGTAAATGTTTTGGAATTCATCTTTCTTGATGCGGAAACGGAAAAGCGATGATTTACGCACAAGTCCTTCTCCTTTATTGCCCTCTATATCACTGGCTCAATGAGATGGCCCCTCACTCTTTTAGCACTAGGTAAATGCTCCTTTTGTGAGGATATTTGCGAGAATTAGGGTTAAATGAGAGATTTGAACACTATTTATAGAGTTTCCAATCAGGCCCTCTCATTACAGGTCAGGCTCAACTTGACCCACACTAGCTAGCTCCATATTATACTAATTAAGAAATCTTCTATCTCACCTTAAACCAATCCCGTAAAACAGTAAATTATAATATCAATTAATATAGTCCACATTAGGAAAACTCTTACACCCAGTTTGAAAAAATAAGGTACTTGTTCACACGGTTAAGTAAGGTTCCATTTGTAATCTGCACGAACCTAGAATCACTCACTCATACGCCTAAGTCTACAAAGGTCATGCTCGAGTCCATCATGGTAGGGCACGAGACCCAAGTGCCCATGCCTCCATCCTAGTGCCCAAGTCAAGGTCAATTTGCGGCTACACCCGAGGTTCAAATGCCTATATCTGATTCTGCCCATGTGCAAATTATTAGAGTTCAAATAGTATATGTTTATCTAAGAAAATCAAATCAGATTTTCCACCAAATGACAAAAATATTTTAATTTCATTTTTAAGGTTCAGTCAAATGCTGAAAAGTATTATCATTCTCTTGAAAAATGATTTCTCAAAAAATATTTTTTAAAGATGTTACACTTTTCATGAAACAAATGGAGATGAAATTTTAGGAAGTTGACGTATCACAATAAACTAGGCGAAATGACAAAACGATATCGTTCTTAGTTTTCTGAATCAATAACTCATATTTTCAACAAGAAAAAGAGAATAGAGAAAATGAATAGTCCCAAATTGAGCCAGGCTTTTTTTTTTTCCTCAAGTTCTTCGCCCAAATGGAAAATCGGTGTTCCAAATCTGAGGATTTCGAGTGTCTTAGTTAGTCTTGTTACATGCAGAGAAAACTTAGTGAAGGCCAAGGGTACTTTTGTCCAATTACATAAAGAAATTGGGATATTTTTGGGCATAGCCTTTGGCTAGGTGGTAAAAAGATAAAATAATATAATCGACTGCTTGATTTTTCTTTTCTTTTTTTTTTTTTTTTTTTTTTTTTTTTGGTGTAAGGTGTACGGTATGGTAAGCGTGGTCATGGCTCCTTTTTTTTTGGGTCAAAAATACAGCTTGCATTCAAGATAACGGAAGTTTACAACTTGAAATTAAAGCATCGGCATAAACTAAATCAAGAAAAACATATGGAGGAAATAGAATCCAGCTATGGGCCGATGCTGAGGTGTGGGCCTTCGCAGCCCAGTCGGCAACTAGGTTAGCTTCACGCCGGCAATATTGCATCTTTAGGTTAGAGAACTTGGAAAGCAAAACGACAGCTTCACTGAGCACTGGTCGGAGCACCCATGGCGGCGATCGCGTACCTTGCACTACTTCGACAAGAGTAAGACGGTCGGATTCAACCTCCCAGATTAGCTTCATGGAGTCGTTGCCCGAGCAAATGTTGAAGAGAAAAGGTAAGAGCTTGAATCTCGACTTCAAAAGTGGATTGCGCCGAGACTCGTCTTGAGTAAATATCCGTGATTCGCCCATTGTAATCTCTACAAATATAGGCTATTGAACCTTCAGTGTTACCTGGCTTATAGTTTGCATCGATATTACATTTCAGGGTACTTATTTCCAGAGGACGCCAGAGTTGTGCCAGATCGATAGAGTGAGGACCAAATCTCGGTTGAGACGCAGTAGAGAAGATCTGGTGTGAGTTCATTTGAGCCACAGCTGTTTGTATTGCGAGGGAGGGATTCGGAAGCTGATTGCAAAAAATGAAGTTATTCCGCATCCGCCAGATCTGCCACAGGATGTTGGCAACAAGTGCTAGGCCAGGTGAGTGCTGAGATAATTTCGCCCTTTCTGTTAGCCAAGAATCGAAGCGATTGCTTGTGAACGTCAAAATCTGCAAATTGATCTGGGGGTCAGACCAAATAGCACGAGTCCATGTGCATTGTAAATATATATAGATATATATTATATTATATTATATTATATATATTATATTATATTATATATATATATATATATATATGTTTGAGGGTTTCAAGAGCATTCTATTGACATATATGGCATAGAGGATCTGTAATGATATGATGCTGAAATAGATTTGCTCTGGACGCTAGGGCATTGTGACAAGCAGACCATAGGAAAGTTTTTATTTTCAGTTCTGTTTTCATGGCCTAGATACTTTTCCATAATACAATAGAGTTTTGGTGAGATGTTAATGCGTTGTTTCTGTTTTGATTGCTAAATGACTACATGACAGTATGATAGTTGCTTCTTACAGTATGGTTTCCATCAGTTGTAGCTGACCAAATCAGTTTATCGTCTGAGTGAAGAGGTCTTACTGAGATAGTAAGAACTTCGGCAGTAATCTGTTCTCCGAAAAACCGTTGGAGCAAAGATTAGTTCCAATTGTGGTGGAGTGGGTCAATAAGATCTGCCACCATAAGAGGTTCTTCTCTTGATTTAGGTCCATGGAGAATACCCATTGGTAACCATCGATCTCCATGTATTCTGATGTTGTTGCCATTACCAACTGACCAACGAAGATGTGGTAGAATAGCATCTCTGCCCATAAGTATGCTCTACCATCCCCAGGATGGACGAGATCCTCTAACAGCATATAGGAAATTTGTCGAGTGAAAATATAGACCTTTAAATAATTGACTCTATAATCATTGAGGCCGTTGTAGCAAACGCCAAGCCTGTTTTCCAAGCATCGCTATATTAAATGCAATAAGGTCTTGGAATCCCATTCCGCCTTTATCCTTTCTGTCTTTCAAAATTTCCCATTTTTGCCAATGGATACCTACTCTATTCTGATCATTTCTCCATCAAAAGCGAGCAATTCGTTGTTCAATAGTTTTACAAACAGAAAGAGGCAACTTAAAGATAGACATTGCATAATGTGGAATAGCCTGAATAACAGATTTTATGAGAATTTCCTTACCCCCTTTGATATAAATTTCTCTTTCCATCCCTCCAACTTGGCATTGACTCTTGCAAGTATCCACGAAAACATTTCATTCTTTGATTGGCCCCATTCTGATGGTATGCCTAAGTATTTGCCATAGTTTTGCAAGATAGGAGTCCTAAGTTCCCGAGACATATTTTCTTGAAGAGTAAGAGGGCAGTGTTTGCTGAAAATCATACCTGATTTGTTGCAATTAACTAGCTGTCCAGTAGCCGAACAATACAAGTTTAAAATGTTGGCTAAGTTCTGGCATTCTTGAATACAACCAGTAAGGAAAAATATCGCATCATCAGCAAAAAAGAGATGGGACAAAGCAAGACACCATCTATTTAACTGGATTCCTTTGATGTGTCCTATATTGACAGCTTGTGTAATACAAGATAAAAACATATGGCGATAAAGGGTCACCCTAGCGGAGGCCACGAGATGGGTAGAAATAAGGCAATTGCTCCCCATTGAACTTCACGCTGAAAGCTACTGTGGTGATACATTGCATAATCCAACTAACCCATTTTGGATGAAAGCCCAGTTTCAGGAGGTAATCATTGAGGAAATCTCATTCAACTCTGTCATACGCCTTTGTCATATCCGTTTTTAGTATTGCATTGAATTTACATGTCCTCTTTCTCGATCTAAAGTGATGAAGAACCTCTTGGACGATGAGAATATTATCCTGAATCTGTTGTCCCTTCACAAAAGCTGATTGTTCTTTAGAAATTAGAATATTCAACCAAGGTTTGAGTCGGTTAGCAAGTACCTTTGAGATAATTTTGTATGCAAAATTGCATAGGCTGATTGGGCGATATTGTTCAAGCTTCTCAGGTTGAGTTGTCTTGGGAATCAGCGTTATAATAGTCTGATTAAGACCTATAGGCATTACCCCCGACGTTAAGAAATTCTAAACTAGAAGGAAAATGTCTTCTTTAACAATTTCCCAGTACTGTTGATAAAATAAACCACTCAATCCATCAGGGCCAAGTGTTTTGGTAGAGCCCATCTGAAAGGTTGCTTGCCAAAATGTGGTCATGGCTCCTTGAGAGCCCAAAAGGAAGATAAAAAGAAGAGAAGAAGGGCGGTAGAGACAGACAAGCAAAGGCACTCGCCAAGAAGCAGAGTCTGCTTAGCAGACAAGCAAAGGCTAAAATCGCGTGGGTCCCACCCCCTTGGGACCAAAGCAAATCCCCCTTCCTACAAGCAAAAGCACTCGCCAAGAAGCAAAGTCTGCTTAGCAGACAAGCAAAGGCGAAAACCGTGTGGGTCCCACCCCCCTTGGGACCAAAGCAAATCCCCCTTCCTACAAGCAAAGGCCCTCGCCAAGAAGCAGAGTCTGCTTAGCAGACAAGCAAAGGCTTAAACTGCGTGGGTCCCACCCCCTTGGGACCAAAGCAAATCCCCCTTCCCTTCTCTCTCTCTCGTTTGGACTTTTGGCTGCCCGGGGCACTGTTGCTCTGTATGCCACGTGGTGCCCGTGTGGTGTATAGTTTTTTTGGAAGAAATTCTTAATGAAGGGTACTTTTGTGCAACTTTTTGGATTATATGAAGAAATTTTTTTATATATTAAGAAATTGGGATGCATTATTTTTGGGCATATTTTTTGGCTAGATGGCAAAAAGATAAATAATAGAATGAGGCTGCTTGGTTATTTTCCTTTTTCTCCTTTTTATTTTCTATTTTTGGGTGTGAGGTGTACGGTACAGTAAGCGTGGTCATGGCTCCTTCAGAACCCAAAAGGAAGAAAATAAAAAGGAAATAGAAAAAAACGAAAAAAGCGGGAGGAATTCGGAGACAGCAGACAAGACCGAGAAAGAGGAGCAGACAACCAAAAGCGAAAACCGCGTGGGTCCCACCCTCCCTTCGGACCAAATCAAATCCCTCTCCCTCGTTTGGACTTCTGGGCGCACGCACGGTCGCTGTACGCCTCGTGGGTCCCGCCCTTCCTTCCTCTGAGTTTCGTCTCGATTTCTTCCAACTCCACTCGCCCCCTCCGTCCGTGCACTCCACTCGCTCCTCCTCCCTCGCCACGTGTCCCCGACGACGCTTCCCCGGCCGGCGAGAGAGAGCATGGCTTCTCGGAGCGGAGCAAGAAGGGAGAGGGGAAGAAAATGAGAATCGAGAAGAAGCTAAAATTAGGGCGAGGGGGAGACGGTGGGCCCGCGCACCACCCACCACCTTATCGCGGTGGCTTCCGCCTGACACGGCGATTCCCGCCTAAACCATTGCCATGACAACCTGCGGCATATCTTTTCTCGGCCGCTAGCATCTCTTTGATGAAGTCGCTTTGACGAGCTCGCCGGCGTTAGACCTTTGAATCGCAAATGATTTGAGATAAACATGCCTCGAGTCGAACAGTTCATAGCATTTATATGAGTCTTATGATTGAAACGGCAATTACCTTTCTCTGAAAACTCTTTATCATACGAAAGAAGCACAGATCTAAAAATGCAGCTCACTGCACCAGACTACCAGCAATCGAAATGATTACACACATGTTCCTTGTTTGCTGCGCCGTCAGTTATCATTTCCAGCCTTCACCATTCGTTGGACTGCACTTGCATCCACATCCATCAATCGCTATACTTAGCGAGACAATTGAGATTGTACGGTGAAACCAAACAAACTTGAACATTCTCCACTAGAAGAAAGATCAAATATAGAAAAAAAAAAAAAAAAAAAAACAATTGAGATTGTACGATGAAACCAAACAAACTCAAACATTCTCCACTAGAAGAAAGATAAAATACAGAAAAAAAAAAAAAAAAAACTCACAATTGAGATTGTAAGGTGAAACCAAACAAACTCGAACATTCTCCACTAGGAGAAAGATAGAATACAATATATATATTCAATCTGGTATTTCCGGTAAAGATTCAGTGCTGAAACGATTCTAGTACCAATAGAAATCAACATTGAATCACTCGAGCTATGAACACATCACTTTCGTAATAAGTGTCACGCTGAAGACCATCGTCGAATAATAGCTAAAAAGATGAAGCCCATCATAAATAGGAGATCGATGCCTCCCATCACGTACCCCGTGACAATGAGCCGCCGATTATTGCAGCGGAATCCCATCATCAACTGCAATACAGTCACCACTAGAATTGAAACAATTACGAGCGCTAAATCCCGAACGGTAGCACTGCCATCTTTTTACGAGGAATATAACCCCAAAACCAAGGACATCACCGTAACAAAGAAAGTGAAAACGCTTAACAAGAATATCTTGTGCCCCCGACTTGATTTGATTCATTGGACGCGGCAGCGTTCACTGGGGCAGACGTTACATCGGGACGTTCAGGAGGTGCCGCAGCTAATTGGGCAGCGGATGCAGGGGTTTCGGGCATTGGATGTTGAGGGCCAGCGGATGCAGGGGTTTCGGGCGTTGGATGTTGAGGGCCGCGGGTTTCCGCAGAAGGTGTGGTGGTGGCTGCGGTTGGAGTGGAGGTTTCTGCGGAACCATTAGGTGCGGCGTCCATGCTGCCAGATGCAGAGAATCTTTCGCCGATGAGAAAAATCAATGGCCAAAAGAAAAAATCCTGTAAAAGAAGAGCACATGATTTCACTAATTGGGCAGCGGATGCAAGGGTTTCGGGCGTTGGATATTGAGGACCGCAGATTTCCGCAGAAGGTGTGGCGGTGGTTGCGGTTACAGGGGAGGTTTCTGCGGAATCATTAGGTGCGGCGTCCATGCTGCCAGATGCAGAGAATCTTTCGCAGTAAGAAAAATCAATGGCCAAAAGAAAAAAACCCTATAAAAGAAGCACATGGTGAATCTCTCTCCTCGTTCTCCTCTCTTCCCCCTTCCCCTTTCTTTTTCTCTTTCTCTCTTCCTTTTCTCCCCCTTTTCCTTTCCTCCTCACTCACGTCACTTCCTCACTTTTTTCTTTTCTTCTCTCTCTCTTTCTCTTTTCCCCTCTCTATGACCGAAACCCTATAAAAGAAGTCTTTACTGTTGATTTGAAGACCTCATTGTCTAAGTAAGTCTTTCTTCAATGGTTTCATTTATCTAATTGAATTGAAGCAGTTGACAATCAGAATCGCACCAATAATTCGTTGACCAGGATTAGTATAAATTGGTACTTCATTGACCAGGATTAGTATCCATGCGCTTATAGTCGTTGTAGAAGCAACGAAAAGAAACAATAATAAGAAAAGGGCAACTGCCGTTATACGTCAAATACGGGGCCTAGATAGAAACTTTGAATTGATCTATTGAACTTATTTGTCAAATCTACGATATGGAAATCCTTCCGCAATATCTAAATTAACTTGATAAAGTTGAAAGGTTAGGACATTGTTAAAGAAAATTAAGATTTCATCACATCCTAATATTGAAATGAAAGTTTATACTCTCTAAGTTGAATCTTCAGGACATTTTTAATTGCAAGTGGAAAGTTCAACATTCTCTAAAATATCAAGCTAATGAGATCTAGAAAATTTTCACTTTTGCCAAAAGTGATTTTTAAAAAAAGAAAATGAGAACTATCAAGATTTTCACGCTTGTATAGTATCCATTTTCATAAGTCTATATATTCACTTGCTAAATGTTAAATTGAGATTTGATCGTATCAATTAATATATCAATTTTAGCATACCTCTGAATTTATTTGTCGAACTTCGATTGATGGAGCTTACCAGTTAAAAGTGCACAACTTTTTGACAAAAAATTGAAAAAAAAAAAAATCCAAGAATCTTTACAGACATAAGTCCGAGTGTGTGATGAAAAAATTATAAGATTGAACTTATCATTCACAGTGACTCAATGAGTGGATGAAAAGTCTTTTGAGAAATATTAAATTCCTTGAATTGTGGCCAATGAAAGATCAAATTTGTTTCAAGATATTTTTAGCTTTGATTATACTCCACTAAACTTTTGTTTTAGTAATCGAAAGTCCAAAGTGTTGTCCAGATTTTTGAATCAGACCTCCGTCAATCTTAGTTTCTTCTTTACAGGTGTGGTCATTAATCTCTTCTATTTCCTCTGTCAATCTCCAATTATAATGGTGCATATAGTGGCAAAAAAAGACCTATGCCTTCCATCTATGCCCATTAGATAACAGTTTTACCCCATCTTACTCATTAAAGAGAATAGTACCTATCAAGGATACAATGACTATTTCAGGGGAGGACACCACATTCAAGTTTTGGGCTTTATATAAGTATAAATAAATAACGTTTAGGACTTCAATAGAACTTCTTTCGACCATAGAAATTTACTAACTCTAATTCCACAACATTTGCAGAAGCTGCTTCCATGTCTATATAGTACCGATAATCACTAATTAATCTTTTAGATTACTATGATTCTTAAAACTACTTTTGTTTCAAATATATTGTGTTTATCTGTATATTTTGGGTTCCAAGTTTTACTATCTATTTTACTATAATATATAGGGCGAGTAGCGATAATAAGGACTTTCGTGCGAAGAGGAGTCTCGTCTCTTCAACGAAAAAGTTGTGGTCGGAGCTATTTCGTTGCAGAAATAGCGGTTCCCCAGATAATAAGCAAAGCGGGTCTTGTTATGGACCACAAAAAAAAACACAAGTCTTGCTGGTGTTGACTAGAAGACCTCATTGTCCAAGTAAGTCTTTTTCTAATGGTTTGATTTATCTAATTGAAGCAGTTGTAGAATCGCACCAATAATTCAAACTTATCAAGCTAACTCCATTGACCAAAAGCAGTATCAAGTGGAAAGTTCAATGTTCTCTAGATCGGCCTAACGGGATCCAAAAACCTTTCACTTTTTCTAGAAGTGATTTTTAAAAAAGAAAAAGAAAATGAGAACTGCTCACAATTTCACGCTTGTATCTATTTTTATATATCTATAAATTCACTTGCTAAAATGTTAAATAAAGATTTGATCATATCAATTAATATATCAATTTTAGCACACCTCTGGACTTTTTTGTCAAACTTCAATTGATGGAAAGCGTCATTATCAAGTAAAAGTGCACATCTTTTTGGAAAAAAAATTTAAAAAAATTGCCATAATTGTTAGCATAAAGCAATTTCTTGGGTACCTAAACCTTCATTCACAGCGAAACTGCCAACAAAATTTTAGTTGAAAGAAGCGTGCAAGGTGGGAGAGGTATAAAGCATAGTGACAATGGAAGTGTTGAACCAACCCAACCTAAAGCAATAAATCAAAGAAAAAGACAATGGGGTTGTAATAATGTTTTGAGCATGTACTGTTCGTAAGATTTTAGTCAAACGAAATAGCTAAGATTATAAAAAAGAAAAAAAAAACACATGAGGATGCATGTCGGTGGTAAGACATAACTACTTTATCTTGTCTTGCCCCTTCTTTTCTCGTGCTACGAGGAATTTCTTTTCTTCATGAAATTCATTAAAAATAATCATTGAAATCTTAAATTACTATCACTATCTTCATTTTTTCATTCTGACCACAACAATCTCTGAAAATGAAAATGGCCTTGGCCCAATTCCTTGGCATTGACACAGCCCCTTATTGTTAATAGGCCTGGCTTGGTGCGGCCCCTCACGGGCTCGGGCCCAAGAGGGCCGGTCTGTGCTGGGTCTTGGCCGGAATGGCCCATTTACCATTCTTAGGGTTGGGATTTGTTAATGTACATGTTAGGAGAAGGAAAATGCTGAAGTTCAAGTCTTTTGCAAACTTTGTTTAAAGCCGAAGAAATGTAATGCACGAGTATAATGAGTCAAATTCAGATTTTGAGGAAGAAAGAAAATTTCAATGTGCAATTCCTGGTGTAGTATAAATACCGATAAGTAATGGTCTTGGTAACAAACCAATAATATGTAATGTGGCATAAGAAAATTGACAAAGAAAAGAATATGTCCTAGAATTTGGGGTAGAATTAAGGATGTTAATTTTTTTTTTTTGCCGAGGGAAGAATGTTAGTTCAATGTAATATCTTCGACTATCAAACACGTATGTTTTTGGTTTGAGTACTTATTATCAGAAATAGATCGAGTGGTAAAAAATAATATTCCTCGATGCTTATAGAAGTGCAAAGTGTAACTGGTTCTTCAGTTCAGTTTACTGCCACTTTTAGCTCCTTTTTTGCTGATGCTAGTTTGGCGAGGAATATTGTTTTGCTTGAATCTTTGATTTTCTTAAGGTAATAAAGTTCAAGATGAGAACTATGGTAAAAGTTGCGGAATTTTGGGGTTGCGTTAACTCATTATTATGACTCATATAAAAGATGGTCAAGGGATCGTTGTGGGAGTAGATGTGAAGTGAAATAATAGTTTGTATTTGTCTCAATATGTCAACCATCAGAAGATTTTCCTAATTTTGAGTTTCTTGCACCACCTAAGCTAATTCTGTTGCATTCTATTCGATGTATTTCTTCCAGGTTTAAGTGAACTATTTTGGCCAAATCATGGATAGCTGGTTGTCTATTGGTACTGAAGAGGGTGTGCTGCTTATGGATCGACTTTCCTCGAGTAATTGATGTGAAGAACTGCATTTCAACTGAAGGTGTAGTTGTAGTAATTCCACTCTTACTCTGACCTTGGCCAAAAATAGAAGGAAAAGAAAACCCTAAAAATGGAAGGAGAAGACTCCTACGAGTCAGAAATGACATGGAAAAGGAGAGAAATTGACTAATTAATGTAATTTGAGGGGAATATGAGAGACAAAATTGATGTAAATGTGTGTTGATGGTTTTTCTTTTTTCTTTTTTCTGTAAGTTCCAATTGATCACAAATCACCCGTTGTGCTTGTTCTGTAGTTAGGCTACTACGGCTAGTGATCTCAGTGTGGGCTCTGATATTTAGGAATGAAAAGTGTAAATAATTTCTATATCAATGAATTGCTCGAGTAGGCATTTCGCTTGCTGGGGCTTTATGAACTTTATGGACATGGAAAAACCTCTAGGTCCCTCCTTTTGTGGTCTAAGGTGTCCTAAAGAATGTTTGTCCTTTATTCTAAAGTGATTGGATGTTGTTTATTTAAAATGAAGTTGCGAACCCTCCTTTCTCATGTCTCACTAATTAAATTTTGGTTTCTGAAGAATACCTACTCCTCACTTTGGTAGATAGGAAGTGTGCTCATCTTTCCATGCATGCATAATAGTAGAAATTTTATCTAGTCCACTTTCCCGTAGGCGGTTTAAAAATCCGAGCACATATACCTGGATTTTGATTAAAATCTTCTCTAAACTTTTAGCTAGTGTATATGGTTGAGATGATACGGACCTAGTTTAGTATCTAATAGGTAGGCGATACCGCCTATCATGAAGACTTACGAGTGTAAACTCGTCTATGAAGTGTTCACCATCTGTACGTGTGAAATAGGGGGATTTCAAGAAAATTTCAAGACTAGTGCAATTTCATTTTGTGTAGAATTTCACCAGAGAAGGGTCATGCAAGATAGGGGTGTTTTTCTTTCCATGGTAAACTCTTGTGATATCCTCGGACCAGTCTGGATCGGACCGGTAGGAACATTTGTAATTGCCAAGGCGAGTCCAAGTTTGCAATAGATGATAAAATGGGCTAAACTAGGCCTGAAAGGAATCCTGCTTCTTGTATAAAAATCCAATGTCCCTACTTTCAATGGTTTAGAAACGGGCTGCTTATCCTGTAAAATATGGATATCATAGAAGCACTCGGTGATCACTAGATCGGAAACGTCAAGATTTGAAGCACCATTTGAGTTGGGCCCACAATAACCATGGCCCAATTCTCTTTTTTGGTCGAAGCCCAATTCTTCTTCTTCTTCTTTTTTGAAGTTGAGCCAGTATTACCACTCAATAGGATTTCGATTAGGCTACTTTGCACCAACTTGATCTATTCTTAATGGTGATGAAACAAAGGCCAGGGGCAATGTTTAGGAGTTTTGGATTTGATGTTTGTTAGGAACTATTAGCCATTTTAAAAATGTGTTGTAATGAAAACTATTAGCAAGCTAGAAGCAATAATTGACCTATTTTTCATCCCTAAGTGGTGTAGTGTTATAGATCTATTGCATATTGAACTAAAATGGGTGGAACAAAAAAAAATCATTTACTTAAGCAAGAGAGCCATAACATAAGCTATCTCCCCAAATTATACTAAAATCTTTTAAATTAAGTAGATAAATATATATTTCAAAAGGATAATCGTTATATTTCTCAAACATTTTCCATGAGGAAAAATGTTAAAAGAGATAAATATTGGACTCTTTATGCACTTCATTGTTTGAAATTCAAACTCGATAAACAACACAACAACCAATATCATAATAGATAAGAAGTTTCTTTTACTTTTTTGCCCTTTTGAATTAACATGCCGTAGGCCCTCATGCAAATTCGTCCTCTAGCTGGCGGAATTACCAATTTACCCCTGAAGAGTCAAAGCTTTGCACTTAAATCCAGTTTAAGTGGATTAAGCAATTCTTTTGGAATAACTTAACTACGTATCACCACAGGTGTCTAATTATGTAACCAACCCTAGAATTTCCAATATTTGCAAATTAGGCCCCCCTAAATGGTGAAATTACAAGTTTGCCCCTAAAGTTTCAAAAGCCTTACTTAAATTGTCCATATTAAGCAATTGCTTCTAACCATAAAATAACCTCTAATCATCTTAAGGTTTATGATTCTGTAATCAAACCCTGTAATTGTTAGTTTTGCAAATACGTGCCTTGACTTTGTGAAATCACGGATTTGCCCCTAGAGTTCCAAAACTATACAATTAAGTCCAATTTCGTGGTTAATTCACTATCAATCATTCGAGATTTTCTGATTCTGTGATTAGTCATCAGAATTTCCAGATTTTGTAAATTCGTCCATAAATTTTGGGAAATTGCAATTTTATGCTAAAGTTTTGAAACTAATTATTACGAACCGATTTGGTTTCCTTTAATTAATCTAACTTAATAAATCCTTAATTAACATTTTAAATCATAAAATCATTCTTAAATTTATAAAATTGTACCCAAACATATTAA
The DNA here is from genome assembly GCA_014182395.1 of Eucalyptus sp. ANBG9806169. Taxonomy (NCBI): domain Eukaryota; kingdom Viridiplantae; phylum Streptophyta; class Magnoliopsida; order Myrtales; family Myrtaceae; genus Eucalyptus; species Eucalyptus sp. ANBG9806169. The sequence continues at coordinate 3,017,374 of CM024573.1, forward strand.
TTTTTTTCTAGAATGTCACTCTTATATCAAGTCTGTTGACGATTTTAAAATTTGAAGTATTGATAGAGGCTGCCGTCAGTTAGCTAAAAGATTTGAAGGCCAGAGAGTGTCTTACTGCTACCAACAAAAGCTTAGTCCCAGAGAAAGAAAGGTTTAGGGTTACCTTGCAAGAGCAAATTACAACATGGTAGAATAAGTTCAGTTTCTTGGCAAAATTCGGCCCTTCATGTCGAATAACCTCAAGATACTCACATAGTTTGATAGGGTTAGGTTCTCAATGTAAGTACTGTACATGAAGTTGTCGATTACTCGAGTGAGATTCATCTAACTAATATTATGCATATAAAAAAATTGCTCCTTTTCCAATGACTTACCTGTGAGGGTTCCGTCTCTTTCCCCTTAATGGATGAACATCATACCATTGAACATTTTACGTTAGGTAAAAGCAATTTGGAGATAGATAGATGATGGATCTGACAATTGAACACTGGTGTTCACATAATGGCGTAGCAACTTGCATTCGTTATTACCGTTTAAAATAGCAAAGATTTCAAATTAAAGACGTACATACCCTTTATACCTCATAGGGATTTAATCTACTCCTATTTTCTAATAAAATGATTTCGGTAAATTAGGGAACTATATAGGTCGCCTAATTTTGCTGTAAAAATTTTCGAGATCAAAGATTGGACCATGCAAAGGTAATGCATCTTCTATTGGACAAAGGAAGAGATCATCATGATAAAACATATTATATGTCTATGTCTCTCTCTATATATGGGGACATCCATTTCTAATGTATATACTATTTTTGCACAGTAGGGTTATGAAAATTCATGAAACGGTGGCTGGGCTTTATTGTATGTGCCAATTGCCATTTAGCTAATAAGCATGCGTACACAAAGGTTCCACATATGACTTTGGAGAGAAATTGGAAGTGTTTGGAAGATATTTTCTCCTACTGGCATAAGCGCAATTAGGGCCTATAATTTAACTTTTAAGCAAGTTTGACATTAGACTGGGCCATTTGTCCGACAGGGTATTGTGTAAGTGAATGTGTGTGCATGCATGCGCGCGTTTGCTTGCCACAATGCATGCAGGTGCAAAGTCTGGTGCCAATATCGTTGCTTCATCTAGTTTAAATAGTAGAAGAAATTGGCTAATTTTACTACGTTCCTGATTGAATTGTGTCAATCACTATTTTCCACTCTTTTTTTTTTTGGTCGTGAAATGGTTCTTAGAGTGCATTCTATTGAATTTCCTTTCTTTTTATGAATGTTTCTGGAGTTCTACGTTAATACTTTACTGATTAATTGTTAAGTCATTGGATTTGGTTGCTCCGTTGTCTGCAGCAAGTACTATCTAATAAGATGTGTGAACTCACTCCCTGATGAACAAGAAGTCTGTATATGAGAGCAAGGCGTCATGGGCTGCTGATGGTCCTGTTTTCTGGGGTCGCCCACGGGCTTCTACTGTTTCATTTTCTTCCTTCTCCCAGCCCGACTCTTATCAGAAGCATCATGTCTCCATCCGATGTCAGCACGCCCCGAATGGTGGTCAAGAAGATCCTGGCCAAGCAACAACACGAGGGCAAGGTGCTGCCGTCCGAAGAAGCATTGGCAGGTTTGACTTTTCCATGCCCTCTCTTCTCTGTTTCTTCCTACATTTGATTCGATTTTTCAGTGGGCACAGAACTTTTTCCGGGCAATTTTCATTTCCTATTGTTCTCTTCTGTTTGCGAGATCCTAAGATTGTGAACTTGCACGGGTGGTTGGATTTTCAGGAATGACTTGAGGAACTAGGACCCCTTTCCCATGCTGGATGAGTTCTCAGGTTTCCGACTGAAAGACGTCTATTCTGTTTTTGGTTGTCTAGCGTGATGCTCGCGATTATTGGTGTTTTTTTTCCAATCAGCCCCCAATGGCTTGTCGAATTTTGCAGCGTCTCCTGCAGCTGGATTTCCTGATCACCCACACAGAGGTTCACACCTATTCCTTCCTTTGTCACTCTTGGATTGAAATGACAAATGCTATTCAGTGTTGACTCGATTCTTGTTATCCCATCTCAATGGACCTCTCTCCTTCCCTCCCTTCTTGCTTTTTTCATTTGTTTCCTTTGTTAATCCATGGAACTTGCTTAATGAGATGAAGAGGATTGAATTTCTGATTTTTCTTTTCAACCTTTCTACAGTAGACGACAGCAGGGAGAGGAATCATCCGCTCGGAGATGCCTGCGGGAGGAGGAGTGAATAAACTATAAAGGGGCTCCAGCTTTGGATTAATCTGTCCTCCGGAGACAAGATGCATGAGCATCTACCGATCTTCTTCAACTTCTCTTCGCTCCCGATAACAACAAATGGACGTGGTGTGTGCACCTTTATTGTCCTTGGTAGGGGGACTCGCCATACAGATTGCTCATTGAATTTGCCTGGAGGCTACACGGTGATGCCGTCAAGTTGGGGAACATTTCTTTCCATGAACATCTTTAATAACAATGTTTCTTGCTCGCCAAAAGAGAAAAAAGAGGGAAAAAGAGAGAGAAAAGAAATGAGTGACATTATCTCCTTTTGAATTTGGAAATTAGTGTCCAGTTCTGGAATCTATGGTGAGCCTGGGATGGATGGGATAGTTCGCATGTTTGTAGGTTCGATTCTTAATTTCCTATGGTAATTGCGATTGTCGACTCCTGTAGATTTACACCCTTAGTTTCTGCAACTGAAACAATACAGTATGGAAACAGCTGACTTCTCTGTGTTTTTTTTTTTTTAATGGCCTGTTAGTGAATATGCAAGGAATGGTGTTTTATGTTTGTTGGTCGAACTGCAGGATTGGCCCACAGCATCAAACTAACTCAAGCCCTGATCTCATTCAACTTAAGCCAAGCTCAGATTTACCATAATTCAACTTCAGCTCATTTCCTATTTTTCTTTTTTTCTTTCTTTCTGTTTTTCTATTAACCCTTTTCTCTCAAAGCATAACTCTTTTATCATCTTCTTCAAGAAGAGACACAAATCTAAAAACGCAAGGCAGGCACCAGACTATCAACGATCAAAATTAAACATATGTTCCTTGCAGGAGATTTCTCATTCTCATAGCAAGAGTTGTGTTTTCATGCCCCGAACCCGAGTACGAGAACATCCCTCAGCGATCAATTAAAAATGCAACGTCCCAAGACGCGTCGCCGACCCATTCTTTTTATCTTTCATTTAAACGCATGCTGAAGCGAATTAAATTGAACACCTAATCAATTAATAATAGTAGGGATAGTAAAAGCACCACAAAATTTTTTCACAAATTACGATTTATATACCAACAGGTTAACCCGAGGAGTTTAATATATACAAGCCTACTACAAAAGGGACTCCTACGCAACCTACTAACAAAAAGGGTCAAGGTTGGGGTTAACTTTGAACTGTACAAACTCCAACATCCGCTCTAATATCCATACCCTGGCCCAGCCAAGAAGTAGGGCATGTCGCCAGGTGAGCACGGCTCCCTGGGCCCTTCCAGCTCGGAATCCGGATTTATTATGACACCGTCTGGATGTCAATATCCATGGGGTCGGTATCCTGCTCAACCTCATTTCCTACAGGCGGCCCGTCGAAACTGTGCATGGACCCTCCCGACCACCATTCAGTTCTGTAATAAACCAAGCCTTGAAACGGTGGGGCACCACATTCACAAAACTCCCATCTACCCACATCGTTGTCACTACCAACTCACGAAATCGGTTGGTCCTGGGGATAGGGTAGAGGGTAGTCTCTACCTCCATATCCCATGGAACCCCGAAATGGACCGGACGGATCTCCATTCTACGGACCTGAAAATATTTTAACAACAATGGGGTGAGATAAAAATGTCAGCTAGTTAAAATCCCTAAGGCTCAATTAGGACGCAAATTCGCCTCGAAGGTCGCCTAAGCACGCACCAAACAAAAACTCACCTTGCCTCGGTCCATCCCTGCCTATTAGCACATCTTGCACGGTAGAAATAGTATAACGTGCATAAATAATAATCAAAACACACACGAGAATTTCACACGCATTGTCGACACACATATTCCAATTATTACGACCGCTTGGGCCACGGTCAACACAAGTGTTGGCGGTCTTCTGACGTAACCAAGCATCGTCCCACCTACATTCCATAAAGGAAAATCGATCCCGCCTTAACCGCGACTCAGCTTCCGGATCCCCGCCGAGCATCCGATAAAAGCGAGCATCATCCCCAAACTCCCGTTGGGTGACGTGGTCAAATAATAGCGAGCATCATCCGATATAAGCGAGCATCATCCGATAAAAGCGAGCATCATCAGCCAATATTTTATTACCGTTATTTAGCCAAGAACACCAAAATCCCTTTGCAAATAATAAACTTGGCAACTCTTTTTTTTCTTTAAAACTCTCCGAAATAAATTCATACGTGGTCATGTACTTAAAATTAACCCGTCAAACTTTGCACACCTCTACTTTAAAACCTCTTTGTTTTATTGAGCACATAAAATTTGGCGTCAAACCCAACACCTTATTATTTTTTTCTATTTAATTGCTCATAAAACCATTTTTGCAATAATAATAGGTAATTATCATAGAACAACCAATCACACAATATCGTACGTGCAAACACTTGAAATCACGCATAATTTCATCCAAGAAAACGAGCGTAAAATTCTACCTAACGACTAATCCGTCGCTAATTACACTAATTACGATTAATTAATTAAATTACAATTAATTAAACTAAACTCAATTAATTAATCTAACCATGATTAATTAATCTAATTATAATTATTTAAACTAATCGTAATTAAAATTAATCTAAACCATTCTTAATCTCAATTAAACTAAACCAAACTTAATTAAGACTAATTATCATTAACACTAATCTAACCACCCATAAACGCCATTAACGGCATAATCAAAGATTAGGAAGTTAACTCACGGTTTTCGACGGTGGCGGGCTCGCGGCGATGGCGACGCGACGGCAAAAAAAAAAACCAGACAACCACATTTTGAATAGAGGCTCGACGACGGTGGTGTCGACCCCTCAAGCTCTTGGCCAAGGGGGCTCGAGTTGGTGGCCATGGGGTGTTGCTGGCGGGAGGTGGAGCTGCTGGCGGTGACGGGGTGGTGATGGCATTGGCTGTGGTGGATGGTGGCATGAGGATGAAAAGCTGGCGATGGTGTTGGCAGGTGGCGTGAAGATGAGAAGCCGGATGGTGAAGATGGCGCTGGTTGGACGTGAGAGGAAGATGGGATGTTGCAGCAGCTACAAGAGCGATGTGGTGGTGGCAGCAAAGGAGTTGGAGAAGAGAAGGCACGAGGCGGTGGAAAGGAGAATGGAGGGAAGGAGGTTGGCTTGAGGAAGAGATGGAATGGGAGATACGTGAGGAAGAAGAGAGAATTAGAGGAGAGAGGGGTTGTTCGGCCGAGGAGGGAAAGAGAGAGAGAGAAAAAGAAAGAAAATGAAACAACCAATCACAATCCTTAGGAAAATATCTAAATCATCATCACACAAGCCCCAAAAAGTCTTCTATGCTCACCCCTTTGTCTCCCAAATACTTTCTTTAGTCTAATTTCCCAAAATTGAAGCTTTTGGGCAGCAAAATCCAAATTGGCTTCTTAATCCGAATTTCTTTTCCTTTTTCTTTTTGTCCGAAAATCATTTTTTCACAAAATTTCGGACTCGTCGAAAATTTGACGAAAGATAAGACAATATCCAATAAATAAATCATGACACGCTTGAACGTTCGATTCCCAAAATCGAATTAAATTTCGTGGTTAAAATCGACCAAATGCGATTTTAGTACAATCTAATCTAACAGGTAGCTTTCAAGGGTTTTAACGCATTTGATTATAGTCAATAATTTTTAATCCACGTTTGTGCATCTTTGAATCGTAGACGACCCTCGGTTGTCATGTAATCGCAATGGTTCAATTATGTGTCCCAAATATAATATTGATAGAAAATCGGTTTATTGCCGTTCGACACGAATATCGTAATCATGCGGAACCACCTGCAATTCGACTACGTAATTCCATCAAATGGACTTATATCCGTTCACTAATCAATTTATAACGGTGTCGGATTCACCCTTGCCGATTATTATGGTCGAGCGATCGATTTCTAATCAAATTTTCTAGTTTGTCGTGTTTATATCCCTTAATAGCCTCACCAAATAGATTAGTTAACTCGTGAGTGATCAGTTCTGAGTAAAATAACCATAAGCGCGTTGATGAAATAACTATTTCATATATTCGAAACGGGGCCAAATTTCGAGATGTCACATGCGCCGTTACTTATCATCTTTGGCCTTCATAGTTCGTCGGACTGCACTTCCATCCATATCCATCCATCGCTATACTTACCGCTTGAAAGATTTGAAAATTGTTAACAAAACCAATCTTTCCAGTAAAAATTCCGTACTAAAACAATTTTAATACCTTGTGCACTTCCATGCCAGTCAACACAACTCTTGCACTAATTAACTGCCGTTGATTGAACTAATCTTTCACAATCAACAATATTAAAAATATTAAAGTCAAAGTAGTGAAAATCGCTGATTTGAACCAATCTCCTCAATCAACAATATTATAGTCAAAGTGGTGAAAACCTCGATTATTCATAATAGCTACGAACACCATCACTTTTGTAATATCTACGAACAAGTGGTGAAATCTTGATTGTTCGTAGTAACTACGAACAACATTACTTGTTCCTAAACCCTTATTTTTGTAATAGTTACAAACACTTTGTTATAGGTTAAAGACCATTCACTTGTTCATAATAGCTAAATAGACGAAGACCATCATCAATAAGACATTGATGCTAGTCAACATGACCCCAGCACCGATCAACTGCAACTAATTGAACCAGTCTCCCACAATCAACAATATTAGAGTCAAAGTTACCATTGTAGTGACAATAAACCCTGAATACCGAACGATATGGCTGCCATCTTTAGATGAGGAATATAACGTTGAAACTGTGGACATGATCGTATCGGGTAGCTTTCAGGGGTTTTAGCATGTTTGACTCGTAGTTAATAATTTTCGATTCACGTTTGTGCATCTTTGAATCGTAGACGAGCCTCGGTTGTCATGTAATCGCGATGGTTTAATTACGTGTCCCAAATATAATATCGATAGAAAATCGGTTTATTGCCGCGAATATCGTAATCATGTGGAACCACCTGCAATTCGACAACGTAATTCCATCGGATCGACTTATATCCGTTCGCTAACATTTTCGAATCGTAGACGACCCTCAGTTGTCATGTAATCGCGATGGTTTAATTGGGATAGCTACAACATACGTTAATTGATGGACGATTATTCCATTTGCATTGAAGTCGTAACAGTTTAAGCGAATTAAGCAATTATTTATCCCCACAGGTGTCTAATTGTGTAACCAGCCTTAGAATTCCCAGTATTTGCAAATTAAGCACCATAATTTGTGAAATTAGAAGTTTGCCCCTAAAGTTTCTAATTTTTTTCTAATTACTTAAATTGTCCATATCAAGCAATTGCTTCTAACAATAAAATAACTTCTAATCATCTTAAGGTTTCTAATTCTGTAATCGTAGACCTGTAATTTTTCAGTATTTGCAAATCCGTGCCCTAACTTTGTGAAATCAAGGATTTTCCCTAGAGTTCCAAAACTATTCTATTAAGTCCAACTTTGTGGTTAATTCACTATCAATCATGCTAAGGTTTCTGATTATGTGATTACTCCCTAGAATTTGCAGATTTTGTAAATTCGTCCATAAACTTTGAGAAATTTCATTCTTCGACAATCACCAATATACAGGGCAATAAGAATTTCATTCCTTGACAATCACCAACATATCAAGGTAGTCACAACAAAAGCCATAAAGGCTAGCAAAGCTATAATGGCCATATACAAGGCTGCCCGTTGTATGTTTTCGTTATGCCCAAGAACTTCGAATAAAAGAAACAAGATTGTAATGCCAACCATGAAGCTAAAAAAAATATGCAGCATAACGAATTTGACGTTTTGGATTGTCCTTCGAGACATATATCGTAGCCATGATACCTATCATGCCGATGGCAATTGGGAGGACGTTACCGGATGCCGAGTTGGTAGAGAAGAAGGCTTGTTCTAGTCTGACGAAACTTTCACCGGTCACTACGTTGGAGTTAGAGGCAGCCAATTGACCCTGCCTCTCAATGTCGACGGCCGGAGTCCGCTCTGTCTAGTGTAGAAGGTTTGGGAGGATGTTACAGGACACCGAGTTGGTGGAGAAGAAGGCTTGTTTTGGTCTGACGAAACCTCACCGATCGCTACATTGGAGTTGGAGGCAGCCAATTGACCCTACCTCTCAATGTCGACGGCCGGAGTCCGCTGTGTCCCGTGCACAGGGTTTGGGAGGACGTTACCGGATGCCGAGTTGGTGGAGAAGAAGGCTTGTTCTGGTCAGTGCAAGAAACCTTCACCGGTCGCTACGTTGGAGTTGGAGGCAGCCAATTGACCCTATCTCTCAATGTCGACAAACCGGAGTCTCGCTTCTGTCCCGTGCATAGGGTTTGGGAGGACGTTACCGGATGCCGAGTTGGTGGAGAAAAAGGCTTGTTCTAGTCTGACGAAACCTTCACTTTGGTCGCTACGTTGGAGTTGGAGGTAGCCAATTGACCCTGCCTCTCAATGTCGACGTCCGGAGACCGCTTTGTCCCATGCACAGGGTTGGGAGGACGTTACCGGACGCCGAGTTGGTGGAGAAGAAGGCTTATACTAGTCTGACGAAACCTTCACCGGTCGCTACGTTGGAGTTGGAGGCAGCCAATTGACCCTGCCTCTCAATGTCGACGGCCAGAGTCCGCTCTGTCCCGTGCACAGGGTTTGGGAGGACGTTATCAGACGCCGAGTTAGTAGAGAAGAAGGCTTGTTCTGGTTTGACAAAACCTTCACCGGACACTACGTTGAAGTTGGAGGCAGCCAATTGACCACCCTCTCAATGTCGACGGCGAGTCCGTTCTATCCCGTGCACGGGTTTGGTAGGACGTTACGGGACGCCGAGTTAGTGGAGAAGAAGGCTTGTTCTGGTTTGACGAAATCTTCACCGGTCACTACGTTGGAGTTGGAGGCAACCAATTGACCCCGCCTCTCAATGTCGATGGCCGGAGTCCGTTCTGTCCCGTGCACAAGGTTTGGGAGGACATTATCGGATGCCAAGTTGGTGGAGAAGAAGGCTTGTTCTGGTCTGATGAAACCTTCATCGGTCGCTACATTGGAGTTGGAGGCAGCCAATTGACCACCGCCTCTAAATGTTGACGGCCGAGTCCGCTCCGTCCCGTGCACGGGGTTTGGGAGGATGTTACCGGATGCCGAGTTGGTGGACAAGAAGGCTTGTTCAGTCCGACGAAACCTTCACCGGTCGCTACGTTGGAGTTGGAGGCAGCCAATTGACCACGCCTCTCAATGTCGACGACTCGAAGTCCGCTCTATCCCATGCACAAGGTTTGGGAGGACGTTACCGGATGTCGAGTTGGTGGAGAAGAAGGCTTGTTCTGGTCTGACGAAACCTTCACCGGTCGCTACGTTGGAATTGGAGGCAGCCAATTGACCCTGCCTCTCAATGTCGACGGCCGGAGTCCGCTCTGTCCTGTGCACGAGTTTGGGAGGACGTTACCCGACGCCGAGTTGGTGGAGAAGAAGGCTTGTTCTAGTCTGACGAAACCTTCACCGGTCGCTACGTTGGAGTTGAAGGCAGCCAATTGACCCTGCCTCTCAATGTCAACGGCTGGAGTTCGCTCTGTCCCGTGCACAAGGTTTGGGAGGACGTTACCGGACGCCGAGTTGGTGGAGAAGAAAGCTTATTCTGGTCTGACGAAACCTTCACCGGTCGCTACGTTGGAGTTGGAGGCAGCCAATTGACCCTGCCTCTCAATGTCGACGGCCGGAGTCCGCCTGTCCCGTGCCTAAGGTTTGGGAGGACGTTACCGGATGCCGAGTTGGTGAAGAAGAAGGCTTGTTCTGGTCCGACGAAACCTTCATCGGTCGCTACGTTGGAGTTGGAGGCAGCCAATTGACCCCGCCTCTCAATGTCGACGATTGGAGTCCGCTCCGTCCGTGCACAGGGTTTGGGAGGACGTTACCGGATGTCGAGTTGGTGGAGAAGAAGGTTTGTTCTGGTCTGACAAAACCTTCACCGATCGCTACGTTGGAGTTGGAGGCAGCCAATTGACCCTGCCTCTCAATGTCGACGGCCGGAGTCCGCTTTGTCCCATGCACGGGGTTTGGGAGGACGTTCGGGCGCCGAGTTGGTGGAGAAGAAGGCTTGTTTTGGTCTAACGAAACCTTCACCGGTCGCTACGTTGGAGTTGGAGGCAGCCAATTGACCACGCGCTCTCAATGTCGACGGCCGGAGTCCGCTCTGTCCCGTGCACAGGGTTTAGGAGGACGTTACCAGACGCTGAGTTAGTGGAGAAGAAGGCTTGTTATGGTCTGACGAAACCTTCACCGGTCGCTACGTTGGAGTTGGAGGCAGCCAATTGACCCTGCCTCTCAAAGTCAACGGTCGGAGTCCGCTCTATCCCGTGCATAGGGTCCTGCTCGGTCGCCGAGGCACCTCATCTCGTGCACGGGGTCCACGTGCGGATGAAGCGTGATCCTTTTGATGTACGTACGCCTATGATGCCTGTTGAGGCGTAGCCACATTTGGTAATTCAACAGATCTTTGGCATTGGCAGACGGAGAGGCGGCCAAGTTGACGTTCGGCAGCAGCGGCGGGGCCGATCGGGGGCCGCGCAAAACTCATTTCTTGAATCAATCTGGAATCTTGGAGATAGTTGAGTTTCTATGGAGCGAGGTGAATTCGACACAGGCGACATTTTATACATTAATATTTTATTTTATATACATTTTATTTAAAATAAAATATTTTTTATATTTTTTATTTAAAATGTATATAAAATATATTAACATTTTAAATTTTATATATATATATATATATATATATATATATATATATATATATATTCGCCGCCGGCCGCCAACCGTCGCCGTCCACTGTTGACGGCCAACCGTCGCCCGCCACCGCGCTAGCCACCGTAGGGATCGCCGATTGCCGACCATCACCGCGAACCGCCGCCGCACAATCACCGCCAATAGCCCACCGGCCGTCTCCTCCCGCGGCCGCACGATTGCCTCCGGCCGGTGGGCTGTCGGCGGCGATTGTGCGGCGGTGGTTGGTGGCGACGATCGGCGGCCGGCGGTCCTACGGCGGCAAAGGAAGCGGCGGGTGGCGGTTGGCCGTCTATGCACAAGAATAAAAAAAAAATTGTCAAAATTTATATATTCATATCTAGAAAAATATTTATTACAATTAACGAATTTACCAATTTACAATTCTTGCTGTCTTACTATCATGAGAAATGAACTATGGAATATGATGTTTTGAACCATGGATGCTATCATTTTCAAGGTCACAATAATCAACCATATGGCTTTATCTCATTTCCTGTTAGGCAACTTTGTGAAGCTTTCACTCGTGCAGATGAAATGTTTCTTCTTTCCAAAATTATTCTCATCAATTTGTTGCAGAAGGAAGCCTCCTGCAGCATGTTGAAATTGCTTTCGGAACTGAAAGCAAGAAAAAATTTAAATGTAGTGTTCTTTTCTAGTGCCAAATAATGACTTATTGAAGCACTGTGTATGCAAGAATATGATTTCTGCGTAGTGAAATCCTTTTCTCTGCTCACTCGATAAATATGATTTTGTTCATTGTTTTAATCATTTTGACCAAGCTAACCATTCTTCTTTTGTTTCTTCTTCTGACATCTTCGGTGACATTTGCAAATTGCCAAGGAAAACGCCGAACGTAAGTTTCCAATTCCTCTTATCATGCTGCGGATACTTTATTGGCATTGCTTCTTGGCTCTATAAATAGAAAATTTAGACCAAGGATGAGCTTATATACTTAAAGATTGGGCATATAACAAATGAAAAGAAAATAATTTGTTGGTGAAAAATTAAACCGTGCAAGTTGAATGCGAGGCATGATATTCCTCGAAGTTTATTCAGCCATATCTAGGACTTCAATATAGATGGAATCTTTGACACACAGTGTTCTCATGCTAATTAACCTTCTGTGAGACTTTTATTTTTTATTTTTGGGTTATTTTCCTTTATTTAATCTAGTGATATTCAACAAAACCAGGGACTGTTGAAATGGAGGTGTTCCAGTTAAAAATTCACTGTTTGTTCTCTGTCTTGGAGATATCCTTTTTCATGTGCATGATGATTGAATTTGAATCTTCCATTGTTTAATCTATATATGCCTGGTTTGACACTAAATGTTGCTCGCAAATTTTCCCCTCCTACCTACGGAGCCTTTTGTGGCATGGTTGTAATGCTAATATCTGTGGCTTTTGTCTTAGTGCAGATACCCAGGGACATTTTGCTAGAAATTCTTGGACCTTCTAAAGTTGACAAGCAAGCGATCAAGAATGTCATAAACTCCACTATTGCTGAGTATGTTCAGAAGGTAGATGTCTAACTCTTTATCATAGATGCACTCTCGTATTAGTTTATAACGTCTCTCGACTCGTCTGTATATGCACTTATGTTTGTGATCTCTGACCTCAGTGAAGCTGAGAATTCCTTCTCATTTGACGTTATTTTAAACTTTCTACTGAGTTTACACAGTGTTTCATTTGCTAGATATGTCCCAATGGTAGAACTATCTAATCTATTCCTCACAAACATCAAAAAGACTCTCCTATGTGGTAATGCCACCAAATTCACTTTATTTGCACTGCACACTTCTATTATAGAACCTCGATTTCCAAGTCTCCTTAATCTAGGCCATCCTGTACACACTGTTTGTGAGCCAGCCTCCACACTGGGTGAGCACATCACTGGCTGAGCAAGAAATTCTCCACCTCTTCTGCAGATTGGAAATGCTAATTATGATAGATAGCTTAGATGTTATCAAATGATGCGTGTCATATGGCTAATCCCATCAATATTCAAGAGCTGGCTTCATGATTTCAAGAGGTGGCTCTCACTATGCAACATTTACCCTATAGCCAAGGCTCAAGAGGTGGCTCCCAAGGCAAAGTCCTTTGTCTAGCGTGACGCTTAGTTCTCAATGTGTGCAAACGTCAGTCCCTTTTTGATGCACATGATGTCACTCGGCCACATATCCCATATTCGATATCATACACGATGAATACATATTAACATAACCAATCCAGTTTACAAATAGAACATATACATCAAAGTTAAGCCAAGATTCGAATGTTTCCTCCTTTTCAACCTCGGTTTAATCATCCTCTGTTCTCTCTATTCATGGTCTTTCTCTCTCATCAAACTCTCTCTCTCTCATTCAGCCGATCAACCACAATCAAGAGATGGGCACTTTCATGCATTCCCACGATACATAAGTATTTGCTGGCACTTCTGTTTCCCTTGTGTTTCACCAAATGGGAGAGCAAGGAAAGATATTATTTCTTCTTACTTAAGTGAAGATGTTATTTTTCACACAACACGTGGGGAGATAAGGTCAAAATCGTAGGGAGGTCTGTACTCTAGATAATCTTTTCTTTCTAGTTGCATTTAGAGAAAAGTGGACAAAACAATTCGGGGAAGTAGCATTTAAGCCCATCACTCACTGTTGCTTGTGCAGGGGAGTATCACATAAAAAGACGACATTTCCTTCTTTTGGAGTATCCATTCCTCACTTGTCACAGCTCTGCATGGGGAACTTTTATGAAAATCTTCTAATCACGTTTTTCTTTTGCAGAACGGCTTAAAAGTCGGAAAGGATTTAACGGTTGAGCAGAGTTTCGAGGACCTAGAAGACAGTTTTGAACCAGGCGAAACGTTCAGTTTCAGTGCAATTGTGCAACTGCTGGAATGAAGCGAGCCAGGCAGGGTCTTGATTATGATGCTCAGCATTCTTAGGAGAATCAAGAAAATTACACATGAAGGGCATCCATTAAAATGAGGAAAGCATGAATCGAATTTTTTTCATATGAGTGACTGAGTGGCTCGTGAATTTTTGCAATTTTTTAAGTGAGGGAAACACCTGAAGATGTCATTTGAGTGGCGATACGGAGCATTGCAGGAAAGTCAAATTGCTACCTATTGGAAAGATATTGCTTCTCCTCTCAACTGCTAGGCTTCATAGATGGGACAGAGACTGTGATCCAACGGATTGTACGTTGATCGTCGTCATCATAAGTACTACCAAATTTTCAGAGTGTCAATGATACAGGTCTCACACCAAATTCACAGACAGTTGTTGCATTCATAAAGCTACAGCCCGAGTTCCCCCTGCGATTCTCTTCGAGCAAAAACGGATTTTACCCCTATCCCAGGTGCATCTTTAGCGCTGATGTAGCCATTCTTGAAGCATTCTGATGCATACTTACTTGGTGTGCTATAACTATCCAGAGACTATTTTTATGTCATCCTCTTTTACCTCTTTGACAAGTCAGTATTTTGCCTTAAAGGTGAAGTGCTGTCGCCTCTTAGATTTCACTGGAGATGAGATTAGAGAGAGCTGTTTCTTAAAGTATGTAAGTCATTTTATTTTTAGGGGCAGTAGTCTGTTTATAATTTTCCAAACTGCAGAATGCAGGAATTCAGTGATTAACCTCAAATTGTCCTAATCAACCTCAATAATGGTATTTCTGACTTAGTTAATAACCTGTCTTACAGGAAGTAATTTGCCTTTGAAGTTTCATTCCGTGGGTCAATATTTGCTTCAGAGGTAAAAAAAAATAGCGTGTTTCATTTTATGGCGGTAATTTACCTTTATTCGTCGTAATTGGCCTAAAGTCATCTTAAAATTTTGGCTTTACATTCCGTAACGTCATTAGTGCAAGTACCTAGTAAATCAATCTCAAATTATGGCAATTACGACCATTCTCATATATAATAGTTATGATTGTGAGCGAATAACTTCTCTCGTGAGAGCATGAATTACTTTTGAAGTAACTACTATTACATAATTCACTTTCTAGGTAAGTCTATTACTTTATGCAGCAGTAATTTCTCTCGAAATTAGTATTAATATTCCATATGGTTGTTAAATTTCAAGCAAAATCTAAACGTAGTCGTGAATGAGAAAAATAAAGATTCCAACTCGATCTTTCTCTTTGTGAAAATCCATTTTGTTTCGTATGTTATCGCATCGTTCGTGGAGTTTTTTCGTCACCATGGCAGGCAAAATTTGCCGTAAAAGCTCCTCCCCTTCAGCAAAAGCTCTTGCCAAGAACGCTTGGCTTTCTCAACAGCGTTCAAATTCACTCGCACGCCGTCCTGACCGGACCTGAATTCCTTGTGATGACCACACTTGCGAGTTGTCGTCACCATGGCCATCGCCATTCTTCCCAATGCATCACCATCGTCATGCACTCAAAGCCTCCAAGACGCAACCGTCTTCACGGCCGCACCAGCTGACGGACACCCTCCTCGTCGCCTCCGTTGCCAAG
Organism: Eucalyptus sp. ANBG9806169; assembly: GCA_014182395.1. Taxonomy (NCBI): domain Eukaryota; kingdom Viridiplantae; phylum Streptophyta; class Magnoliopsida; order Myrtales; family Myrtaceae; genus Eucalyptus; species Eucalyptus sp. ANBG9806169. Next base: position 3,032,834 of record CM024573.1, read on the forward strand.
ACCCTCTTGCAGTCCGGGACCAGCAATCTCGACCCGGATATCGTCCCAGTCACCCGCTCCCTCCTTCGCCAGATCCTCTCCCACAGGTCCCTCCCCCACTTCAACAAATCGGAAGTGACCCGCACGGACTAGCAAGCAAACCGATTGAACCATGAGATGCGGGTGGACCCAAATGACATGACAAGATGGAGAAATGAGACATATGATGCATCATATGCATGCTAGCATTCTATATGTGATTATATTTGGCATTCGAATTGCAATGCATGCTCATACTATCGTGCTCGTTGTTTGATGCTAGTTGCATTCTAGGAATTGAGTGTTGATTGCAATGATTGTTACTAAGTTAGCTATTTTGCTTGTTGAGCGTTAGCTCACTCCTATTGTTTTTTTACAGATCATTGGCCACGCCTCCTACTCTGGAGTCTCCCGGAGCACGTTATGATGCACCCACAGCACTTGAGGGCAAGATGCATGAGTTCACGGATCTAGCTTTTTCGGATCTGGTTTTTATGAGATACACAGCAATTTTTTTGGTGGACATAGGTGTTCTGAATAGTCTTGTATCATGCTGTTTCGTCGCCATCTTTCTTTTAGTTGACGGGCATGCCGTTGGACCGATTCCATATCACGATGACCATAGCGGTGGTGATGGAAGCGATGGGGAGGCCGTAATCTGTTCCTTGGATAATATCTAATTGACAGAAATGTATATTGTAATTGTGTCATTCAGGAAACTCAAATCGAGCGATTCCTTCTTTCTTCTAACTTTGAAAGATAGATAAGATACTATCAACAAATAAGAGATGTTCTAAATCAATTAATGAAATGGACATGCTAATTTGATGTATCCCATTTGATATCTTCGTATCCGAGAATCAACAAATTCAACTCGGCATTGTTCACAAAATTTCAGGTCCCCTTGATCGAAATCTAATACTAATAATAAATAAATAAAGAAAAAATAAGAAGATTTCGTTTATCATTTATAGATCTATTGGATATTGATAAATGCATTGAATTAGTATTTATTTATCAGACTGGAAGGTAAGACAATACATAGGTGCAACTCCTTTTTCATATGCCATACATTTATGGTACAAAATATATATGAAAAGCGCATAATTAACTAATTTGCAATTGTGGATACATATGTATAACGATCATAGCAAGCGACTCTCAACCTATCTCCTAAAATTCTAGGGTTTTCTCGAATATTCTAGAATACTCCTAAGAGCAGGCAATATGGTAATTGTATGACTATGTAATAGTTGGTAGTTGAAGAGATCTAACCTCCACCGTCAGATTAAGAGGAGATGTATGGCTATAATTAGCCTCATACTTGTATATATAATGACTTACTTCATCTCATTTATGCCATCTCATTGACAAGTAAAATACAAAAACAGAGTTTCTCTCTCCAAAATTTATCTCTAAAATCCTTACGAATCAAGTGTGAGTTTCAAGTGACTTAGGGGTTACACGAACGCTGGGTTCTTTGTAGGAACCTCTGAGGAGTCAGCTCCATGAAACCCAACATCTTGTTCAATGCTCCAATATAGGCCTCACACTTGAAACTGCAATATCCATACTCGACCCAGTACCACTGGCATTCAAACAATAAATGCAAATGCAATAACTTGAAGTTTATATGAAGTAAAACAACATGGTTTGTAAACATATTAAACACTCCTGTACTTGAAGGTTCGGTGTATAGTCTCCCCAGTTAAAGCATGTGAGTGTACCTGAAGGTTCGTGTATAGTCTCCCAGTTAAAGCATGTGTAGGTGGCGAAGTTGACGTTCGTTGGCGGCGGCGGCCATCGATCGGGTTCGCGGCGAACTCATTTCTTGAATCTGGAATCTGGAATCTTGGAGATAGTGGAGTTTCTATGGAGCGAGGTGAATTCGACACGGCGACATTTTATATATTAATATTTTATTTTATATACATTTTATTTAAAATAAAATATCATATATATTTTTTATTTAAAACGTATAGAAAATATATTAACATTTTAAATTTTATATATATTAAAATGTCAATATGCTGCTAGTCGCCGTCGTCACCGCTACCCGCCAACCGTCGCCCGTCGCCATTGACGGCCAACCGTCACTGCTGGCCGCCGTAGGACCGCCGATCGCCGACCATCGTTGCCAACCGCCGCCGCACACCGCCGACAGCCACCGACCGTCTCCTCTTGCGGTCGCACGGCTGCCTCCGGCGGCCGGCGGCGGCGATTGTGCGACGGCGGTTGGCGGCGACCAGCATCCCACGGCGGTAGGCGGCGGCGGCGGGTGGCGGTTGGCCGTCTATGCACAAGAATTAAAAAAAAAAATTATTAAAATTTATTTATTCATATCTAAAAAGATTTATTACAATTAACGAATTTACCAATTTACAATTCTTGCTGTCTTACTATCATGAGAAATGAACTATGGAATATGATGTTTTGAACCATGGATGCTATCATTTTCAAGGTCACAATAATCAACCATATGGCTTTATCTCATTACCTGTAAGGCAACTTGGTGGAGAAGAAGGCTTGTTCTAGCCTGACGAAACTTTCACTGGTCGCTACGTTGGAGTAGGAGCACATCTGTCAGTTCTGAAATTGAAAGTCAACCCTCAAGAAAATTAATTCCAATATTGTCAACTTTATTGATACCTATAATCTTTTGCAATGTTAATTTGATAATAAACTAATGATTATACTATACCCAAATTTGAAAGTACCTAGATGAAAAATATCTGGTTACCGGAAGCAGCTTTTCATACCTGGTTATGATGACAAAATTCAAATGTGTTCTCCCTATTCATTCCTTATTAAATTAACACTACAAATATCCCACTTCTAAGACAATGATACTACAAAAGTAAAATAACATTTGGTAGAGGTATTCTTTAAACTGACTTCTTAATACAATATGAGTGTAATAGGACAAAATCGAAAATTCAAACCTTAACAATTAGGTCAACAGCCTTGTATGCTAAATCCACAGGTCCAATACCAACAGCACAAGCAATATGCTCTTTCCCATAAGCACTAATAAGTTTCATAGTTGCCGTCGACAAACCAAGAGTTCCACACGTAACCTCTCTCTTTATTTATTATCGAAATTTTATTTGAATTGTAATATTTAATAAATATGTTGAACAACGAACAAATACATTAAAACTTATGAGCTTCTCTATTAACTTTTCTTGAAACGATTTCAAATTACATGGACTTTACATAAAGTTATATTCATTTTTTTTATTTTTCACTCAATAGATTTGCTTTGACGGATATGGGATATATCAAAATAAGTGGATTTGAAAAGAAGTATTTGAAATTGAATGAAATGTCAATATGCATGTTTCAACTAAGTTAAACTTTTTAACTTCTTTTGATAGTTATATGTAATGATCATTAAGCAAAAAATCATATAACGGGCTCCTTCAAAATATTTTAACATAACTCAAATTGAGTAAATAAACTGACTACTTATTCACATGTTGAAATATGTTGCACTTCAAAATACGAAAAGATATACTTCTCTCTAACTTATTTTTTAATTAACTAAATAAGTTATGTATATCAATAAATTTATATGTTTTCACTTTTTTTCAATTTTTAAAATGAATAAGAGATAAAATTGGAATGGATAAATCTATCGAAAGGATAATAATAATTATTTTGAAAATATTTTGTCTATTTTGAATTCTTCTCGAATTTAAAATCAACAAAAGATGAATATTAGAGAATAAATTTGATATGCTTCCTTTTAATCCGCTTTCTTTCTTGAAATTCGAACTCCATAAAATATTTGGAAATTACAAATCAATAAAAATATTTATTGGGCGAATGTGAGCCGGTTGACGTGCCTTGCCATATGACGATCAGGAAAGCATAGTGCCAACGTGGCCATCCGATTTCAACAACAGAATCTTTTCAATTCCTAAATCAAAGCTCCATATAATCTCTTTTTATCCATTGGCTAGATTTTTATCAGAATTGTAGTACTTAAAAGATTATTCCAACAACAAGCTAATATAGTAAAGCTTCCGAACTTCTCTTTTATATTTTTTTAATCAATTTCCAATTATTTGAACTTTACGTAAAACTATGTTCTTATATATTTTCTACTGAATAATATTTGCTTTTAAATAACTTAAGATACATTTAAAATAAGTGGATTTCAAAAGGACCTTTAATTGAATGAAATGGCAATATATCAAATTTTTAACTTCTTTTATTAATAAATAAGTGGTGTCGTAATATTTAACTTTTCTTAAAGTAGATTAGTGTTAGTGTAGTTTCTATATTTAATGAACATTGAGCAAAAAGTTATAACATAAGCTATAAATCCAAATTATGTAAAGATTAATTGTGTAGTCATTCCCATCTTGAAATATTCTTCAAATTATAAATCTTATTCATTTGTTTGATAAGATTATTTCCATTTATAATTTAATTTTCAATTTACTGAATAAATTGTCCATCAATTTATGTGTATATTTTCAGTTTTTTGAATTATAAGATGAATAGGAGATAAAACTGAAAGGGATAAATATTTTGGAAAGATAAGAGTTATAATATGCAAAATATTTTGTCTTTTTTAATACATTTCGAAAGGATAATAGTTATAATCAATTAACAAAGTAACAGCCGATTGCTCGTTTTCCCGCGGTTAAAGACCATCCTAAAAATCCCCCACCAGCTAGCGGGGAAGAATAAGAAAATTGGGTGATAAAACATATCAATACTTTTTAGCTTCTCTTTATATGAGAAGTTATTTTCTTAATCACATGAAGTCTAGGCTTGGGAACATTACCGACATAGTTATAGAAAATCGATAAGCCCCTTATGCGATCCTACTCTCTTTTAAATTTGCTTTCTGTAAATATCCATTGAAATTAGAGTGAGAATCGAAACGACAGATCAAGAGGAAAATGCAAAAACTCCATTAGAATATTTAAATAATAAATCACAATGGGGAGTATTAAAATATTTAAATAATAAACCATCAACTTAAATTATTAGAATAATTGGCACTAGTACCACTAAATTTCACAAAACCTTAGAAGTGGCAAAATTACTTTCTGAAACCTAGGCGTAAGAAAAAACAAAAGACCGAAGTAAAGAAAATCTACTGTGCAAACGCTGACCCCGCTTCCTCTTGCTCTCACCGTTCACCATTGCTCCTCGCCGCAAGTATGAACAAGACCATCAGCAAATAGAATTCGAGGTGGGCCAGGAACTCACCAATGCGCACCATCTCGCCATTGCCGCGTGTCCATCCGGCTATCAGCAAGAACAGAGTAACAGATACCACCGCGGTGAATAAAGATGCCGAGATTATGAGAACAGGACTGGGATGGTTAAGGGCAACATAAATCAGGATCGCGGCAAACAAAACCGCAGAGACGACGAGACCAAAAAGGAACAACTCTCCAGCCCAGGCACAGTCAGATACGCCAGAGAACCGCTGGCCGTTTAGGTCTCCTGTGACAAGCGAACTGTCGGGAGCGGAGGAGTTCGGATATCCGTTCGACATGTCCGTCCGCCTCTGAACAACCAATTCTATATCTGGAACTTGAGTATCTCCGGTTCTTCCAGCAAAGGACTGGTTCGGATTTGTGGCCATGGCCGACGACTCTTGAAGGTCTGGTGCTGGATTTGCCGCCATTGATTGATAGGAGTCGATGGATGATGGACGAGTTAGTTTCTAATATCAACGACGATGCATTAATAATCAGATAGGCAAGATCCTAATCCTAAAGGGAGAGGGAATCCAATTATCATGTGAAACCATGAAAAAGACGGGGTTTAATCAGCTCTATCGACAGACAAATAATGATAAGGGCAACACGACCTGAGGAGGAATCTCATCTAACATCATCTACAGAATAGGGTAGGTTTCTTCCCCAAGAAACAAAAGAAAAAGAAAAGTGTTTTAATATTTTAATATTATTTTTTAAAAAAATCGATAAAAGGGTATCCGAACTCTGGGCCGTGAACAAGAGACGCGGACCAGATTCTGTCCCCGGCCATTCCTGGCCTTCCCCGAAGCACGGACACTATCATCGACTATCACTTAAACAAAAACAAAACAGAACACGAACGATGATCAAGCGAGCGAGCAGATGTTCCGAAACTCGTCACCGGTCGAGGATGAGCGCCGGTATTTGAAGTTTCGGCTCGTCGAACTACTCACGGCTGAAAAACAGACCGAAGAAAGCGTGCCTCTCGGGTGATGATGACACGGGCACAGCAACGACTGCCACGAAAGTCTCAAGCTTCTCAGATTTGCTTTTGCTCGAATCCTCCCTCGAATTCTAGAACGACCAATCCATGAGAACAAGGCAAAACCCGGCTGCGAGCGAGGCTTATGAAGTGGCCACGACGAATGAAGAGGAGGTAGATAAACCCCCCCTGGGGACGAAAGGGGTATTCTCAAGTTAATTTCATCCTTACCCTTTTCTCTCCGTTTCCCCTCTCCTGCGAATGCCTCTCTCTCTCTCTCTCTCTCTCTCTCTCGCGCCCGCGCGCGCCTACACTCACCAGAACCGGCCCTACATCACATTTTCTAGTTCATTTTTTTATTGTTGGTATATGCTAATTTATTTATTTACCCTTTTATTTAACTACTTTTTTTTTGGGGTTGTTTTTGCTCTTTTGTACTTTCATCAGAACAAACGCTTCAATAGTAGACAAAATTAGGTGTCGACGTACAGGGTTTCGATAAACTTTTTCTCTTAATTTTTAGCTAGAGATAAGGTTGAAATAAGATTTTGGGTGATGCTGCCAATCACGTAGACTTGTGAGTGTCAATTTGAGCGTGAAATGTTTGCTTTTTAGAAAATGCAAGATAGGGGAATTTTGAGCAAATTTCAAGACTCATGCAACTTACCTTGCGGGAGAATCTCCTCAGAGAAGGGTCATCCAAGATAGGATTTCTCTTTCCATGGTAAACTCCTATTGTATCACGGGCCAGGTCAGAAGCAATTCCAACTTCAAGGGGTTAGCCAAGTTAGTAAGTCGGCTATAAACTAGCACTCTAAAACTCAATGGATTGCAATTACTAGCATAGTTGGGCTCTTGAAATCGCGTTCTTCACAAATATGAAGAAGAATATCTGAGAGATCATATGTTCTTCCGAAACCCCGTTTGACCACTTAGCTTGGGAGGGCGACGAATTTAGCACGTTTTGGGCTCATGACCGGCAATCTTGATCCTATGATAGAAACTTCTAACTCCATGACACATTCCAAATCGACACCGTCCGCATTATTTAGAACGAGGTGATCTCTTTTGGGATTTCTTCCCATCAATCCTTGAAGATGTAGAACTCATTCGGTAAGTGTGGATGCACGGCTCTCATGATCGCGTTCCTCATCGGCTGTGATTTGTGAATTGGGCAATGGAATTTTATAAGCGTGGCAAATTTTGTGTAAATAGCAAACTTCTCTGTGTTTTTTTTTTGTTTTTTTTTTTTTTTTTATGGCTAGTTAGTGAATATGCAAGGAATGGTGTTTTATGTTTGCTGGTCGAATTGCGGGATTGGGCCACAAAGCATTAAACTAAGTCAAGCCTGATCTCATTCAACCTAAGTCAAGCTCAGATTTACCAGAATTCAACTTCAGCTTATTTCCTATATTTTCTTTCTTTCTTTATGTTTTTCTATTAACCCTTTTCTCTCAAAGCATAACTCCTTTTATGTCTTCTTCAAGAAGAGACACATGTCATGGCCAAGAGGTTTTTGTATCTAAAGGGCCGTGCCTTTCCGAGGAGGATCTCCTACGATCACTAGGATTCCCAACAAGAGCTCTTCCGGAACGTTTCAAGGGCGGGCGATACGGTCATTACGCCAAGATCTAGAAGTCTCCTCGATAGTTGGTAGGTTTGGCGGTACGATCTCGTCCGCCGGATGAAAAGCTGATCAATGGATGTAATCTGAGGGCCTCTAATATAAAAAGGGATGCCCTCCCCCTCATTTGAATTCATCCAACCATTTCAGCAATACAAAGGTTCATTTCTTTCCAAAGCTTCTCTCTCTAGGAACTTTCTCGATCCAAACATTTCCCTTCTAAAACGATTCTAATACCTTGTTCACATCCACGCCAGTCAACGCGACCCCTGCACCAATCGACTGCCGCTAATTGAACCAATCTCCCACAATCAACAATATTAACAATATTAGAGTCAAAGTAGTGAAAACCGCTGATTTGAAGCAATCTCCCACAATCAACAATCAAAGTGAAATTAAGACAACGTCCACCTCATGCAAAACTCTTAATTACACAAAGTTTGGGCTTGGAAATATACCAAACAGGGCAATGAGAATTTCATTCCTTGACAATCACCAACATATCAAGGTAGTCGCAACAAAAGCCATAAAGGCTAGCAAAGCTATAATGGCCATATACAAGGATGCTCGTTGTATGTTTTCGTTATGCCCAAGAACTCCGAATAAAAGAAACAAGATTGTAATGCCAACCGTGAAGCTAAAGACATATGCAGCATAGCGAATTTGACGTTTTGGATTGTCCTTCGAGACATATATCGTAGCCATGATACCTATCATGCCGATGGCAATTGGAAGGACGTTACCGGATGCCGAGTTGGTGGAGAAGAAGGCTTGTTCTAGTCTGACAATATTAGAGTCAAAGTGGTGAAAACTCCGATTATTCATACTAGCTACGAACACCATCACTTTTGTAATATCTACGAACAAGTGGTGAAATCCTGATTGTTCTTAATAGCTACGAACACCATTACTTGTTCCTAAACCCTTATTTTCGTAATAGTTACAAACACTTTGTTATAGGTCGAAGACCATTCACTTGTTCATAATAGCTAAATAGACGAAGACCATCATCAATAAGACATCGATGCTAGTCAACACGACCCCTGCGCCGATCAACTGCGACTGATTGAACCAGTCTCCCACAATCAACAATATTAGAGTCAAACTTACCATTGTAGTGACAATAAACCCTGAATACCGAACGATATGGCTGCCATCTTTAGATGAGGAATATAACGTTGAAACTGTGGACATGATCGTATCGGTTAGCTTTCAGGCGTTTTAGCATGTTTGACTCGTAGTTGATAATTTTCGATTTACGTTTGTGCATCTTTGAATCGTAGACGACCCTCGGTTGTCATGTAATCGCGATGGTTTAATTACGTGTCCCAAATATAATATCGATAGAAAATCGGTTTATTACCGTTCGACGCGAATATCGTAATCATGTGGAACCACCTGCAATTCGACTACGTAATTCCATTGGATCGACTTATATCCGTTCGCTAACATTTTCGAATCGTAGACGACCTTCGGTTGTCATGTAATCGCGATGGTTTAATTGGGATACCTACAACATACGCTAATTGATGGACGATTATTCCATTTGCACTGAAGTCATAACAGTTTAAGTGAATTAAGCAATTATTTTTCGAATAAGTTAACTACCTATCTATCCCCACAGGTGTCTAATTGTGTAACTAGCCTTAGAATTCCTAGTATTTGCAAATTAAGCACCATAATTTGTGAAATTAGAAGTTTGCCCCTAAAGTTTCCAATTTTTTTCTAATTACTTAAATTGTCCATATCAAGCAATTGCTTCTAACAATAAAATAACTTCTAATCATCTTAAGGTTTCTAATTCTCGTAATCGACCCCCTGTAATTTTTCAGTATTTGCAAATCCGTGCCTTAACTTTGTGAAATCACGGATTTTCCCCTAGAGTTCCAAAACTATTCGATTAAGTCCAACTTTGTGGTTAATTCACTATCAATCATGCTAAGGTTTCTGATTCTGTGATTACTCTCCAGAATTTGCAGATTTTGTAAATTCGTCCATAAACTTTGAGAAATTTCATTCTTTGACAATCACCAATATAGAGGGCAATGAGAATTTCATTCTTCCACAATCACCAATATACGGGGCAATGAGAATTTCATTCCTTGACAATCACCAACATATCAAGGTAGACGCAACAAAAGCCATAAAGGCTAGCAAAGCTATAATGGCCATATACAAGGCTGCTTGTTGTATGTTTTCGTTATGCCCAAGAACTCCGAATAAAAGAAACGAGATTGTAATGCCAACCGTGAAGCTAAAGACATATGCAGCATAGCGAATTTGACGTTTTGGATTGTCCTTCGAGACATATATCGTAGCCATGATACCTATCATGCCGATGGCAATTGGAAGGACGTTACCGGATGCCGAGTTGGTGGAGAAGAAGGCTTGTTATGGTCTGACGAAACCTTCACCGGTCGCTACATTGGAGTTGGAGGCAGCCAATTGACCCTGCCTCTCAATGTCGACGGCCGGAGTCCGCTCTGTCCCGTGCACAAGGTTTGGGAGGACGTTACCGGATTCCGAGTTGGTGGAGAATAAGGTTTGTTCTGGTTTGACGAAACCTTCACTGGTCGCAACGTTGGAGTTGAAGGCAACCAATTGACCCTGCCTCTCAATGTCGACGGCCGGAGTCCGCTCTATTCCGTGCACAGGGTTTGGGAGGACGTTACCGGACGCCGAGTTGGTGGACAAGAAGGCTTGTTCCGGTCTTACGAAACCTTCACCGGTCGCTACGTTGAAGTTGGAGGCAGCCAAATGACCCCCGCCTCTCAATGTCGACGGCCGGAATCCGCTCCGTCCCGTGCACAAGGTTTGGGAGGACGTTACCGGATGCCGAGTTGGTGGAGAAGAAGGCTTGTTCTGTCTCGACGAAACCTTCACCGGTAGCTACGTTGGAGTTGGAGGCAGCCAATTGACCCTACCTCTCAATGTCGACGGCCGGAGTCCGCTCTTTTCCGTGCACAGGGTCCTGCTCGGTTGCCGGAGGCACCTCTGTCTCGTGCACAAGGTCCACGTGCGGATGAAGCGTGATCCTTTTGATGTGCGTACGCCTATGATGCCTCGTGAGGCGTAGCCACATTTGGTAAGTCGACGATCTTTGGCGTTGGCGGACGAAGAGTCGGCCAAGTTGACTTTCGGCAGCGGTGGCGGCCGTCGATCGAGGGCCGCGGCATAACTCATTTCTTGAATCTGGAATCTGGAATCTTGGAGATAGTTGAGTTTTTATGGAGCGAGGTGAATTCGACTGTCGACATTTTATATATTAATATTTTATTTTATATACATTTTCTTTAAAATAAAATATTATATATATTTTTTTTTATTTAAAATGTAATCAAGCAATTGCTTCTAACAATTGCTTTTAACATTAAAATAACTTCTAATCATCTTAAGGTTTCTAATTCTGTAATCAGACCCTGTAATTTTTCAGTATTTACAAATCCGTGCCCTAACTTTGTGAAATCACGGATTTTCCCCTAGAGTTCCAAAACTATTCGATTAAGTCCAACTTTGTGGTTAATTCACTATCAATCATGCTAAGGTTTCTGATTCTGTGATTACTCTCCAGAATTTGCAGATTATGTAAATTCGTCCATAAATTTTGAGAAATTTCATTCTTTCGCAATCACCAATATACAGGGCAACCAGAATTTCATTCCTTGACAATCACCAACATATCAAGGTAGTCGCAACAAAAGCCATAAAGGCTAGCAAAGCTGTAATGGCCATATACAAGGCTGCTCGTTGTATGTTTTCGTTATGCCCAAGAACTCCGAACAAAAGAAACAACATTGTAATGCCAACCGTGAAGCTAAAGACATATGCAGCATAGCGAATTTGACGTTTTGGATTGTCCTTCGAGACATATATCGTAGCCATGATACCTATCATGCCGATGGCAATTGGAAGGGCGTTACCGGATGTCGAGTTGGTGGAGAAGAAGGCTTGTTATGGTCTGACGAAACCTTCACCGGTCGCTACGTTGGAGTTGGAGGCAGCCAATTGCCTGCCTCTCAATGTCGACGGCCGGAGTCCGCTCTGTCCCGTGCAGAAGGTTTGGGAGGATGTTACAGGACGCCGAGTTGGTGGAGAAGAAGGACTGTTCTAGTCTGACGAAACCTTCACCGATCGCTACGTTGGAGTTGGAGGCAGCCAATTGACCCTGCCTCTCAATGTCGACGGCCGGAGTCCGCTCTGTCCCGTGCACAGGGTTTGGGAGGACGTTACCGGATTCCGAGTTGGTCGAGAATAAGGCTTGTTCTGGTTTGACGAAACCTTCACTGGTCGCTACGTTGGAGTTAGAGGCAACCAATTGACCTTGCCTCTCAATGTCGACGGCCGGAGTCCGCTCTGTCCCGTGCACAGGGTTTGGGAGGACGTTACCGGACGCCGAGTTGGTGGACAAGAAGGCTTGTTCCGGTCTTACGAAACCTTCACCGGTCGCTACGTTGAAGTTGGAGGCAGCCAATTGACCCTGCCTCTCAATGTCGACGGCCGAATCCACTCGTCCCATGCACAAGGTTTGGGAGGACGTTACCGGATGCCGAGTTGGTGGAGAAGAAGGCTTGTTCTAGTCCGACGAAACCTTCACCGGTCGCTACGTTGGAGTTAGAGGTAGCCAATTGACCCCGCCTCTCAATGTCGACGGCCGGAGTCCGCTCTATCCCGTGCACGGGGTTTGGGAGGACGTTACCGGATGCCGAGTTGGTGGAGAAGAAGGCTTGTTCTGGTCTAACGAAACATTCACCGGTCGCTACGTTGGAGTTGGAGGTAGCCAATTGACCCTGCTTCTCAATGTCGATGGCCGGAGTCCGCTCTGTCCTGTGCACAGGGTTTGGGAGGACGTTACCGAATGCCGAGTTGGTTGAGAAGAAGGCTTGTTCTGGTCTGACGAAACCTTCACCGGTCGCTACGTTGGAGTTAGAGGCAGCCAATTGACCCTGCCTCTCAATGTCGACGGCCGGAGTCTGCTCTGTCCCGTGCACAGGGTTTGAGAGGACGTTATCGGACTCCGAGTTGGTGGAGAAGAAGGCTTGTTATGGTCTGACGAAACCTTCATCGGTCGCTACGTTGGAGTTGGAGGCAGCCAATTGACCCTGCCTCTCAATGTCGACGGCCGGAGTCCGCTCTGTCCTGTGCACAGGGTCCTACTCGGTTGCCGGAGGCACCTCTGTCTCGTGCACAAGGTCCACGTGCGGATGAAGCGTGATCCTTTTGATGTGCGTACGCCTATGATGCCTCGTGAGGCGCAGCCACATTTGGTAATTTGACAGATCTTTGGCGTTGGCAGACGGAGAGTCGGTCAAGTTGACTTTCGACGGCGGCGGCGGCCGTCGATCAGGAGCCACGGCATAACTCATTTCTTGAATCTGAATCTGGAATCTTGGAGATAGTTGAGTTTTTATGAAGCGAGGTGAATTCGACTGGCATTTTATATATTAATATTTTATTTTATATACATTTTCTTTAAAATAAAATATTATATATATATATATATATATAAAATGTCAATATGCCGTCGGCCGCCGCGTCGCCACCGGCCGCCAACCGTCACCCGCCATCGACCGCCAACCGCCGCCATTGGCTAGCCGCCGTGGACCGCTCGCCGACCATCGCCGCCAACCGCCGCTGCACACCGCCGCCGATAGCCCACCGGCCGTCTCCTCCTGCGGCCGCACGCCTGCCTCCGGCGGCCGGTGGGCTGTCGGCGGCGATTGTGCGGCAACGGTCAACGGCCGGCGATTATACGGCGGTGGGCGGCGGCGACGGGCGGCGGTTTGCCATCTATGCACAAGAATAAAAAAAAAAAAAAATGTTAAAATTATATATTCATATCTAAAAAGATTTATTGTAAGAGTTTTCTTAATGTGGACTACATTAATTGATATTGTAATTTACTGTTTTACGGGGTTTGGTCTAAGGTGAGATAAAAGGTTTCTTAATTAGTCTAATATGAGGCTAGCTATTGTGGGCCGAAATTGAGCCTGACCCGTAATGAGTGGGCCTAGCTAGAAACTCTATAAATAGCGTTAAGTCTCTCCTCTAACCCTAATCATTCACACATATCCTCACATAAGGGGCGTTAACCTAATGCTAAGGGGTGAGGGGGCCGTCTCATTGAACTAGTGATAAGGAGGGCAATAGAGGAGAAGGACTTGCATGTGGAATATCGTGTTTCCACTTCCGCTTCAAGAACGATGGATCCCAAGACAGGTGCGTTAATCTTTCTTCTTAAATATGCATATTCTTGGGAAAAATGACAAAGAAGAGAAAAAATAAAAATAAAAAAGTATTAAGAAATTAAAAGAAATAAAATAATTTAATAATTCTACCGAACGCATTTCTATCATGGGAATCTGAATTTTGGACAGTTCTAGCCACAGTGGTGGCCGACGTTGCTAGGCGAGGTCCGGTGAGTTCGTCAGAGGCTCATCTAGCCACTAACAAGGTCGAGCCTCACGCTGGTTGGCAAGACCAAGCCTCATCTAGCCACAACAAGGCTCAGGCCGGCGAGGTCATCGACCCTTGTCTGGTAGATCGCCAGCCATAGCCAAGGCCAACAACCAATCAAAAGGAAGAAGAAGATAAAGGAATAAAAGAGGAGAAAAGAAAAAAAATATGAACTAATTTTAGGAATTGTTCCCGAAAACAAAAAACTACTTTATTCTACTTCTTAATTCTGTTCTAAATCTATTCCCAGGAACAAAAATAATACCAAACAAGTTTCTGTTCTTTTTTCGTTCCGAAGAACAAATGAGTAGAAATTGTTGTTTCTCAAAAGGTTACCAAAATGGCCTAAATGGAAATCTTTTACTACTCCCACCCATACCCAATTAAATTTAACATTCCGTTAAATTAGATGGAGACAAATCAATATGCTTGCTAAATAATTAAAGGCATTATTTGAGAAATTGTGCTGTGCTTAATGTTGTAGTTTTTTTAGCCTCCAAAAAATCTAATTTAGTTGTAATTGTGTTCATTTTGATTATGTTGGTACTCTGGAAAGTTTAGAGCACAAGTTACGAATTACTCCAAGAAAAACTTATTTTATTTGTTGTCAAGCGACCGAGACAAGATAAATTACCTAATATTTATATAAATGCATATGTATATGTATAGATTCATAAACCTATAGATTTTTGGAAAGCAAAAATAAAGCCGACATGTATCATAAAAAGCAAGATTTTTCTTTTATGCCGCCCAAATTTGAATTGACAATATAAGTTGTGGATCTACGAGGAGATTCCAATTTATAAATTTAACATTTAATTCACAACATTTATAAATTTAACATTTAATTCACAACACTTGCTTGATTCCCAACACAGGCTCTTTCGGCCTGCTCGAAACTAATTCAAGCCTGAATTCATTCAACCGAAGCCAAGCCCAGATTTAACAGATTCAAAACTTAAGCCCATTTCCTATTTTTTACTTTCTTCCTTTTGTTTTGAGATAAATGCATTGAAAATTCTAAAACTTATTATGAAAGTGTAATTAAATCATAAAATTTATCACAAAGTACAATTGAGTCATAAAAATTTCAAAAGATGCAATCAAAACCATTCAATTTCAAGGGTTATCTTCTTTCTTTAGAAGAAGAGAGCCCAACAATTCAATACATCACTATGTCACTGCTTTTCCTATTCTATGATGGCAACCTTTTCATATGTGTAGGCACGAATTACCGTTCTAAATGTGATTGTGCTAACTTTGATTTATCTTGAAAAACCTTGAAATTAGTCAATGAAGGAGAACGGTATCATTTCGTATTGACTTGAACAGCGAGTCGGACCCAATCCCAAATGAATAAGGATTGCTTCCTAATTGCGCAAAGTTTAGTTACATTTCCCCGGAATTCATCCAAATTTACATCCTAAGATCATCATGCTAAATTGTATGTAGTTTGATGATAATCTTGCTCATTTCAACCCCAGAAACATTGTTCCTAACCTTAAAGGGAGGGAGAGTCCAATTATTGTTTGAAAACGAATGATGATTTTTAGTCTTCTTCCGATTCGTAGGACGATGAAAAGATGAGTGCGATCGTCTCCGTGACAAAATACATAATGATTAGGACAGAAACTCGAGGGAGGCATCGCATCAAACATCGTCAACAAAATCAAAAAAGAACAAAGGAGGGTAGGTTCTTTTCCTTTCGAAAAGTATTCTTGCATCGACAGCGATCTCTATTATTGTTTTCTCAAGGAGCTATTATTAACCATCCGAAAGAGAGAGCGACGTGTTAATCTTGTCAAATTTACTACGCTATAATCAAATTAAACTCGGCAAATATTGTGAATTTCCACTCTCAAATAAATTTATCCTTGGATAACTACAAATCTAGACGTCATGGAAAGTAGATTTCACAATTGAGCAAAGAGTCAAGACTCGGAGTAGGAAGATATGAGAAAAAAATGCCATGTTAACGCGTCTCGAATGGTTCATATCTCAAGATAAATCGCCGAATGATCAATAAAACCAATCGAAATTTCGTCATGTGGTTTGGCAGCTGTCTTTGGCAAAAAAAGTACCAAATCGTGACTCCCTTTCAATCAGTCATAATAGCGAAGTTGATAAGAAGCCGCTCATTAGTATTATTTCCAAAGCAACATTTTATTAGAGTCAAGCAATTTAACGTAAATAAATACTGTCCCCATTGACAAAAGCATTGATTTTCGCATAAATGGGGACAAGTCCTTTCAGAATCAAAGAAATCTGAAAACCCTCAAAATAAAAAATAAAAAATACACTTTGAAAAATATTTTCTTGTCTCAATCATTCAACTTCAAATATTAAATGTTGGATTCCATGTTTCATGCCACAATTCCCGTTGGCCCTAAATTTTCCTGAAAGCAAAGTCCATTTTGGTCAACTATATGACTGACCACCCACCTAACTCCTAACGTACTCACCTATACACATGTACTATATATAATATAATATATATATATATATATATATATATATATTGATTTAATAAATATCAAATTAGATTTAACCCGAATGTGAAGTCAATTTACCATCAGAAATCTGTCGGTCAAATGTTCTGGCTGAAGATACAGAATACAGTCAAAGGAATGTCCAATCATATAATTTTTCGAGGATATAATATGCAGAACTAGTCTTTTTAATGCTTTTTTACCATGGGCAATTGAATCCTTGATATTTTATGTTAGTGAATTAAGTCCTTAACATTAAAAAAAGTGTATTCAGATTCTAATCCTACCCTGATGTAGCCATCGGAGGTTTTCAAAGCCTAAAATCCTATATGTCACTTATATGACCTTCTCGTCATGTCACATGACACGTAGGATTTATGGAGTTGAAAATCCATTATCGACAAGTTTGTGATTTGAATGCACCTTTTAAAAAAATAAAAATCTAATTCATCAAAATAAAAAGTAAGGAATCCATCAACTAACAACCAAAACTTTAATGACTAATTCCGCACTAATGTGTTTGGTGAATTCCATTAGGTAATGGCACATACATATGGCTCCAAAACGGCGAAAATCCTCAGAACCACCAACTAAAAAAGAAATAATCTTCTAGAGATTGAATTTATTATTGTGTTATTGTATTATTAAATTTAAATAAAGAGCAAGTCTTTTGGACTGACCGTCCTTTAATTTTTCTTTTCTTTTCTTCTTAACAACAATCAAAATTTTAAAAAAAAAAAAAATAGAAAGTTAGAGGAAATAAATTATCTCCCAGACGGTCAGACCAGTGCAAGCATGGAGGATCCCAAAAAGAAGATAATCCCTTAATCGAGCATGCGCAAATGGACTCCACCAATCGCTTAGCTGCTGCTATGATGATGAAGCCATTCGACAAATCAATAGATGTCACAGTCTAGTCATTGGCGTATCCTACGAAGTTAGAACAAATTAAATAATTTGAATAATAGAAAAAGAATAAGAGAGCTTCTATATGGTGTAACTTTTGCTTATGTTTATGCATTATTTGCGACATTCCGATCCAATGAATCTTTTTTAAAACTGTTATGGTCCAACGATCCCAAAATAATCATGAAGCACCACAATCCATTTTACGATCTTCAATTAGTTGGGTGTCAAGGAATTTTCAACAGCAACTAGAGATCATATGTTCAAATCTCACGAGACATAAATTATTTTAGAACTAAGACTTGAGGGTTGAGGCAACCTACGTGAATAAAAAATTTAGACTTAATCGGTTTATGGGAATTACTTCACGGTAATATTTCTGGATCATTGTAAAGATATAACTAGGCAAGAAAGTAATACTTTGATCGATATGTGAATTACGGCATACAATCCAAAGTTCGCCTTGTTCTCTACAAGCTAAAATGAGTTGCTATTCTTGAACCTAGTCCCTCTATTTTGAGGTGATCAAGTGGACAAGTATGCTTACTAAAAAAACATACTAAGCCGCAGGGTGAGTGGTTAGTTTATATCACGGATGAAAATGAGATAGGTTTGAAACATCTATCCCGTTGACTTTTTGTTATTTCCCACTTCATTTCAAACACGTTACACATTTTGAGATTAAACTCCAAATCCACCTTACTAAAGTAGACGGCATCCCCCAAAAAAAAAGTAGTTGGTAACCCGACAAATACCCTTTACCGTAGTACTATTTAGTAAAAAAAATTAATAAATATATTGAATATCTTAAAACTTGTCATGAAAATACAACTGAATCTTAACACTTTCAAAAATTGCAATTAAATCCTAAAACTTGTCACGAAATATAATTGAGTTCTAAAATTTTCAAAAAATATAATCAAATGTGACTTAGATTAGACCAGCTTTAGGATTTTATTGCACTTTTTAAAAATTTTAGGATTTAATTGCACTTCATAACAAATTTTAGGATTTAATTAGATATTTGAAAGTTTTAGGACTCAATTGAATTTGTTTTAGGATTTGATTGCTCGTTTTGAAAGTTTTATGACTCAATTGCACATTCATAATATGTTTTAGGATTTCTTACGTATTTATCTCAAAAATAAAAATAAAAAATCTCCCACTATGAGATAAAATGAAAAAGCTGTAAGCCTCTTGAATTGAATGCCTCTTGAATTTGTTTTTAATAATGAGCACACACCGAAATTTCTAATTGTTGTTATGATTTTGCCTTTCGATGGTACATGTCCAAGTTCGACGTCTCTAATGCTATCACCGTTCATGATTATGGATATGGAAAATGTACATTAGTCATAGAGCGAGGTTAGTCTCCATCTCCCTCCATCACAACCTGGAATCTTAGATTAGTCAATCACCTTAGCAGGTCTAAGGTTGGCAACTTTAAATTCCAGGACATCCGTGATCATCGATGTTGGACCGCCTTGAGGGTACGTTCGGTGGCGAAAGGGGAAGAAAAATGTACGGAAATTTGAATTTTCTCTCCACTTAAATTCCAGGAAAATTTTCAAGTTTTCTTTCAATATTCACTTCCATGACTTCTTCGAGCTAAATCCATCTTGTTTTCATTCCATGAAGAACTTACATTTCATGTTATATAGTGAGAAAAAGTTGGGAAAACAAAAAGGAAGAATTATCAAAATATTCCTAAATTTATTATAATTATGTTAATTCAAACATAAACCTCTTTTATTTTTCCAATTAAGCCTTAAACTTTTTGCATTTGTATCAATTCAATTAATCTAACCAATTTTAGCCAACTAGCGTTGACATGAATGCTAATTATCCTATGTGGTGTGACCGACGATAACATAAACAATTTTAATAATATTTTAATATTTTTTTGAATTTTTATTCTTTTCCTTTTCCCTTGTTTTTTTTTTTTTTTTTCCCTTCATCTTCATCCGCTAGATGATTGCCCACAAGAGCCAGCGAGGTTGGTCTCGCCCATCCCTACCTCGCTAGTGGTCGACAAATCTTGCCTAGGCATGGTGAGGCTTGTCCTCATCATCCATTGGCGAGTTCAACCTTGCTAGCCCTCGTCTCTAGCTAATCGCTAAGTTTCAACGATCTGCGAGAGGAAGAAGGGAAAAAAAAAAAAGACAAAGAAAAAAAGAAAGACAAAAGAAAAATATATAAAGAATTCTAAAAAATAGTCTATATTAGCATTGATCAGCCAAAATTAATTAAATAGACTAAATTGACATAAACGCATAAAAAATAGTAGTCAATTGCCAAAAAAAAAAAAGATTTATAACTAAATTGACATAACAATAATAAAGTTATGATTGATTTTATAATTTTTTTCTTAAAAAAATTAATATGAAAACTTGCTTATTTGGTATGCATTTCTTTGGGGAGTAGATCCTCTATCTGGTTGGTCTCTCCACACCATCTTGTCAATTTAAATCATTCATCCATGCGAATAACAGTAGTTTCAAATTTTACAATTAGGGTATGAATGGTTGAGATTTATCGAGATACCGATATAATATAGGGTGGTTCTCCGTTTCTCAACTTATTATTAGTTTCGTATTATGCCAATCGGACTTTTGCAAGGTTTGGAGTGACTATGGGGATTTCTCGATGCTTGAGTGAGTCCCGGTTCAGAATTTCAACTTCAGACTTGAGAATGAATGGTCATCCCGAGGACGGAATCCGGATTCCGTCAATCCAAGCTCAGCCCGCTTTCCATTCCGTGCTGTATGTGGTCGAGAAAAAATGGGAGAGCAAAATTAAAAGCCAAAAAGGCCAAATGCCAATAAAGTACCCAAAAAAAAAATATTTAAAAAATCACTATCTTGCGCGGCAAAAATATCTCTACTTTTTCAATCGGTGGAAAAAGAAAAAGAGGCAATCGACTTTCACTTGAAGGACAGAAACATTAGCTTTAAGTTTTCGTTACATGTGAACTAATATGAAGGCTCCGCTTGTATGACAGAAAATATTTTCTAAAAAAAAACATTTATCTTGTTTTTCGGTATTTGATTCACTTTAGAAAATAAATCAATGAAAAATGTTCTCTTAATTAACAAAAAATTTATGATTAAATCCACGAAAGTGATTTTCCTTATAAAAATCGGGGATTATTTTCTAATATATGATTGGGTATTAACGATTTGCCCGAAACTTTACACTTAGGCACAAAAACCCGAACAATAGTTTATGGGCCTTGGCTTCTAGGACCAGGTCTCTGGAGCCTAGGCCTAGGTCTATCGAGGTTGGGTTGTGACCCTGATGCCATTGCTTGGATCTCCGACATTCTCGCTTGTGTCCATCAAGGCAAAGCTTGAGACTCGAGCCCCCACGCTTGCGCCGGGGTCCATGTCGAGGCCAAAGATTCGATGCTCGTGCCCAATGTCCCGGCACCGAAGCTAGGGTCCACAAAGGTCAAGCACAAGATCCTAATACTCTAGCTCAAATCCCCAACAACCAAGCCCAAGGTACACAAAGGCAGTGCCCGAGTCCAACAAGGTTGAGCCCAAATCCATCAAGGCCAAGAACGAGACCTAGATGCCCATGCCCCAATCCTAGCGCTCGAGTTGCGGTCAATCACAACTAGATCGGGGATTCTAGTGCCCATACACAATTTTTGACTGTCGATGTGCAATTTATTATAACTTTAATAACAAATGTCTATTTGAAGTCAAATAAGATATTCTATACCTAACGATAGGAAATATTTTTCATTAATTTTTTTGGTTTTAACTAAACACCAAAAAATATCATTATTTTTTCTAAAAAATGACTTATATTTTTCACAAAATAAATGGAGACTAAAGTTTAGGAGGCTGATGTGTCACGATAAATAAGGCGAAACGACAGTCATTCTTAGTCTTTTGAATTGATAAGTCATTTGTTCAACGAGAAAAAGGGAGCCTAAAAAATAAATAGTCCCAAATTGAGCCAGGTTTTTCTTTTTTCTCGAGTTCTTCTTCACTAGATAGAAAATTAATGTTCCAAATATGAGGATTTTGAGTGTCTTAGTCAGTCTTATTATATGGAGAGAAAACTTAATGAAGGATGCTTTTGTACAATCTTTTGGAATTATATGAAGAAATTGGGATGCATTATTTTCGGGCATAATTTTTGGCTAGGTGGCAAAAAGATAAAATAATATAATGAGACTGCTTGTTTTTTTTCCCCTCCCTTGGGCGCGAGGTGTACGGTACGGCAAGCGTGGTCATGGCTCCTCCAGAACCCAAAGGAAGGGAGGAAAAAAAAAAAAAAAAAAAAAAAAAAAAAGAAAATAGAAGAAGCAGCAGGAAATCGCCAAAAGGCGCAGGTAGAGACAGCAGACAAGACCGAGAAAGGCAGAGCAGACAACCAAAAGCGAAAACCGCGTGGGTCCCACCCCCCCTTCGGACCAAATCAAATCCCTCTCCCTCGTTCGGACTTCTGGGCGCACGCACGGTCGCTGTACGCCCCGTGGGTCCCGCCCCTCCTTTGAGTTTCGCGTCCCGATTCCTCCCGACTCCCACCCGCCCCCTCCCCTCCGTGCGCCCCACTCGCTCCTCCCCTCTCCCGCCACGTGTCGCGGACGGCGCGAGCGCGTGCGCGTGCCCGCGAGGGCGCGTGGCTGCTCGGAGCGGGGATGGGGGAAGAAAATGAGGATCGAGAAGACGTTAGAATTAGGGGGAGAAAGTGGGGAGGGTGGGCCCCGCGCACCGCCCACCTGATTGCGGTGGCTTCCGCCCGACGCAGCGATTCCCGCCTAAACCACTGCCGTGACGACCTGCGCCTGCGCGGCATATCTCATGACAAGAGGGTTCTCGGCCGGCGCTGGGCCTTCGAATCGCGAATGATTTGAAGATGATTATGATTTAAATCGAAAATTTCGTACAAATTTATATGACTCTTGTGATTAAGATGGCGACTGACGAGTTGAGTAGCATCGATATTGACATACATCGTACAATATGATATGACACTGTATAACACGGTACGATGACCTGTCATCTTTAAAAAATAGAGGATTCGAATATGTTGGGACACGTTATATACATATGATTAATTATTATATTTATGATTATTTCAATCAAATTACTTTAATTTAAATTCATAAAAAATAAAAAAATAATTAATAATTAATTTACACTAAAAATCAAGAGTCACGGTAAATAAGAATCATAAGAGAAAATAAAACCAAGTTTTTCTTCTTTACCCTTCTATTATTTTTTATTATTTTTCATTTTTTTTACATATTTACATTTTGAGTTATTATTTATTGAAAATTTTTAAAATTGACTTCATTCAAAATTCTAAACTCGTGTGTTGAAGCGTTTCATGAAAGTTGATTGTGTGTCGGATTTTTCGACACCTATTGCGTGTCGAACACGATATAAGAGCTCCAAAAAAAGTTGGTGCTTCCTTTTTTTTTTTTTTTTTTTTTTTCGTCCTACTCTATTCATATTCTACACTCATTCTTGACTTGTGCGCCCGCCTCTTGCAGGGCGTGGGAGTCAAACCCACTCTTAAAACTTACGCGTCCCCACCCCATCCCCCGAGAAGGTGGGGATTTGAACCCCTCACTTCCCCCTTCCATGGTGGAAGGGTGGCCACTAGGTGTGCTTCCTATTTGACGAGTACTTAAGATTGCCTTTCATGTCCTTTTACCAATAAACCCCTCGACAATTCATGTTGAATATTTGAATCAATAACACTAGTTCGTGTCATTTGCATCATTACATAAATATTTCACGATTTTTTCTTTTGCACCGAATAGACAAAAAAAAGCGTGTTAATTAGCATTAGTTGCGAGTTGAGCTATATCCGAGTGAATTCATATTTCTCTAAATAAACATGCATTCACAAGATTTTGTAATCTGTTGATGTCATGTCAAGAATAGTTACTTAAGAGTATCGATATTTTCCTTCAAAATTTCAATCATCGCTTAACACCCGCTAAATGTTGGTTTGGTTATTAGCACCCCTGACTCATGACATGCGATTTGACTGAATTTAAGATCTAAATAGTTTCCTAAATCAAGAGTGAGTCTATGATTTCAGTTCGTATTCATTGGTTCAATTGATTTATAATAATGTAACTTTTCTCGTATGTCATGAGTCAGGGGTGCTAATAACCAAACCAACATTTAGCGGGTGTTTCGCGATGATTGAAATTTTGAAGGAAAATATCGGTACTCTTAAGTAACTATTCATGACATGACATCAAGAGATTACAAAATCTTGTGAATGCATGTTTATTTAGAGAAATCTGAATTCAATCAGATACAGTTCGTATGTTTACTTATAAAATAATGTAACTTTTCTTGTATTTATGACAAATTACATGATTTAATAATTTTCGAATAGTTAAGTGTAGATTTTATACTTTGCGATACAGTTATGAATGAAACGTTTACATTAAAATGGATCCTCGTGTTTTAACAATCGAAGAGGCTCCAATTTTTTCCCTCGAAAAATCATGCACCGAGCAAGTGTTGAAACTGAATTAAACAATCGAAAGGATGTTAAAATTTAAGGTACAACGAATGACTACTGAGTACTGACCAAACAATGGTAGAAGGACCAAAGTGGGATAAAAACAAGGACCAAAAGTGAAATTCCTAAAAGTTCATGCAATGACAGCGTAATTTCCCTAAAATCGAACTTATTATTTGTTAGAGGACTTGGTGTTAAACGCTTTGACATCTGCCAAATGCAAATTAAAGTAATCGACTTAGTTTAAATTAAAAGTTATTGGTTCCGATTTGATTTGGATTGAGATTCTTTCTTGAATTGATTTGATTTGGCCGCGATTTGACTTGGGTTAAGTTTGCCGCCTAAATATAATTAAGAGGCCCCTTGCTTAATTGGGTACATTTAGAAAAGGTGAGCTTTTATTGATTTAGACATCAAGATTGTCCGAGTCGACAAAATGACAATTTAGCACACCTATTAAATTTTAATTTGATCATAATTTACAAAGGGCAAAAGAAAATAGTTGAGTATTTGGATGGCCTGACCCCACAAGAGTGAGCTCACTCCAAAAATTCGTTCTCAATTCGAATTTTAAGATGCGATACACAAAGTCATAAGTGTCACCAATAGCCAATCAACTATAGAGCCCACCTCGAAGATTTCGAGACTATAATCTCGAAATATGTGATTTGTTTGTTGCAATAAAATTCTCAAAAGTAATTTGGCTTGGTTCAAATATATTCAAGCCAAATATGTTTATCTCCAAAATAAGCATTTGTCAATTATAGTTTTCAAAATCATAATGTGACATCGTTAAAATATCTACGTGAAAGTTTCACTTGAAGAAATGAAATTCTCACAACTCGACCTTAACATGGAACAACTTTTAATCGGGAGTTATAAGAACTTTAAGTACAATCGAAAAAGTTCATCCAAGCTTTTCTATTACCACGTTATCTTAAGAATCTATCTTTTGATATGTTTCGAGAATTCTTTTCCAATTTGAATCCTAGTACCACATTATTTTCAGCACCTGTGATGTTTGATCACTGATTTCATATTGTGTATGAATTTGTTAAAATTTACACGTAACTTTAAAATTTTTAACATGTTTTCTTTTTGAAGAAATATTAGGCCTCGAGGGGATTATTAATTTTTTATAGGAAATAAAATGAACTCTTCTAATGGGTACGTAGCTTGTTTAACGACTTTATTTTTATCATTTAAAATATTATGAGGCCCTATAGTCTTGGCATGACCGATCTATATTTGACCATGTCATAGAGGTGAACTTAGTTAATTGCACAAAAAATTGACTTCTATATTTTAGAATGAATTAGTTACCAACGTTGTTTTTTGCATAATTTCAAGAAGTTGTGAATTCGATTTCCATTTTTCGACACATAAAAAAAAAAAAAAATACCATTAAGGCCGGCGACCGGCCAAAAGGAAGAAGAAGAAGAAGAAAAGAAAAGAAAAGAACAAGAAAAAAGAAGAAGAGAAAAGAGAGAAAAAATAAATTCTATAAATTGTTCCCGGGAATAAAGAGTTATTTTTTTCTACTTATTATTTATGTTCTAAATCTATTTCCGGGAACAAAAAAATAATTTTTTTATTCCCGAGAACAAAAATTTTACCAAATAGGTTTTTATTCTTTTTTCGTTCCTCAAAACAAAAGAACATAAATAGTTGTTTTGGGGAACAGAAATAAAATTCACCAAACAAGCCCTAAGAATCCTCAACTATCCCCCAGTGTCACACCAATACACTAAACTTTTTTTGCACCACTAAAATCTTAAAATTTGTACCATCGTAATAAAAATACCCTCTGCGTATTATAAAAAAAATCATAAATTTTGCCACTAGGAAACTAATATCTCAATTTTTTTCCTTGTCACTAATACCCAAAGTGACCAAAGTTTGGAGTATTAGTGTCCAATTGGTATAGTTTAGTGTCCAATTGTATTAACGTGACAAAATATAACTTATGAACTTTTGGTACATGTTCAATATGAAAATGGTCGAGATTGTCCTTCTATTAATTCGAGTTCAAGGATAATATTAAACATTCAAATTGAACATGTGTTGAAAGTTTAACAAATTAAAAATTAAGGAGTAACAATGCACATTGGGTTAAAGTTTCGGGTACATATTGAATAAATGGGCCAAAGTTCGGGGATCATTTGTGTTATTTATCCTTTATTTTATACAAAAGAAATTTAAAATGTTAGTGTTACAATGGGTATGATTTAGGGTTTTTAATAAGAGAAAATACGTATTAAGCACTCCATAAATGAACCGCAGGGATCACTGCAACCCAAGAACGAAGCTACCGTTTATGAAGAAAGAAATAGAAGAAGCCAATTCTCACATGTCGTTATCAAGATATGTGGAAAAAGAATGACATCAAACAGAAGTTAAACTACTCTTGCGTGGTTGTAAATTAGCTGTCAAAATTTTATTTTATTTCACTAAAAAAGCTATATAATCAGCCGCATATGGAACACATCAATGTCACCCTCGTCAATTTTTAATAACAATTTTTTTAAAAAAAGGGAGAAAAATTAATAGGCTCTACCCCAGAGAAAAGTTGAAAAGAAAAAAATTAATAAAATAATAATGGCTGTCCACTGATTTATACTTAACTCCTGTACCTTATATTGATCTCCTCCCTAACCCGTCTCCCTCCCCTCTTCTCTTTCGTCTCTCTTTTCAACACCTGCTTTTCTCTCTCCGCGTGTCTGTTTTCTCTTGCGGCAGTTCAGTAGCTTCGCCCGTTCAACGTTTGTGGCCCTTGGACCGCTCAAATCTTCGCATCGGTTTCGTAAAGTTTTCATCTTGACAGCTCTCAAGCTGACGAATCTGTATTAGAAGACAAAGGTCCCATTTTTAAGAGAGCCAGAGAGGTGGTAGTGAGGCTGCTGACTGCCAGTCTGAGCCCGTGTTGAGTTGTGTTCTGGGTGCTTCTGGGTTCATCGAAACAGAGCTCTTCTTGAAGTCTAAAGCCGTTTTCACTCTCTCTTCGAGTCGGGATTCCTGGGAATTGCGTAAAGACTGTATCTTGACGGTGCAGTTTTAAGAGGGCGGATTTCCTGCTCACCTTAGAATGCGGTGTATATGTTCTTGGTAAGTTCTTGTAATGTCTAGCATAAGTTCTGTTTATGTTGCGGGCTGTTGCTTCTTCAATCACGGAATGGGGTTGTTCACTTCCTCATGTTCCTCTATCAATTTGCCTAAAGAAAAGCTGCAGAATAGTTTGACCTTGGAAATGGAGGGGGTTATTTTTTCTTTAAGACGGTTGCTTTTCTTGACTTTGGATGCTGTTGTTTTTGCGCTTGTGTCCTAGCCCTGAAGCATAAGATATTGTTTGTGCCCTGTTTTTAAATGTCCTACTTATACCGTATTGAGTGGTTGCAGAAAGATGAAAAAAATGCTTCAGATGCATGGAATAAGCTTGGTGATCTAGAAACATCAGATTGCTTAAATAATTCGAGTATTGTAGCCTTTCTGTTACACCGACGCAAGGCATTATTTTATCAAGCTTTTACGCCAGCCGGTGATCTTGGGCATAAAATTGAAGCTTTAACTGGCTTTTGTGGCGATGATTGGGGTTTTTGCATTAATTTAAAGTACCCTTGTCTGTTTGTGTTGTTAGTGATATTATATTGTTAATGACATGGTACTGAATAGACTTATTAAAATAATGTTTTAGGTAAACCTATATCTGTCATGTTGTGATATCTGGCATGCTGTGGAGGATGGACTGGTGGATTGTCTTCTGGGCAAAAAAATGGACAATACTATTGAAAATGATATCATTGTCCATGCTCTTATTGATTTGTTTATTGTTTGCATGGTGTCGTGTGCGGTTTATCCAATCCACGATTTATTTAATGCAATCAAGAATGCCTTTTAAAATCCTCTATTGGGTTTTGAGTTTTTGTACTCTAGCTTGGCTCCATCATACGTTCAGTCCTATTGGATGGTCAACCGCAATTTCATATTTTGGATGTGCTGTCTCTGCATTTTGTCAACCGCTTTGGTGTCATGCTTGAGTATGGTAGGAAACAAACCTTTGTTGTGCTGCCTGATGATATTGGAAGAAGTGGATGAACCTCATATAGAAAGAGGTACTTGAGCTTCCCAATGGCCTTTAGAAGCATAGTGCATAGATCTTGTTAAAAGCCAGATTTAGGCACTTTGGTATCTTTTTTAACTTCTTCACTTAATCAGGACAAATTGCTTTTGTTAGAACCTAGAACTTTTCGGGAGAGATGTTAGAGAATGTCATGACTCTTGAGAGACGATGATCAGAATAAATATGATCTTCAATTAATTTGCAATTTAGGCTGAAAATAGATGCAGAGTGAATGCTTGAGATGCATATGAAACTTAGGGAAAACTTGTCAGTAGTCACAAAGATATCCAAATCAACATCTGCCCTGAATTGGTAGGATATGCAATGGCTCCTATAATTTGATGAAAGAAAACGACAACTAGTTTTCAAAATCACAATCTCCGCTTCAAAATATCTCCCCTTTATATGGTTCCTGTTACATATGAGCAATTATGTGTTGTGTCCATCATCATAAATTGTCATCAAAAGCTATACTTTGTGGATTCTTGTCATCTTATGCTGAAATGCTTATAGATATATTTGTGCTTTGTATCAGGGAGAGAAAAGGTTAAGGGAAAAGATGATGGAACAAAAAAGGAGTCCTTGCAGTGTTGACCACACTATCACCTCCCTCATACCCAAGCGTCAGAAGAGTGGTTTATCCATCTCAAACAAGGTTCCTTCATTCTCTCTGTCCCCTTCTTAGATTCCATTTAACATAGCGTTTGCAATCTTCTGATTTATGTCTGGCCAACACAAAAAAATTCTAAAGGATTAATTACTATCTGGAATGTCTTGGTTCCTTGACTTATTTCACTTGACAGAAGATAAATTTGCATTCCAAACACTTTCCTTCGTCTAGTTTCTAATTCACGGAAGTCGTTGCACCACCTGTTTATTTTCACTGGCCATGTGACAAAATAGATGAATGATCCTGACTCTGCCTCTTTCTCTTTCTTACCATCTCCTTCTGGTAATAGGAAAGGAAAGAGAAGCTTGGAGAAAAGATTGTTCAACTGCAACAGCTTGTTTCACCATATGGGAAGGTACATGAATAAACAAATATGAAGATGAGTATATCCCCTTAATTTTCATCTTTTATGGCTAGGAGGTCTTTGAAAGCCTGTTGGTTACCTTGTCAATTTAAGATCCATAAGCTGTTGCCTATGCTGTTGGTGTCTATGCAATCACTTGTAATGAATTTTTTTTCCTTGTAATGATCTTGTTTCAGACAGATACAGCTTCAGTACTGTTGGAGGCTTCTGAGTACATACAATTCCTCCATGAGCAAGTTAAGGTTCGGCTTTCTCTGGTTACATATGCGCATTGCAAATTAGTAGCATACTATTAAAGTAGATGCTATTTTACTTATGCTGGTATACGGTCAGTTTGACAGGTTCCTTCAAGTCGGTAATCTCAATAAAATATCTTAGCTTTTTTGGCCGAACTTTTAATCTTGAGCATAATGTTTTGGCTTTCTAGGTATTGAGCGCACCATACCTTCAGACTATGCCAGCAACTACAATGCAGGTTAGTGGACCATGAGGGACAGTGGGAAGACAGCATTTAGTTCACAGATTTTCTTCTTAAGCAAGTTTCTTATTTTCATTTTGTGAGATAAAGCACCTCGTGTTAGATCGATGTTCTGTACTGAAGCCATAAATGTGATTGATATACAACTAGTTTCGTGCATATCATGTCTTTTGCTTCATGGGGTGTTTCTATGGTTCCCTGGAAACATGGATTGCTACAAAATCGTAAATGTTTCAATTGCCAAGTGTTGCATCTTCTCCATCTTATCTAACTTGACCACAAAAATTTATGGAAATAGCGATCTTTTTAGCTTGCTTTATAATTTTAGCGATCATACCTCAAAAATCTGTGAGCAGCTCTCATGGCTTAGCTCCGCCAACAAATGATGGTTCAAATTATTTGGGTCTGGACGTTCATCTGTAAATTTTGTCAGACGTCACCTAGCTTTGATCCTTTGAGAAATATGAATAGTCTGAATATTTTTTTCCTTCTTCCACAGGAAGCGGGGCAGTACAGTCTGCGAAGCAGAGGTCTATGCCTTGTCCCAATCTCATGCACTGCTGGATTTGCTAGCACCAACGGTGCGGACATATGGGCTCCGATCAAAACTACTTCCCCTAGACTCGAAAGCCAATCGTGCATTTCCAATGAAGGCTCATCCTTCGTCTAATGTAAACATGATCGCGCAAAAGGCGTGGACATGGTGACCACCTGGTTTCTCAGTAGCATCACTCGTTCTGCTATTTATATATGTATATTTGAAAAGCTTGAGCAGCATATCTTGACTAGAAACGATGAAAGTAATGGTTATGAAAAGTTTTGAATATATATATAAACCCACATCTTTGACCATGTTGCTTTAGGACCTCATATGCCAAATTGCTTCTCAAATTGGTTGAGTTCCCTCTCACCTTCTGTTGCCGAGCTCGGGCATCGACGGAATCATTCTCCTGTGTTTGTGTTCTTGCTTGCTAGTCTTGCATGGTTTACATATTTAACCTTAACATTCTGTCTCAACGGGCATGTGGATCTGTCGGCCAGCGGGGAGGGCTCCGGGACAAGAGCCGAGTTTGAAACTCGGCACTAGCAACTGAAAAAGAGGAGTAAAAACGTACATTCTGTCTGTCGACTTGAGCTTTTGGTTCCCGGGGTGGTATCAAAGTAGCGATTGGTGCGTTTGAATTACAAGGCCTCTTGTCGAGTTCCTTTTAAATTTAGAGCATTTGTCGGTCTACACGTGAGAGAGAATGGTAAAATGACTTAGAAAACTAGTTCTGGAGCGGCAAGTGCATGTGGATGCTTACACCTCTCCAATGAAGGCGGGCTTGACTCTGCCGGAAGTACACGCGTGCGGGATAGAGTACGTCATGAGCAACATCTCTCCATGATTAAAGCAGTAGATGTTGAAGCCTAGGGCAGAAGTGTAAAAGATGTTGTCTGCTCATTTTAAGGGTTTTTTTTTGTGATGGGCAATCGATCATGATAAGCCGAAGGTATTAGAAGCAGAAATTTTTTGTGCATCTCATGGGTCAAATGCTGCAATACAATTCAATCTTTCCTAACTACTAAGCCAACACCATGCTTTGTTGATTCTAATGGGTTTCTAAAATCAAATGATCAGATATGAAATTTTGCTAAAAAAATTACCCTCGGGCCACTTATTAAACAATTAAACAAGGAATTTTAAGTTTTTAAAGCATTGAATGTGTATATTGAATAAAAGATGCAAACCTCAGTGCTTGTCCGCGCCTCAAAGCCCTAATTTGCAAAGATGGCAATTTGGAAGTCGAAGTGTCACACAAGTCTCACCTCTGCTTTGATAATGGCATAGCCCTTCTTAAGACCATATCAAGAGAAAACTTGAGATCCATTTATTTTGGCGGGACTGATTTGTTCGACCAGATCGAGGTAATCACACAACCCCCACATGCGCAAGCACAGAGAGAGAGAGAGAGAGAGAGAGAGAGAGAGAGAGAGAGAGAGTGAGTGGTGATCGGAGCTTCATGAAATTGAAATGTAACAAAGCTGCCAACGTAGAGAGATCGACTATTGCAGACGCCCAAAACACATCGAACTTCTCCACTGAACACATTCTGTAAGATTGTAGATCTCGATCGCAGTTCTAAGCACTCCGCATTCACGTAGAAAGATGATTGTCCTGTAATCTCGAGCATTGATACAGCCATTCAGGATTGAAGAACATCTTACCACAAATTTTTTATTTTCCATCATATAAGTAACAAACACATAAACAAGGCGAACGGTCATCATCCCAAACCCTCTTTTCTTTGTAATCGCCTTTAATGGCTGGTATCTTGCACCTTGCTTGACAGGTGATATGACAAAGTACACACAACATACACCTCTAGTTCTCCCCAAAAAGAGACAGGGTGAAGTGGCGTTGGACATCAGAATCTACATCTGCTTTGGGAAAAAAAAGTGGGAAAACCTTTACTATTAATCTCATGGTACAAGTACAGACTGAATGGTACATGCAGGTTCAGACATTGTGCAATACTAGCCACTGCCTTCGGTCATGGCGGCAGATGAAGCACTCTCATCGGTCTTGCTGGCTGTAGCATTTGACTTGAGACAGGAGGTGGCCACATCTAACATCGACTCTACCTCTTTCTTGTACTGAATTATCGATCATAACAAACATTAGAAGATGATACTAAAGAAAAAGGGTAGGAAAAAAGAAGACACAATGCTTTAAGCAAAAGATGCACAGACCTCATCAATAGCCCCCGACCTGATTTTGGATTGCATTATACACCATTTCTTAAAATGGGCACCTGCAGAATTGCAACTTCTCTAAGTTATCACAGCACTATCTTTTACCTTGAATTCTATCAAAAATGAAAAAAAGGAACATCACAACTAAGGAGTTAAGACTCCTGTGCAGGAGATTTCAGGATCATTGGTTACGGAGCTGGAATCAGACAGTAGAATGTAAGGTAACCTATCTGCAGCAGAAGTCTAAGATAACATTAAAACAACACAGGACTTTGTTCAACTAAATTGTCCACACTCGCTAATTAAACAGTGAGGTGTCAAAGCTCCACTTAAAGAAATAGCCAAACTCATGCTACAAGGGAAAGATGTTTCCTTGACCAATTATTCTCTACATACAGTGAGTCCAAAATGGTTCACTGCAACAAGTGAACAATGAAATCAGCACAATCAGATATTCTCTGGACAACTGCAATCGCCCACTTTTTATGTATGTCCCATGTTCCTTAATGGATTATCTTAGTGTCAAGCAAATATTTTTCATCTAGCAACAACAGTTCCAATGTCTTCAAGCATTTGCGAACTAAAAAAGGACCAAGCTTCTTTGTGTGGTGATAATTTTCATCAACCAAAATGTTAATGACTGGTTGAAATCATAATCCTCGCCATTAAATTTTCTTGTTTCTCTTCCATCTAAGTACATGCGCTCTGGTACTTCATTCATGTTTATTTTGTTTCCTCCACTTTAATTAAATATCTGGACAACTATCAGCCATTTACTCCATCACAGATATCTGAGCTTGGTAAGCATGCCAGTCGAGATGAAAGAGGCATCGGACCAAGAATTATATGGCTGATATGGGGCACCCATTTTTCATCTTCAAAAGCATTATCTATCAAACCACACACACCCACCCCCTTCTCTTCATCCATCCATCTTTGTCTCCAGATGTTTAAGGCCCAGTACCATCTCAATCATTTCCTTTTTCACAGATGAATGCTATATCAGTTGCTATTATCTAACATCATGCAGACCATTCAACAGGTTTGCCTTCCAAACCAAACAGCTCCGAAATTTCCCAGCATTCTGAACACGTGGTTGACGAAAAACTGACCAACAAGATCACAGACTCGTCCTGAAGATTGACCTCAACAGAAATCAGTGCTGATCAAT
Source organism: Eucalyptus sp. ANBG9806169 (assembly GCA_014182395.1). Lineage (NCBI taxonomy): Eukaryota > Viridiplantae > Streptophyta > Magnoliopsida > Myrtales > Myrtaceae > Eucalyptus > Eucalyptus sp. ANBG9806169. The sequence continues at coordinate 3,066,574 of CM024573.1, forward strand.
GTACCTATGATGGCTTACATCAATTATCCTCTAGATTCCACACATTACGTGTGGAATGAGTTTGCCAGTCAATTACCTATATCTGTTATCATCAAACAAATTAACCACATTGTTAACTGGTATTAGGCAAATCTAAAACTCCTTCGTGTATCTTGTGTGGCACACAGCAACAATGACCATCTGGGTGAGTGCTCCACATCACAAATTTAGTTAGGAAGTGACTGATGGATGATAGATCCCAAGGAACATACCAACTTTAATAACAATGGTACATGAGCTTTCATCATTCGTTTCCAAATGCCACCTACAGTGAACCTGAGATGGCAAAATCATTTCAACATAACAAATTATGTGGAATGTAGACAGATAGGACGACAGCCTTAAGCAAAACGTGTATGCTGCATATTGGCATGTAAAAAACATTCAAAGAAAATTGAGAAAGAGAGACTGCCACAGCAAATTATCATAGATGGTTGTGTGATGGATGTACATTGTCTCTGTGCAGGTGCGCACATGAGAGAGAGAGAGAGAGAGATAACATGAGATGAACCATCCATAAAACAAAATCGATAATACCAAAATGTATTTTCTCCTCTCAAAAACTGCTCTACCTTTATAAAATATTCCTCATTTTTTTTCATGTGCCCATCCTGTTGTCTTTAATCATTTCCAAAACCCTTAAATCATTCAACTGCCTTCACTAATAAGATTTATCTGTGTGCAGATTCTCATGAAAAAGGAGATTTAAGTTTATTAGTTTTGAGCACTTTTAACAGAATGGGAGAGCCTTACATAGCTGCATGGAAGTAGGTGCAAGTTGCGTCATCCAACCCACACATAGAATGAATGAGAAAATGACTAAAAATGTCAAGAGTGGTCCACTGGTCCTATCACTGGTGCGCCTCAAAGAGGCCCTAACCATATCCAAAGTAACTGGCATTACTAATTGCGATATAATACTTCCAGGACTCTCCAAAATGTATGGTACAAATTTACCATGAACCATCGAAAAAATGTGATAAGCTGATTGATATCACAGTTATAAAAACATGAAAAACCAAGATTTATGTAATTCTAAAAAATGTTGATATCAATCATATGATTATACTTGATTAAATAGATCAGTACTTTTTAATGGGAACTTAAAATGAAAAACAAAATTATATGTAAAACCTCAAAGTAGGATCCAAAAGGGACATCATGTGCCTGCTGGACTGTCTCGAACACCTACAAGGAAGAGGAACATTTTCTCAACCATAGTAGATTTAGAACCATAGGGAGATGCAGAAAAGATGACAAGGGTAAAACCTAAATGCAACAGACGCTGTAGAATGTCAGCCAAAAACAAGAGGAGGGGCTATAGAACAGCTCTACAAGGCAGGTTTACATGTAGTGAATAAAGAGAACATTGAAGAGAATCAATTAAGAAGCTATGGCAAGCAAGCATACCAGAGTTTTCTTATCTGGTGATAAAACAGCATGCTGATACTCTGTCATGGCCGTGTCAGGTGGGCACATTGGACTGCTACAAAGAGTTCTAAAGGTAATCTCCCTCACTTGACCGTCATATTCGTCAGCAGCATGCCATTGCCCCATCTGGAAATTCCATAACAAAAATAGCATGAAATTTCTATTCTAACAAAGATGATTTGTCTTGCTGGGTAAACATAGGGTTCGGCAATCATAGGAGAGAAACTATGATGCCAACGGCCATCTATTGAAGTAAACCCCAGTTTAGCCACCAGAAAACGCCCTTAAAATATATGTCTATGGACAAGAAAATGACGAGATATTCTGTTATATTGTAACAAACTACGCAACATGTTTTCATATCAAGTAGGATGAAATCTGGCTTAACCTTGCTTGTCTGCAATAAAGGAGAGTCCCAACATCATTCAAACTAAAGCAAGAACACGATATGCAAAAGATGACTCTTACAGAATGCTGAAGAGATGCACCCTTCAAATATGGACAGGCAATAACACGGGTGAGATAAACCAAGCCTTGTCAACACAGGAAACTCCTACCAGCGCAGACAGGCTATGAATACAGACAGAACCATACTGAGTAGCAGCCATGGAACTACTGAAGATCAGCACGCTATTTAAATTAAGCTGGTCATCATGAGCTCACAGAAAAAAGGACAACATTGTAATCAAATGGAATTTCATAAAGGCATATTCGAAGTTCCTTGATCAGAATGACAGATCAGAAAAGGTTTGTGATGAACCTATGGGTTAAAGGAAACATGAGGATACTGAACTAGAGAAGCAACACAAAAGGCGATGCAATTGGATGAACATAAAGTTTTTCTGTTTTCTTCTTTAATGCCCACTTAACTTTCATTTTTTTCTGGACATGAGCATAAAGTCTAATATACTTAACCAATGAGGCATCCACTAACTTTTATTTTGTATATTCAATCAATGCTTTAAAATCTGCAATGCCATCCCACATGATTTACAAGCCCATGACAATGCTCTTGCTTGTCGAGTCCATAAGTTAACACACCATAAGTAGCCAGAAAAGTTTGAGGCACACAGTCACAGATTAATTCAAGTCTGAACTGCATCAGCCATCCAATCAATGAAAAGTCTATCAACTAAACCATACTTGTCCTACAAAAAGGAAACAAGCTCGATTCTAGATAGGACTTCAAGCTTGAGCAACTCATATAGAGCTTGTTTATAAAGAACATCGAAAAATAAATTATACGTAACTTGATTTTTTGAAACCCTTAATGAGCTTCTGTGCTATCTATCTCATATGTTTAGATGCAATTTAACTATAAATCAGGGACGCAGATGTACTAACGAAATGCCAATGGCAATGGTAATTACTGAGAAAAACAGCTAACAGGGCATATCTTGTGGCCTGATCATATGCATTATTTCGAGTATGATTACTATAAGCTAAGTAGCAACTTACGACAAGATTAGTATCCTTTCTTGCTGAACGGTACTCGTTTGTATACTTCGAATCATCACTCAAAAGTACATTAAAGAATTTTTCCGCTGAGCAAGGGAAGGTTTCCTGAGAGAATAATCAGTCAGATTGTGTTCACAATATAAAAATTAAACTTCAGTGTGAAAGGGAGAATGCTCACTTTGTATATTTCAACTAAAACTTCTTCTTTAATGAAAGGTTGAAGCTTTCCAGTCTTGATTACACTATCTTCAGGAATCTTGAGAGACCTTCTACTACCCCTCACAGAGCTACTATGAGCTCGTAATGCTGACTCAACCATTTCCTGTATTCAAGAAAGGATCAATGTCAGAACACGTCATCTACTTTTCAGATTAAGGAGCACATCTGGAAGGATGAGAACTCGAGTACTTCAATACATCAAGTAAAATCTTATAACCAAGACAAAGGGAAAATTTTAGATACTGTTTACTAGAGATTTATCAATTAAAATCATCCTCAAATCAGTTTTTCAGTTTTAGAATTTCGCTATAATACATTGTATGTGAGTTCTAAAAGTAGAAGCCCACAATTGCCTAAATATAAAAAGTTTCTCTCTCTAATAATAAGAGATTGTTAGCATCCAAAGCATTTAGCAGAATAATGTAGTGCCAGCAAGCACAGTTTCCTTCCCAATCACAGATAAAAATGCAGGTCCTTCGAATAGGCTAATGCAGCCATCCACAACTTATGCTAAAAATAAATCTAAAGATTATAAAGACCTTAATATTGTTTCACTCATTTCAGAGTATAAAGTACTATTAATGCAAATCAAGAGTAACCTCTGGCTATGTGAAAGTAGGACAAAGACTGTATCATTGTCCAAAACGAAAGCAAGGACATTGAGGGCAAAGATAAACCAGTCCAAGCTGGGAAATAAAGCACTTAATTTATATGAGATCAAATTGTATTTGAGTCCTAACGCATGATCAGCACCAATGTACCAGTAAGCACAGTTAAAAACATGAGCTTTAAACCATTGGTGGGTGGGTGTGTGGGGAACATTTGTGTTGTTTTTGGTTTTTCTTTTTTTGGGGGTGGGGAGAAGTTTGGAGGTGTTTGTTCCCTTCAGTTGGGGATTGGGGAGGGGCTAAGGAATTGATTGAGAAAAAAAGACAGATAAATTCAAACAAAGTAAGAGAAGAGACCTTCTTTTCAGCTTCCAGCATTGCATGGAAGTTGCTTAATGCACGCTGTAGAGCTCTCAATGCATGGTTCCTGTTCCAAAATGATGCGAACTTATATCTAACTCTACCTGGAAATGTTTAAAAAAAATCAATATCACATAGAATCTATCATAACCATTCGAAAACAGAAACTTAATAGAGTCTCACTACTCAAGCAATTTTGCTAAGGCAAATCCACAGAATTACATTCTTCTATCCAAAATTCAACTGACAGGAAGTCATCACTAAAAAGGCAATGTTATTCAAAGGTAACAACTTTTCTCCTCATAACTGGACACCTATTACTCAAACGTCCCTGCTGATAACTAAAGCTACTCTCTTCCACGGACAAACGAAATTGTCACATTCCATATGCTGTGAGAAGTCACATTGTCCAGCTGATAAAACAAAGGTCCTAACATGAAAACCAAGCCTAGAGCACCATCATGTTTGCATCTTGTTACAAAATTAAGGCATATGCTTGCTAGAAAAATGTCTCTCTTCATTACTTTAGGAAAATAAACTGAGTAAAAGTAACAATTTCACATGCAGTCTCTCACATAGTATTTATATTATTACTGTAAGTAATTCTTTAGAGCCCACATGAAACTTAGTTTAAATGGACTTTGACAAACCAAATCCAGAAAACAGGTACAGATTTAAACAATATCTTAACTGGAAAACATTAAAGAGTTCTCTTGAGACACTTGCTACAACACATAGTAAGACACTTGCTAACGGATAATCTAAACTTTCCTAATTGACACGGGTAATTTTCTTGGAATGAGTACTTCTTCGACTACCAAAGTATCTCTATCAGTGTTCTTACTATTTACAGCTATCTTAACTGGTGCCCTAAGGTCATTTGTGATAAAACTAGTTTAATATTATATATATTCAGAAGGCCACAACGAGGTCAAGAAGCAGATAGCCCAACTAAACCACACAAAAACTTTGGCTCCCCATAAATTAACTGACTACAGGGTCAAAGACTAAAAGCTATGATCTCAATTCTTTCAGATTAGCATTAAAGGAAAGAAACAAAAAAGCTAAAATTGTTAGGATTGATTCATCAGTTTTCCCTTTAGGCATCTGCTTTGCGTTGGTCAAACAAGACAAGCTTCCCTCCATGTAATAAAAGACAGTTCATCTATAACAACAACAGAACCAAATTCTTTTCACCCAATAGCCAGGTATATGGACTTAATTAACCAGCGCACATCACTGGTTTGCTAACTAGTTTCCTAGATAATTGAATCTCTTAGACTTACCATCAGGACTTCCCAAAGGAGGTACACCATGTCCACCCGCACCCATGCGAAGAAGAATCGTTATAGCAGGGTTGATAAATGCATGCTGGCTCCTTTTTATCTAAATCAACCAGGTTTTTTAGGCATATAAGCATCCCTAATCATTCAACAACCAAACATCATATAGATGGAAAGAACATACCTCGTCAATATCTTGAAATGGTACAACCACCTGCATTGAAAACAAGGGGAGAGTTGGAAACTTGGTGAGGACAATGCAACAGGAAAAGATGTAAAAGAATAGGCAAATAAATGAATAATATTTAAGACAGAGCCATGAACTAGACTAAGCCAACATATCTGTATTGAAGGTGATGGGCGGTAAGATTTTCAGTCTCTATCTATCTATCTATCTATCTATCTATCTATCTATATTTTGATGCAAATAAAATCAAATTCTCAAATAAAAACACAAGATAAAAAACTTACCTTCATTTGCTTTGAAAAGACATTAGAGTGAAAGCAAATGTGCCATGCTGAAACATACATTCGACCATGATATAAGAATGATCTCTCAAGGGCACATGAATAACTATGGTCAGCAACCTGAAACAAACAAAGCATAAGGCCTCCAGCTGGAATTAACTGACAAGTATATAGTGAAAATCAGATTAAAGTTCAAACCAAATAAGAAGCAAACATTGATGAAAACTTCATGTACTCACCTCGTCTGGAAGGAGATTAAATATTGTTTGCAAGGGCCCAGGCTTCTGGTGAACCACTGTTGGTCCTTGCTTATCTAGGGATTTTCTCCTACGAGCAGCAGGTCCAGAATATCCATTTATGCCCCTGAGATAGAGAGATCAGAGGAACAATCCAACAACAACAACAACAAAAATAGAAGGGTTCCAAGAGACCTTATCTGTTCAAAAGAAATAAGCAACAAGTATTGCTTGGAAAAATGCAACATCCAACTTTTAAAATAATATTTAATGATAAGTTACAAGAAAGGTCAGTTCATAACACTTTAGTTTGCAAAAACATTTCGCACCGATTGATGTTAGACAATTACTGCATAACAAGAATGGTACAGCTTAAAGTGTTTATCTGCCCATATCATGTGTTCATACACTCTTCAAAGCTCATTTGATTTTTGTTGCCATATAGCACAGCCTTTAGCATCCATAGATAAAATCAATGAAATTAAGCATGTTTATAATAGCCAATTAAAGATAACTTATATTCAGTTTGTCTACCCTAGTGTAGATTTAGATATGCAATTCTACAAAAGTTTCACTGTGACAATTAAGAATTGTGCTCCCTTTTCTTTGATTTAACAAAATGCCATGAAAGAGGATAATCCTTAAAAGTTACATATCTGTATCATAAGTTTTAATGGCTAAGGTTCATGTATAAAAAGCCAATAAAAAACATTACACAGTGCCAACATCCAAATCTAACCCCCATCCCAAGAGTCAAAAACTCCAAAATCCGCATCTAGTTAGATAACACATCCGATTTTTTTCAACTTTCTATCATCAAAGGTCCAAGTACACCATACACCATCCACATTTGATATTTACAGCAGACCTTTCCACCCTGATCTATATCTCACAAATGTAGTTGCAGTTTTTGAAGATCAAGCATATGCTAAGGACGTGAATGATAACTATTCTGATAGATTTTTCTATTTCTATTTTTATTTCTATATGAGTTTCTAAGCAAAAATACGCATTTGATAGCGACACAAAATTTCAATTTCCGAAATAGAAATTCATTTGATAGCGACACAAAATTTCTCCCTTTCCGACGATTGGCAACGGGCAGCCGGTGGCTGGTGGACGACGGTGGCAGCGGCGATTGATGACCAATGGCGGGGCCAACGATTGGCGGCGGCGGCCGGCGATTGGGAGTGGCTACAACGGATGGTGAACAGCGGGCAGCGACCGTTGCCGACTGCGGGCGATCAGCGACCAACGGCAGTTGACAACGGTGGCTAGTGGTTGAGAGTGGTGACAACGGACGGTGGACAACGGTCAGTGACGATGGATGAGCAACTGACTAATAGAGAGGATAAAAATTGAGAAAAATTTTTATTTCTCATTTCTGGAACAAAAATAGAAAAATAAATTTATTTTACTTCTGATTTCTGTTCCAAACATATTTCTGGAGCAAAAATAGCTTTACCAAATGGATTTCCATTCCAGAAATAAGTCTGAAGTAGAAAAATTGTTCTGAAACAGAAATAGAATGGTTATCATGCGCGCTCTAAGGGCGTGTATGACAAATCAGAATTTTTGCTCTAGAAATAATTTTTCTACTCCAGATTTGTTTCGGAATGGAAATCCGTTTGGTAAAGCTATTTTATTTTTCTATTTCTGGAATAGATTTCTACTCCAAAAATAGATTTAGAACAGAAATGAGAAGTGCAAAATTTATGAAATAGAATTGAGAAATAAAAACTTTTCTCATTGTTCGTCCTCTCTACTAGTCGGCCACCCACCCGCCGGCCCCCGCCCGCTGCCGATCGCCAATCGCGCTGCCGCCCCGAGTAGGAGAAATTTTGTATTGTTATCAAACAAAATTCTATCTCGAAAATAGAGATTTTGCATCATTATCAAATAGGAATTTTTGCTTAGAAACTAATCAAAAAAAAAAAAATATCTATTTCTCTTCTAGAAATCAAATTCATGCGACAAATTTTATCATTCACACCCTAATGCTAAGCTATGTTTAAAAAGCCAAGGGGATGTATCACAGTAAAAATTGAAAATCCCAAAACCAAGAAATTTTAACATCCCGGTTTCTTTTCCAAGAAATTTTTTACTTTGTTCTCACATAACTATCTCTTCATCTTCACTCCTTTCTTTTCCTTCTTCTCAAACAAAAGAGAATTTTCTTGACCTCCACTTTCCTTTCAACCGTTTTCATTTTCAACTTTCTTCATTTCTTAAGCAAGCACAGAATAAGAGTAGAATATTCACAGAATAATTCCAATCAGTCATTCAAAAGAGAATAAGACACTTGATCCAGAAAAAAGAAAAAAAGAAGAGAAAGAGAAGGGATACTAAAACTGGATTTTTCATTTCCATTTTGCATATGGAGATAACCGCAGTCATATATAGATATAACAAGAAATGGGCATAATTGACTCAACAGGCGCAATTATAAAGTCAACAAAGACAATGCTACCTTGTCAAATTTACAGGTAACTTTGTTGTTCTAATATGAAGACAAACCTGACAAATAAATACAGCATAGTCATTAAAAGTGTAATCACAACATATTCAGAATGCAACCTACTTTTTGAACATGAATTACCTGCCCTGACGGGCTATCCAGAGTATACCATTCAGCGCCAGTTTGACCTTCACTTTCAACTGGTACAGTCACTGAACCAAGAACAGCACTTTTCCAAATTATGTCCCAATCATATATGGTCACATTAATCTGCCAGGCATATAGGACAAAATTATTGCTCTCGTTTATCAAAAAAGAAAGGTACTATAACAATGCCAAAACAAAGTATCAATATAACAAACTTTCCGCTGTTCAAAAATTTAATACCACACACAACATTAGCTCAAAAAGATAAAGGTTGTTCCAGCCAAAGATAAACCAAAGAAGCTGAGACTGCATCTGCACTTCACTAAGATATAGATGCTACAAAGTGACCCCATTTCTACTAATAGAAGAAAGATTCACGTAATAATGGAAGTGTCAAAGTCAGTCACTTACCTTAAGAGGAGAAAGAAAGAAATTGTCAAACTGACTGTAACACAGAAAATTGAATACGCTGAGTGTTTGAATCACCACAAAGAAAGAAATTGTCAAACTGACTGTAACACAGAAAATTGAATACGCTGAGTGTTTGAATCATCACAAAGAAAGAAATTGTCAAACTGACTGTAATACAGAAAATTGCATACGCTGAGTGTTTGAATCATCACACTTTATTCATCATTTACACCTAAAAGTTCACGTATCTTATATTGCGATACCCTATGTTCTAGAATCTCAAATTTTCACAGTGATCGTGATAATTTCGATTAAGGATTCACAGAGTACTTTCCTGGCTATAGAAGCCTCTAGCAAACAGTCTGTTTGTCGCAAACTTTTGTGGCATTTGAGACAATTAAAGACAATTTCAATTGCTAAATTCTCATTTTAGTGATGAATTCTACAGTTTTCTCACCATTCCCAACAAGATGAGAGTGCCCTAAAAACAAACTTCTTTCCGTGAATTTATTGCTGATGTCATCATCATCGTTACCAAATTTCCAACACCTTTAGCATTCTTTGCATATCTCAATCAACATTATCTAAGTACTTCAAGTTTATTAGAACAAGTTTGGTGGATTGTTCTCAATTTTCCAATTTGCGCCTTTTTAATCCTAATTATGGTTTAAATCATTTACACATTTTAAATCTTCCTTTTATTCTTACTGCAAATTGAAAGATTGTCTTCTTGTTTTCTTAAAATATTTCTAATTTTTAGAAAATTTGAAACCAAGAAAAGCTATCGAATGTACTTCCTAACCAGTTTACTCAAATCGAAAAGAGCAAACTGTAGATTTAGTAAGTAACCAGACACACTCTAAGACTCTCATTAACCATTTAGATCATTATGCTACATTTCTTTACTTTCAAGCTACCCATTGAGATATCCTCAAAATGCATAGAGGCCCATTTTGCATGAATTGAAGCTTTCGAAAGACCAGTTTCCTAACAAGATATTGAAGCACATTTTAATGGTTTGAATCCCAGCACTGCCTATTGGAGTGCCATAGTCTCCCGAACCTCCTGCTGTGTATTTGATGTGGTCACGTCAACATATGCTTAAATGTAAGGGGAAGTGTTAAGAGATGAGATTTGTGTTCATTATATGTCAGTTTATAAACAATCATGCTATTAGAAAAAAAAAAAAACGGTTCCTAACATGATATCAAGGCGAAAATAATCTTTCGACTCCAACACCACCTCTTATTGTTATGTGCCCCATCTTTCTGATGCGAATATGTTCACATCTCAAATTTCAAGTATAGAGTCCAGCTCCACAGGAAGTCAAGTACTATTGGATATGCTCCATTTCCTTTTAACAAGAGAAATGCACTATAAGGAATCCAAGGAGTGCTAACACAGTTAATAAGGAATCCACAATATCACTCAAATAATTCAAAAGACATGCTTCTAACAGTTTAAGCTTGGCATCCCCACACTATTCTTCATTTTAGAGCGGACAACATCCTATGTTGTGTTTTAAAAAGGTCAAGAGAAATCAACTACAATGCACAAAAGGGCTACCAACCCTTTACAGAAAAGAGCTTAAAAGCCAAAAAAAGAGCTTATTTACAAGCTAAGAAATCCAAGAAGTCAATCATGATATTATTCATACATATCACGAACCCATTTTCTAACAGGTCAAGTTTTTGCAGAAACAGTTTCCCAATGCTATCCTTCTTTGTAAAGTGGCCAACATCCATAGTTACTTTCCGCTTTGATTATTGGCAGATCTAGTTAAAGCCAAAACACAATTTTGATGCTTTAGCTAGCTTCTGAAGGATCACTCAATATAAAGAAGGCAGTTTTGGACAACACTTATCTAACAGTATGTACTACCACATTGCTGCCACCCTTTTTCGCAAAAACCATAAACAAAACTACCTCAAATGATACATTAACCAACTATATGAAGGTGGACTGAGAACATACAAGACGGACATATGTTTGCCAATCCATCATTAGCTAGAAAGGTAACATGTGAAGTGCCACTTACCTTTATTTAGCAAAAGAACTTCCAAAGGCAAATTAAAAATGCAATAACTGCACACCATGAATTAAGGGAAAAAAATATTTCGACCTATTAAAAGAAGCAAAATCTTTGAAAGAACAAGTAGAAGTACGCTAAGGTGGCCTTAGCATAAGTAGTTTATTTTGATCTCAAACTTTGAACTTAAAAAATCTTAGAGAATAGAGAAATGAACGAATCCAACTACTGGTGAGCTACCCACGCTCAACCTATCGTCTATACCCCAGCTTTTTGGGCTTTGAGTCAAGTTCAAGTAGTTTGTGACACAAACTTGACTCAATTGACTCACCAAGATCAATCAAGAATGTGTATTGTTCATAATAATCTTTATGCAGCTTTTGCTAAACATTAGGTTGTATCCCTTTCGAGCACTTTCTTGATGCCTACTCCAAGGACATAATCATCACGTGTGATACTAATATAACTCTTTTTGAATGGAAATAAGTTGTCACACTCTTTTCATTAACTTGGTTTGTTCTCAATTTATTTAAGGCTTAAGCAAAAGATCACACATTATCACTCCTTAAAAGTGAATCACGGTACAGCACAATTAAAAAACTATGGATAAAGATATAAAAAGTTTATAGCCAGACAAGCCTCTTTTTGCAGCAAGTTCACATCAATAAAAATTTACCAGTGTTATTGCCTATACAGTTTAATCATCTTAACTGCTTACAACTTCTGGACGTAAGGCATATCAAATAATTAGTTACCTCAACAGGAAGCTCATCTACAGAAAAATTGAACTCCTCTCCCCACATGGGATTCCTAGAACCCTGCACCATTGAGCTGCAGCGCAAGGTGATTATTAATCAGAAAACTGAGTGTAAAAAATTCATTCAAAGGAAAAACAGAGAATCATTATAAAAGGACATTACAGGGAAAACTCTTAAACCCATGAATACATAACAAACAAGCACCTCTTCTCATAAAATTAGCCTTCCCTAGGTTACGGGCTGTAAATGGATAAGTGAATTTTGCCCTTCAATTGTTGCCGGAGATAAGTTGGGGGAAAGATTACTACTGTGGAGGCACACATATACGTGTGGAGACAGACAGAGTGGATTAATTGTCTAATTGCTATATAAATCTCCACAATAGACGAGTGCATTAAGAAATCCCTATATTTTTTCTCACATGAATAAACGGTATATGACCAATTTGCCTTTCATAACTAGTCACGTGCTATACCATGGTCCGATATGTTAGAAAAGTTTGGCTGGAGTCATTGCCATCAACAGATGCCAGTGGCCACTGTAACACCATGACCACTAGAGCAACTTGCACCATTGTCTCTTTTAAATTGCTCGGTCCTTCTAAAAACACACAAATTTGACTCATCTATACCCTTAGCTGCATCAGTTTGCACCAACGAAAGACCACAATCAGGATGGGTCGACAAGTCTGAAAAAAAGTGCGGGCATTGTGTATAAAGGTCATCTTCATATTTTTCTAGTTACAATCGAGTGAGCTTCATTACCATTTCTACAATAAATATTCACAAACCTTAGACAATCTATGGGGACACTGAAGATTTATTTACTGGACAGCTGCATGGGTAACAACAAATCAAATAACCTGAATCGCTTTTCTGTACCACAGGTTATGATAGCATATGGATCTGAAGTGCCATTCAGATTTGCACCAATAAGATTTTTAGCAGCTAACAATTCCACCTGAAAAGGAACATAGCCACAAACTACCTTATTATGGGAAAAGACCTTTCTAAACTCCAAAAGGGTAATTAATAATGTACAATTCTTTCCGCAGAAGATTTCTGATATACACATGGAGAACATATATAATACCTTAATTTCATAGGCAGAATTGCTATTAGAATCTCCCTTCGAAATCTACAAAATAAGTGCAGAACTGCATGTCAAACAAGTAGAAAATTACTAGAAGAAGGGTTGAATACTCAGCAAGAACCCCAATGTCAGAGCCAAAAAAGTGTTAAAAACAACAACAGTTGCTCGTCACTTGTAAGACATCTATCCCTATCTCTTTAAAACATTCTTCCAGTTATAGTTATTAATACCGGATCACCAATAACCTGATACATCACAACAAATTGCTATAATCATTATCAGTTACATTCTTAAATGTTGTATCACCCCCCAGATAATTACTGCAAAATACAAAACTCTTTGAAATTTCCAATGCAAACGCTGAAAGAAGGGAGTCGTATTTTCCTCAGAAGAACTAGAGAACCTACGGGGGTAAATAATCAAGAGACAAAATGACGCCTGATAATGAGCAGGATCTCACTTCACTTAATCTCCAGTTTTCTCCAACTTCATAAAATGTAAGCATCGTGTCTCACATGGTTCAAATTACCAAAATACAAGAAACAGGGGAAAACCTTAAAAAAAAAAAAAAAAAAAGAGCATCAGCAGTCCTGCCATTTTAATAAATTTCAGCCTGTTCAATCTGGGGTCCCAGATCCTCCGTTCTACTTCCATGTCATAAGGAACTCCGAAACGGTAGATTAGAGCAGATTAAACACGGTCAGAGACGTCGCACCTGTACGGCAGACCTTTCATTATCTCCGTTCGGCACCGAAAAAGCGAACTTGTCCCAGAGAAACTTTTACTAAATGGTCCCAAAAAAAGTAACTTTACACGAAACATTACTCACAGAGACCAACAAAGCTCATCCCCCCAACACCAGAGACGACGACAACCAAAAGGATCCTCACGTCAGACGCATTCGAGCTCGACCACGACCATGATCAGCCGATCACCAGCTCCAAACATAAAAAATTAAGAGAAAAATAGAGCGCGAGCGAGAGAGAGAGAGAGAGAGAGAAACCGTCATCGGAATCTCCGCACCTTGCCGTTGTCGTCCCCGGAAGTGGCGGCCGAAATCTCGACGGGCAAGTCGGGGGTGCCGCTCCCGTCGGCCCCGGACGTGAAGAACCAGTACGCCAGCGTCACGAACACCGCGGTGGCCACCGTGACCTGGACCTCCCACCACGAGGGAATCAGAACCTCCAGAATCGCCGTCTCCATCGCCATGATCGCCGCAACAACAACAACAACAACACCAACACCAACACCGCCACCACCAACAGCAACAGCAGCAGCAGCACCTCCGAATAACGAAACTACCCGCGCATCATCTTCGCCGTCGCCGTCGCCGCCGCGAATCGGGGGGGGAAGGCCGATCGAGGTTTTCCGGCAAGTGGTTCTAGGGTTTGGCGAGCGACGGTGGAGCCGAGCGATCGCAGAAATGGCAGCATTTGAATGACGGAGAGAGCTAGAGAGAGAGCTAGAGAGAGAGAGACAAAGTCAATATTTGGAGGGAGGAAGAGAGAGAGGCTGTCGCCGGAGATGAGAGCCTGGAAGATCACGACGAGGGGGTCTGTTGACCGATTTGCCCCTCCTTATGCCCGGCGAATATCCTCCGCGCGTCGCGCGCCGGCTTCGGTGGCGAGGGCAGATCGGGAAAGACGATCGTGTCCCGTCGATTTTCTTCTTTTCTTTAAGGTAGGTGGGAATTTGTAACGGCAATCGATTGATCGATTGAGAGAGATTTTTAGTAAGCTTTTTTTTTTCTTTTTTTTTGGATTTTGATGAAAGCAACCCTATGCTCGATTTTTTGTCGTGTTATGCAAAGCTCAAAGATGCTTCTAATTGTACTAATTTCATGTTAATGGTTCAATTAATTGATCGATATAGTGTATTATATACTTATGCTATTATAGACACCTCTCTATAAATTATTTATAACATGACACCCCAAACTCTAGATTTTTAAAAAAAGAAAAAGATAAAATCTCTCTTGTCATTGCAATGACATAATTTGTCACGTCCTCTGCCAAAGAGGGTGTGAACATTACTATTGTGTCATGTGATGTGACACTTACGTGTATATATAATGACATGACGATATTCAGTGATAATGACACATCGTGTATTGTGTTGGTTATATTTAAATGTGGTTAATGTTTGATTGTCTTATCTGACACGTTGAATATCTTTTAGCCTTGTGTCTTAAGATAGGAATCCTATTAGATGCCGCTACGATCAGAAACCAATTGAGTTGATAAGCATGAGTATTTATTCATACTTGACTTGGAATAGAGGTAGGTGCTGATTTTTAAATATTGTTACGGATGTTAAATATATAAATTTTATTTAGTCAAATCTCTTTCATTAAAGGTAGGTTTTAATTTTAAAATTTTGTAACAGATTTTAAATAAATAAAATTTATTTAGTCAAATCTCTTTAGTTAATTAAAAATTAAAAAATTTCAATTTTACAATTTATATCTAAACCTTTGAAGATTTACCAGTCTAGTAATAAGCATATTATTTGGACAATTGATCGGAAAACTAAATTGATAAATTGTCAAAAGGTTTATAACTAAATTGGTAAATCATCAAAAAATTAAAACTGAATTGCCACTATTGAAAAGTTTAAAATTAAATTAGCCGTTGTATAATAGGTTTATGATTTCTTTAATAATTTTCCCTCATCAAAACAAATTCTTTTATTTAATTTCCAAGGTTAAACTAATATTATTCGTTTATATCCATAGGCCTCGATAAAACGAATGCATTTTTTCGATACATTCTAAAGCAAATTCAAGAGGGTCTTGAGACGCGAATTATGATTTAAATATTACCACATAGGATTTTTAAAATTTAAATAGAAATTAATCTCGAATATTAAGTCTTTATTAAGAATATAGAGGTTCGAACACAACAAAGATTTTATAAATATAAACTTTTGACCTTTTCCACCATTGAAACATCTTGATAGGCTTTCTAGATGAGCTAGTCTATTGTGCCTATTTTGAGTATTTCATCATAGACAATGAATTCACCTAATCAAATTGAAAGTATTTGGACTTGTGAAATGAATAACGATGAAAAAAAAAAGGGATAACGATAGATCAGGGGTGAGCATACATGAGCTAGTTCAATTGAAGATTAATCCAATTCTCGATTTTAAAAATTAGGAACCGGCCTCGATCGATTCGGCCTGATCCTAGTTAAGTTTTTTAACTCTTTTACTTCATTTGTTCAGTCTTCAATTTGTTTGGCATACTATTCTTAAGCAAAAAGAAATCTATACATGTTTAATATGATGCGTATTGTATGTTAAACAAAATGAATCAAAGAAAAAGCCCTAGTTGATTCGAGGTTAACACGATCGGTTCCTAATTCTAAAAATCAAGACCCAACTCTTATAGGATAGATGCCAGATTCCAAGTCTCAAACTACCAATTCCAAAACCAGTTGCTTTCATTGTAGATGTCTAACTATGTCGGTCTAAATTTTCATTGCTTATCTAATATCTGACACATTATTATATATTTTGAGGGATCTCAATCCTCTTTTATCAAACATTCTCAATTAATTATTTTACAAATATCTTAGCCAAAGGCAAATGCACAAATCAACAATTTAATTTCATCTCCCACATGTTTTAGTATTAAAATGTTTATGGGAAAAATTCCAAATAAAAGTCTAAAGTGTCATCATTTTCTCAAATAATAACATAAAGTGAAATTTGTTTTAAATAAGAGTCCAAAGCAATTATATTAGTTTCAAATGAGGGCTTGACTTTCTAGTTGGTCGGCCATCGACGATGCCTGGAGAGTGCTAGGCAAGGGATGGCCTCACCTTGGTGATGCAACATCCCTCACTGGCCATAAGCAAGGTTGACCCTCATTAGTGGCTGACCAAGGATGGCCTTACCTCAGCAAGGTGACCCTTGCCCTAACCGAGGCCACCCTCGCCAAATCTGAGTAAGGATCACCTTGCTTGTGACCAACTAGGGATGGCCTTGCCTTAATGAGGCGACTCTTGCCTTGGGTGAGGCCACCCTTGAGGGTCGCCTCGCCAACAGCTAGCGAGGGATGGCCTTAGCTTAGGAAGGCCGCCCTCACTAGATTTGGATGAGAGTCACGGCCAACGAAGTCTCTAAGCCCTCACCCAAAAAGAGAGAGAGAGAGAGAGAGAGAGAGAGAGAGAGAGAGAGAGAAAAAAAAAAAAAAAGAAGAAAAAAAAAGAGAGAGAAGAGAAGAGAAAAAAAAAAAAAAAAGAAGGAAAAAATAATTTAAAATAAAAATGGCATTTTACAAAATCACCCTTTGACGAGTTTGAATATTTAGCTGACCGGCAAAGTTAGGCCCTTATATGAGGTTTGCTTATAGTCACTTTAGACTCTTATTTGAGATTGATATGATCACTCTAAGCCTTTATTTAATATAAGATTTACTTCAGACATTTATTTGAGAAAATGAGGGTACTTCAAACCCTTATTTGGAATTTCCTTAAAAAATGCAATTATGAATTATCTTCTATCCTTCTACATATACAATTTCATTGAATTGTGTAGTTTTACTACAATTTATTTTCATAGATTTTACAATATAAAGTGATTTTGCTTAATCTTCTAGATACTAGTTCCGTGTACACGTGTGCATATTTGCTAGTCCATTTAATACAAATGAAATATGGATGAATAATGGATTGCTAGGGGACTCTATGTATTTCACCTTCGACACTATTAGAAGAGACTCTCTTACCAACTTTCAAGCAATTGAAAAAAAAAAACGTGCATGAAGTTACTCTTCTTTTTTTTTTTTGATTAATTGCATGAAGTTACTTAGACAATAGGGAATTAACACCTAATTTACCTACTTTCTTCAATATGTGTCAATTTCGCTAGACCGATGATTTTATTAGCTTTAACCCAACTAAATGCTTTGCATAGTATAGTTTAATATTTAGACAATAGGGAATTAACACCTCATTTACCTACTTTCTTCAATATGTGTCAATTCCCTTAGACTAGATGATTTTATTGGCCTTTACCCAACTACATGCTTTGCATAGTAAGTTTAATGAGGCCAAATTGCAATAATAAAAGGGCTGAAATCAAGAACTCGTTCACGAAATATATATACATCGAACAAGATGGAATCGTCAAAAGGCTACCTTTGTCGAATTTCCTCACCTTTGGAGCTTGACACTCTCCGACAAGTTTTTTTTTTTTTTTTTTTTGTGCTACTTTTTAAGGAATAAGTATATTTGAAGTCTTAAAATTTGTCATGAAGATGCAATTAAGTTCCAAAACTTTCAAAAAGTGTAACTAAATCTTAAAACTTATTACAAAAATGTAATGAATCTTAAAACTTTCAAAAAATGCTCTCCTATTCTGACAAGTTGTAAAACTATCAAGTTGGTGCAATCAAGTTCTAATTTTTTTTAATATTGTTCTTTTATCAAGTTGAATGGAGTTAAAAAAACGACTTGATTGCACGAACTTGATAGTTTTAGAACTTGATTATTCTTTTTAAAAGTTTCATAACTCAATTATACTTTCCTGACAAATTTTAAGACTTCCAACATTCTCGTCCTTTTTTTTTTTCTTTCGTAATTTCGTTTGTAGGAATATAATTAGAGAGTCCTATGAAATAAATATATCGAATTCAAACATTTAATGTGTACCAATGATTTTTATAAAAATAATTCGCAAGCAATTGATGAGATTTAAATAGCTGTAATTTCGTTTTTTTTTTTCATCTTTAGCGACATCTTAATCAAAGCTCTCCTTTGAAAAAGATTTAAATTGGCACTAGTATATGTTTGAAAAATAATTAATACCAATAAAAATTACAAACTAATACATCTGTGATAAATTTATCTAAAATTAATATTTGATCTCAAAAGACTCTAAATTAGTATATCCGTCACAAATTTATTATTTATTAGTTTCTATCAAATTAAATTAATGTCACGAAAAATCGTAATTGGTATACTTGTGATAAATGGATGATAAAAATTTAAAACTGATATACCCATAAACTATTACGTGTTATCCAACAATTTGATAGTTAAATTCAACGAAAACTAATATGTGTTAAATTTGTCACTTTGAGGTTTTTGATAATGAAAAAACTTGTCTAGTATAAATTTATCATAAATGTATGATTTGTGGTTTTCCGTAATAATCTTTTAAAAAAGAAGAAATAAAGAAGAAAATATGGAGATAGAAGGAGAAGTAAAGATATATTTTTGGGTACGGACCAATAGGAAAACGCCAAGTGTGAGCGGAGCAATAGGAGAGCGGCACGTACCCAAAAAAAGAAAAGCGGGAAGGTGTTTTTCTTTAGGTTTTTAACGTTTAACTTCCTCGTGTCTTCGCTCTGCCTGCCTCCCTCTCCATCAGCCGCCGTGCCCCCTGGCCTGCTCGTCAGCAAGTGCGTGTGCAGCTCCTCGCCTCGCCGCCGTACTCCTCCAAGTAAAAATTCCTGCCGCTCGCTTCGTTCCTAAGCTCGGCCTCGGGCTAATGCCTGCATGTCGATTCCCATTAGCTCAACTGGGTTGTGGGAGTTTTCCTAGTGCCGTTCGTTAGTTGCTCAGGCTCTGTTGTGTTGCTGGAACGAATGGAGTGGACATGCTGATGATCATTCTCGTTTTTTTACTGTTTTTTTTTTCCTTTTGTCTGGGTAATTTGCTGCGGCGAGAGTTCGTCGTGTACACTGACCTTGCTTTTGTTGATACACGGTTGCATCCACAAGGGTAGGACGTTGCTTATGTGAGTTGGTCGTTTCAAAATGGCTTCTTTTCCAGCTTAGCTTATCTTTGAAATTACCTTAGAACGAGGGTCTTTCTTTTCTTTTCTTTTTTGTTTGCTCTCCTTTTGTTGCATGATTTGAACATGAATATTGGGTATGCTGAAATTGGTTTAGAAAGATGGATGCGCAAAATGAGTTGGCAAACTGTTGTTGGGTGAAGAAATTTTGCAGATGAATCTTAGTACACCTAGCATTGCGCTTTGGGTATTTCGTACCGCCTTGTGCTTGACATGAACTGGTGGCATTCGTTTGAGGTTCCTTGAGGGGAAATTGTCCAGAGCGTGCTCAATTTAAATTTAATGGAATAGTTTGCAAAACCATGGGGTGGCTTATTCTCAACTGTCGATGGACGTGGTTCCAGATTCTGACCCAAAGTTTGCATCAGAAACCTTGCCCAGCGAAAGTACTGCGGAGGCCTCTTGCAGCGGGGATTTAGTTTGCATTTGGAATAGTGACAAGAGGGCAACATCTCGATGATGGGATCTGAGTTAATTACAGATGTGTCCAGAAGTGCAGAGGATGCTCAAGTTGATATTACTGAGTTCACCGATTCTGGTAACAAGGAGTTGGCCAATGATCAGGATCCTGATGCAACTGAATGTTCTAGTTCTTTTGGTGGCACTCTATCCGATTCCGAGTATTATTCCGGGATGAGTGAAGCTGAAGTAGATTCGCAATTCTGCAGGGACAGTGATTTTCCATCTGCACTTGATGCATTCGATAGTATGTTTCGAATGAGGTGCACATCTTCAGCCTTGTGCTCTTTACATCTGGCATACTTTGACAGTTATTGCAATGAAACTTTTTCCCAGATTCCAATCAGCAACTGGCAGTAATAGAATGTTGTCTATTGTTAAAGAGGGTTGAAAAATGGGGATTCTCAACGGGTAGATGAAAAATTTAGTGAGGCCCATCTTAATTATTTAAATCTCTGCATGATATATTGATGCAATTGCATTACTTGATGGCAATTGGGGATGAGCAAGCTTTTAATTGTGAGTGAGAAAATTGAGTTTCTCTTAAAATTCGTTTCTTTATGTTTGGATACTAGTTATAATCATTTGCAGTAATGTAATCAAACTATCTAGTGGTTTGACCGTTCGAGAGTTGTTCCTGTAAAATTTTGTAGGATCATAGTCAACTGTTTTAAAAACTTAAGCTATTAGATGAAAACGTGGTTTATAATTTAAATATTCTAACATTCCCCCTCACGCTTAGTCTAGTCTTTTGCTTAGTATTAAGCATGGAAATTTAATTGGAGAGGTAAATGAGGCCTGGAAAATTTGAACTCATCGGCTCTGATACTATGTAATATTTTGTAGGACCACAGCCAATTGTTCTAAAAGCTTGAGCTATTAGATAAAGGTGTGGTTTATTATTTAAATATTCTAGCAATCCCCTTGATCTTAACATAAGAATATTGCTTAAAAACACTCCTTTTGGACCTTTTTCTTAACGGTTAACATCAGTCATTTTTAACAGACAGTGATAGCAAGTTGTACCAACCTTATCTCTTAGGGATGTTGGAAGTCTAGAGAACATGTCTATCATAAGCATCTTGCTAAACATGCATGTGATGCTTCTGGAGTTACTGTGAGACTTCGTAATGGTGACATATAGGTCTTGTTCCTGATGCTGGTGTTTAAACGCTTTCAATATGCTGATGTTGACTATTTGAGCTTTTCATAGTGATGAATTTCCAATCAAATCTTAAACCTTTCCGAAAAACCACAATCAGGCTCTTCCAATCACCATTATATTGCCTAGATGACAGCCTTAGAGGTTCCCAATAGATGAAATAGGATAGGGGATCATCAAAAGGACTTGATTGCAATTGTTAGAAAAGATTTATTGCTTTACTGCATCAATTACAAGGTTTAAGATTTGATTGCAATCTTTCCATAAGGTTTTGGACTTCTGCCGTAGTTACCCTAATTTTATGCGCACACAATTATCTGTGCAAAAAACTTCCATTTGTAAGTCCAATATTATGTGTCTATCATCTGCTCCTTATTTGTAAATGCTTTCTGCTAGAATGTTTCGAAGATTTTATGTGCACTCCTTGAATAATGAGTGCATTCTTTTAATTTCCATGTTCTTAAGTCGCATAACATGTTCTTTACTTATGAATCAGTTCTGTGAGAACTAATCAACAGAGTAGCATAATATGGAATTCCACCTTTCAGGAAGAAGAAGTTGACAGATCACTGGAGGACGTTCATACGTCCTCTGATGTGGCGGTGCAAATGGACAGAACTGAGAATAAAGGAAATTGAGTCACAAGCAGTTAAATATGCTAAGGAACTTGCGGCATATGAACAAAACAAACATTTGGCATCAGATCAATGCCCAGATCCAGTAGAACAATTTGGTTCAAAGTCGCTGCCATTTTCTGGTCACTGCTATAAGAAAAAGATCATGAAGAGGAGGAAAAGAAAGAAGATTGAAGACACCACAGATATAGCATCATATATGTCGCATCATAACCTTTTCTCTTATCTTGGTAGAAGTTTCTTATATATAAATGCAGCACCTTTGTCGGGTGTCTTGCTAATCAAATAGTCAATGCATGACCCTATGATATGCTCATTGCAGAAAATAAGAGATCGGATCAGGAAGGAACTTTTATTGCCGATGACTTTTCTAACCCAGGTGTTTTTTGCTGCATCCTGTTTACTCTACGTGTTTCTTCCATTTAAATATGCAGCGAACTCAGATAGTTTCTTCTGTTAACAAAGTTTCCAAACTTGTGGTGGGGGTGCGACATAATCTCTTTCCTTTGTTCTTTAGGAGCATCTTTCTTTCTTTTTGTCTTCCTGGGTGGTGGGTGGCAATGGTGTTGGAAATGTTGACCTTGATCATTTAAATTGCTTTGACTGATGCTCCTTCAGATGGAAAGGATAATCTATTAATTCAATAAATTTTATATGAAGTTTCTAAGTGTAGGGACTGCAATACAACAGGTGACTGCTCGAACAGATGCAAAAGAGGTAGCTAGAGGCATACTGCAGCAGTAGACATTTCATAGTTTAGATGACTCCAGATAGCAAAATTTTCAAATTGCCGAGAAAATTTTATTGTCTAAAAAATATAATGCACCTGCTTCCCCACTCTGGTAACCTCTACAGTCTGAGAAGGAGTGTGCATAGTAATGTACCTACTGCTTCTTCTGGAAATGTCTTCTCTTACAAGTCACAGCCTTATTCATTTGGCATTCTTCTGGTTCTTGCTACCAATATTATGCTGTGTTTCTCTGCTTCCCGTTCTCAGTAGCAAATAGCACTTCTACCACTTCAACATCCTACCAACCTATACTTTACAAGGATAATTTGATAAAGAAAATAAACAATGATGACCATGGAGAGACCGTCTTTTTCCTTCTTCTTGTCTTTTGGTGCTTTGAGGTGGGGTGGGGGCCTGGAGGGTTGGGAGGGGAATGAGCAACTTAATTCTCAGAAGAATCAGGAGGAAGATAGAAAATATAACAGCTTTGTTTTATATTTTGCTGCCATATCTAATACATGCATCTCAAATGGTCAACTAAGTCATATGGTTCTTTCCAGTTCAGCTGTCAATTGCTATTTTCTTGATTCACTGTAAAGCTTGGTGATGCTTTTCTTTTAAGTGACTTTCTGCTTTGTCAAATTCCATGGGACCTTGAATAAGAAGTCTTTCCTTTTATTGTTCATGTGGCAGTGTTTCCAGACAAGAGCAGGATTGTCAACACTGAATTTGGACATAGCGATAGCCAAGCATCAATTGAGTTCAAAGATGGTGATATGCGCTTGGAGCAGTTACTCCAGACAATTGAAACTTTGCATTCTAGAGTTCATAAATTGAAAGGCCAGCTTGATGTGGTGATGATACAGAATGCTGCTAAGTTCTCTTCTTCTGAGAACTTGACCCTGCTTGCACCTTATGAAGCACAGACTAGTTGTGCACCGAGTCCTACATTTTCTGCTGGCAATGGAGAAGTAAAATCAGTAGGTGTATACTCAGCTCAGCACATGCCAGAGTGTGACATAGGAGACCTTGTTCTGCCTGAAAGTGTGGTTTCAAGTTATGGGCATGCAGTTCCTGTTCCTGATGTAATTGAAAGCACTGTGGGATTATTATCTGCTACCAATGTTACCATCCAACAACCGCTGATCAGGGATACAAGTGAAGATGTAAGCTTTCAGTGACTAACTTACTTGACAGGCTTAAGCGCATATCTAATCCCTGACAATTTTTGTTCATATGCAGATGAACATAGTTATTATATAAAAAGCTCTAAGCTTGCACTTTGCTTTTGTGCAGGATTTCCTGGATAATTTTTTATAGGCGAAATTGATGATTGTCCTTTATTTTTTAATTATGTTGGTATATCTACTAGATGTGTGGTGTTTGGGTTCTCTAATTGAATGGAGTTTCCTAATTTTGTGCCCGTAATTATTCTAATCCTCCCAGGAGTCTGGTCCAAGTGAATCTATGTTCGTAGTATTCTTCCGCCACATAATGGCTTCTGAACTTCTTTATGTTATCTTAGTATGATCCAGGAGACACCGACAGTCCTCCTCGGCAGTTAAAATTTGAAGGACCAAGACATAATTCTACTTCTTTAGTTATATGCTCTTCTCTACTTTGTTGATTCTCTTCCTTAACAGATAAAGAGATTTTTGCAGCCAATTTCAGAAACTCGCGTCTGGAGGAGATATACTGTTCTAACATTCCTGTTGCAACTTATATTATTTTCCTGTCATCCTTTGCAGTGATTGTTAATGTTTCATCCTTTCAAATAGATTCATACCACCTCTTTCACTATAATTTCTTCCTCCTTTTCACTGGACTCGTATTTTGGTTGTCGTGTTTATAGCATGAAATGTTTTCTCAGGTTCCTGGTTGGCTTCTTTAGCTTATTGATTAAGCTAGGGCACCGGACTATGCTTTTTTTTATCTGTACATTTATTTCTTTCTATGTTTTCTTATTATCACATAGACTTTCTAGTCATCCACAATTCAGGCGCTTTCATGTGTTATTATAACTAATGGCTGAAGATTCCTCAATCACTCAATTATTTTTATATGATTTCTGTATTTACAGATAGTGGAAAATGTCCTCATACATAATGAGCTAGCTGAAGGAGAGAGTCAAATGCTAAAGAGCTCAGAAGTGGAAGCATTACTGAAGCAACCGGAATTGGATAAAGGAGAACAAGATGAGAGCAATGATCCTTCTCCAGTTCCCGCTTTGAGGCCTGAGCCCGGGGTGAAAGGCGTTGCATCACAGCAGGAGTCGACACTAAAATCATGTCTAGCCTCAGATATTAATTTTCCTAAGAACAAGAGGAAACGAGCAGAACGTAGATCTGGTTCAGGCGGTTGGACCAAGAAGTGCCCAGGAGAGCCAGATAGCCAGTGAGAACTTTTATTCCTCTCCAGGCTGACAAGGGCTCAGTGACCCTAGGTTAATGCAGGGGTCCTTCGTTCTAGATTAGCAAATCTTCAGGTCAGGTATCAGGATTAGGCAGGCTTGTGGTAACTTATTGGTTGTCGCAGCCTTAGGTCTTTCTTCTCCATTAAGTTGCAGAAATTTTCTGTTAGACCATGAATCCAAACTAGCAGTAGCTTTCTGAAAATGGATTTTTTCTCTGTTGTAAATCTTGAGTTCTAGATACATATCGTTTTCAGGAGAGTTAGTTTTTTGTGAGAAAAGTGACATGATCATCTCTCTAACTCTCGGAAACGCGTTCTGCGTATCAGATAATCTGAGATTGGATGAAGGTTGTATGGTATAATTCGATCATTAATTTATGCTTGCATGAGTTAAAATTAGGAGGGAATTTTCTTTCTGAACTTGTTACTTCATTTGTCAAGTGGCAAAGCAAAACGAAGGAGGTGCGACGACGACAAGAAAAATAACAATGAAGCCTCTTTCTCTAAGACTTGGCTTCATAATTTTTTGGAAGAATTCTAGGTTCCGTCTGCCAAAGAGCGTTTCTGGTCGGTAAATTTATAGACACACTTGTAAAATTCGAGTTCTACCTGTTACGGAAAAATGACCACCAACTAGATTTAAATTAGCAATTCTTATTTTAATGAATTATCAATGTCTATTCGATACCCACCGGTGGGCAGTTGTGATGGTTCAAAGCTTGTTCCTCATCACCGGTGTTAAGAGTCTTAAAGGGGGGCCATGATGATAGGGTCATGTGCTAGTCCAGTCCTTCGATGCCGTCCAGGCACAAGGGGCTCGCGGTGGAGTCCTCGGTTACAAAAAAAAGAAAAAAAATTTCTATTTGATCATTTTCAAGTTACCGACTCCACCAACTTTATTTAGGTCCGATGATGAGATAACTATTTAATTTTTAGTGTTTTGGCTACCAACTTTTATCGTACCAATGATGATCAAATCGTTTGCTAATTATCAATTCTTTTTTAATGGACTTACAACTTTGATTGAAGCTGGCAATTTGTAAATTATTGCGAGAAAGAAAAGGAGGGGAAGAAAGAAAATCAAAGAGACATTTTACCTCGACGTTAAAGCACAAAAGCAGCCTTAAGAAAAGGGAGGAAAAGAAAAGGGAGCGAGAAACGAAGATGAATAGCCGCGAACGTCACTCATCAGCCACTCCCCCCTAAATTCCGTAAGGATGTCCTATTCATGTTTGTCGTCATCATCGCCCTTTTCCTCTCGTGGACCAAATGATTTGGTCTCCAATGTTCGAAAGGCAAGAGGAAGACCGGGAAATCTCCCCACATTTCTTTTGACCGGCGAAAGCCTTTGGCTTTCCACGCAGCAGTATCTGCGACCGTACCCCGCCATCAGTCTTTTCTCTTTCGCACAAATTAGACCCTTTCCTACAAATCCCTCTTAACAGATGAAGAGGTCATGAGCAATTCTCCCCACGCGCCAACTTCTTGTTATGCCATTTCCATTTGCAACCTAGAAAAATCATACATTAAAGAATTAATGTGACATAGAATACTTAATATATCTTGATTGGCCCATAATGAGTTTTTGAATGAAGGCGAATCCTTATTAAGCTCCAATTTAGACTTTCTATTTGATCTTCTCAGGCCAAAGGTATCAGGCATTTGCTGTTTGCTCCTAACAGCCAACTACTGAAAAGTATGAAGAGGTTTCATTCATCAGCCATAGTTATCACACCGGCATGTCCCCATAATTCTCATGCGTATGGAACATGAGGACTGCCATATTTGATGCGGATTAGTCAAGTAACTTGAAAGCCCCGGACACCCACTCGGGCTGTAATGCAAAAGAGAAAAGGCCGTAGCGCACTGACAAACATTGATGGTCGGCCTTTTGTTTAAGCAGAATAGATGAAGAGAATATAACTGGAACACACGGCTCATTGTCAGAATGCTAAGAATGCTTGCTCAATCACGACACAGAGTACTTTAGTCCGTATAACTTGAGCGTAGCATAGCAGTTTCCCTGCATGAGCAACTAACCCGGAATATTTCGTTTCAGATGGCAAAGAGAATGGTTCAGAAAATGCGAGCCCATTAACCTAACAAGTGTTGTGGTAGCTATATTTGACAGCAGCAACTACCAAAGATAGAATATCAAACCGACAATCATACATTACTGCTTTAAGGAAAATGAAAAATAAAGATTGTCGGATGAAGGAACGAGAGAGCATAGAAACATGTCAAGAAAACTTGTTCGGAGTTACTCAATTAATCCTCTGCACTCTACGAAAAATGTCTATATATACCGACTGTTAACATTACATTCCCACTACAAGCCGCATTTGCCAAAAGGTCCAATGCTCGATACTAGGCTAATCCGACAGCAATCCACAAAGCCCATCTTAGCAAAAGCTAAAACATCCAAGCCAATTCAGAGGACTTTAAAGCCTTGAGCCGGCATGAGAAGATGAACATCTGGTTGAAGACCTTCACACCAAGAGTAAAAACCCTGCCACGAAAAAGGAACATGAAACTAACCAATTGACAAACTAGAAAAGCATTTAACCAAATCAATATATCACAAGGCAGACTCCAATGTCCCAAAATTGACTTTATATTGATATATAAGAACTAGATTATATCAACACAAGACCTTATTCAAAGAATTACCAATCGCAATACTGGCAAACAAACCCTTAGCTGAACTATGAAACTAAGCAGAGCACATTGCATATCAAAAGTAAGATAAAGATTAATGAAACATCTAGCAAAATTACCGGGCTAGGACAATTTGAGTTCACATAAAAACTAGTCATGGAACATAAATAAAAGCATGCCTTATTTCTGATGAGGACTGATTTCTATGTAAGTTTTATAATGTGTAAAATCAGGGACAATCAATTCCACTTAATCCCCAAAAAGGGACATTTCACAAATTTATACAGCTCTCATAGGCTGCAACTTCAAAATCATTCTACCTAGCAGACAAAATCATAAATCACTCTTCGACAGAAAAATACATCATATTTGCTCCATAACCTTCGTGCTTGCCAACCCTCTTTTACATGCAATGATTCCAATCCTTTACTAAGCAAATTCCCTAGAAACAGGACTTTTCCAAGAGAATAGTTGAATGTGAATAATACCTCAACTAGTGACCCTATCCTTAACAGTAAAATGCACTGACTTGGCTGACAGAACTTTTTGTAGAGTTGTAGTCATGAAATTAGATTGTAGTAAAAATGGAGAAATACAAAGGACTAAGAATCTCAATGATCTAGATGATGAAATGACAGCACATTTTTAACTGATAGTATGGTTAAATAATGTATTCAAGCAGCCCCATTACGTTATTTACCTTCTATAGTAGTAAGTTTCCTTACCAAATCTTGGCTGTACATATCCTTTAGGATTAGGGACTCTTAAGCTGAATTAGTACAAGCATTACAGCAGGTTACTACAGCATATTCGAAGACTTAAAGAAGCGAATCTATTGATTTTCGATCTCCACTGACTTGGTGCGACGGTAGATAAAGGTGAAATCTCAAACTTTCAAGCATCTCACTTATCAAGGCTACAACCTAGCAATCTTGAAAATAATAAGGTATGCCCACTTGAGCTGTAATTTTCTATTGAAGCCTGGACTGGAAGACTACCCTGTGACTAAAGCAAAAATTTCGTCATGACAAGTATGACTGAAAGGGACTGCCTGCTCTGGTGCACCATAGTCAAGTTTGCCAAAATATAACACTAATGTACACAGTATATTGTTTTGGGCTGAGAAGAATCGGAGTAACTACTTCAAATAGATATAGAAAGTAACCACGCAGACATGAAATCAATTTTAAAATTCACCTTGAAAAGAACATCAAATCCGTTATTCCTAAAATGAGAGAACTTAATAACACATGCTTGCTAACTCTTAAGACATGAAAATTATATTTGACTGTTGCATTATTCATCAATATAGCCCAAGATTCTTACTCAGAGCAGCCTAGTCCACACCCTGATTCCTCTATTGCTAAAACTACTTCAACCAATTGGAATAATGCCCCACTAGCTTAGCAGGATTAAGTCCTTTGAAGGATTGTTATTCAAAGCATGAGATCCTATTAAATAAAATATAATTCGATCTGCAAAGGCTGAAACTTCAAACTTTTTCACACATCTTAAAGGTGATCATTTACTGGATATGTGAGAGATAAGATACAAAGAGCCATACCAAAATCACTGCGGCTGCTGCTGATTTTGAGGGGCATTTGGTGGAGGCGGCATTCCTGGACGCGGTGGCCCATAAACAGGCACCTGACCGCCAGGCGGGGGAGGCATCCCTGGGCGCGGTGGGGGAGGGGCAGGCATCCCAGGCCTTGGCGGAGCCGGTGGCCCACGCATCATCTGAGGCGGAGGCGCCATAGGCGGCCGTTGCCCATACTGCTGAGGAGGCACTTGGAACTGCGGAGGAGGCACACCGCCCGGCCTGGGTTGGAACTGCCCAGGGGGCATAGGCCCCGGGGGTCCCCGACCCATCTGGGGCGGCCCCTGCCCGGGGAAGGGCGGCGGCATCTGGGACGGGGGCCGAATAACCGGGGCGGCAGGGTACGACACCGGCGGCGCCGAGAGCTGCGGCATGGGCGGCCGTGACATCTGCGGCTGCATCATCCCCGGGGCCGGGCCACCAACCCCACGGACAGGGCCCGCCAGCCCGGGCTGCGCCTGCACGAGCGGGGCGGTGGGGACGCCCCGGCCGGCGGCGCGGCCCATGCCGGGGCCAGCGGCGGCGGTGGCGGAGGCGGACTTGGCGCGGGACTCGTCGGGGGAGGGGGCCCCTCGACGGTCATGGAGATGACCTCCTCGCCGCGGAGGAGGACGAGGCCGAGGGTGCGGCGGTCCTCACGGTCGGCGGGGCGCCGGCGGCGGCGGCGGGGGCTTGGAGCCCTTGGCGGGGGAAGCTTGCGGAACTCCTCGCAGTCGCCGAGGACGAGGTTCATGTGGCGGTCGAAGGCCATGAACTTCCGACGAGCTGGCGACCGTCCTGGATGGTGACGCGCATCCGGTAGTTGATGTACTGCAGCATCTTCGAGCTCTTCGACATCGACATTGTTGCGGCGGCTCTCCTCGGCTTCCGCCTCCCTGCCGGTTGCCGGATCTAGGGTTTCGACTCGCCGATGAGGTTTTAGAGAGAGAGTGTGCTGCTTCGAGTTAGGGAGAGAGAGAGAGGATTTCTAGGGTTTTTCGAGGAGGGAGGGAAAACGCGAGCGGAACGAGGACGAAGGAGGAAGTAACTAAAAAACGGTGCGTTTTGCGGGGATGGTTTCCTTTGGGCCTGCGTTGGGCCCGGTCGTGGGAACTGGATCGGGTTTGGAAATGGGTCGGGTGATTCGGGTTCGGACCCACCCGGGTTTGGGGTCGGCTGGCGATGGTGCTATTTTTTATTGGTTGGAAGGAAATGTTGGTGCTATTTTTTTTTATTTTTTTTGTGATATTTACTCTTGGGAAAGTTACAGGAAACTTCCCAAAAAAAAAAAACAATTTTTGCCCCTAAATTTTCCCAGCTGCTATATTATTACCCTCTGAGTTTTCAATTTTGTTATGATCGTCAACCATTTTTTTATATTTTCCATGAGCATGTGTAATGAATGCACGTGACTTTCAAAGGGTAAATTTATACTTTTTTTTTGGTCGGTATAATTTTGAACTTGAAAATCTCTCTTTTGCCTTTCACTTTTACAAGAAATGAAAAGAATAAATAAAAATGAGAAAAATAAATTAACCAAAGTATTAATATTAAAAGGGTAAATATCATTAGTACTATTAAGCAATCAATTATTAACAATAATGAACCCTTTAAATATAGATAATGAGTGATTTATTTTAATTGTTCACCTTTTTTTAATCCGGGTCTTTTCCCTTTTTATTTAATTTGTGCTTATTCTATTAAGTGGTTATATTTATCCAATTTTTATTGTTCAATATCATTTTTAAATTATTTTTTATTTATTAGTATATTATCCAATTAGTTTCTCTAAATTTTCACTATTTTCTCATTTTTATAGCAATTAAGGGTAAAACAATGGTAAAATTTCTTAAAAAATGAGATGAAAATATGCTTTTACTCTATAAAAGTAGCAACGAAGAGTGAACACAAATTACAAGTTCAAGCAATATGTGTAACAGTTAAAAGTTTGAACACAAACCTGTACTCCCCCAAACATTTTGGGGAGTTTTTGTTTTATATCCCTTACCTTTTTATGAAATAAACTCTAGTGGGGTCAAATTGATATTGAAAAGAATTGTGTGGAATTGTTTGGGTCATATTAAAAATTACCACCTCTTGCGAGCATACATATGCTCGGAGATTATCCACATTTAGTTTTAGTCGGGCTTGTATGCGGGTAATATCTATATTTTTAATGCACTAATCGAAATGAAAATTTATTGCATCAAAAACAACTATATCACATGATGGGCTAGAGGTTTCTTGATGACCACACAAGGCATTTGATGATGCTTTTTTTTCACTTTTTCTTTGAGAATCCAGGGCACGAAGCACGAGCATAAAGACCTAACTATTTGGGGACCAATGTAATCCACTCCATTAACCTTCATGAACCGAGTAACATCCATTTTAACTTGTAGAATAATGGGAGCAGAAGAAGCACCAGATGAAATTGAAATTCGTGAAGATATAATAAGTGACTAGACCTTTTTTCCCTTTTGAAATATCAATGAGTGGCAGGAGCAAAGCTCGTCTAAAGTGTCCCAATCAATCACCACATAATATTTTGCAGGAGACATGTGGAGAGACATGGTGTCATCAGAATGAATTAAAAACTCAAATTGGGGAAAACTTTCCATTTCTTTTCTGTGATAAATTAACCCGAAAAGGCTAAGTCGTGACAGGTATGATCCCCAATCCAGCAGCCCCTAATCATGCTGTCTAGGGGGTGTTTCCAGGCAGCTTTGGGAGTCTTTGAAATCAAACCACCCACGGTTGATTAATCATTCCATGATCCCTGGGCTAAAAAAAAAAGTTTGGATCTCAGGGTCCTACCAATTGCAATATGATATCAACACAAAACAGTAAAAAAAAAAAGATTAAAAATTGTCAATTTCCACAAATTTTATTCCTCAGGACATGCCCTTGAAGGGGAAAAAAGGGGGAAATTAATTTTGTAGAATCAAATGGGTAAAGCTGAGCAGTATTATTAGGAGGGCCACCCTTCATCAGTTGTGAAGTGTGTGAAAAGTGGGTGATTAGGGTGTGAGGAAGGACACTGAAAAAGATTGTGCTTTTCTGATCAGCAATGATTTGATTCCAACAGGGCAGGGGCAGGACGAGCAGTGATGGCTTAGACAAATTGAGATCTGTTCAAATAATATTGCTTTGTGCCAACCTCGACAGCCCTTTTCGAGTTAGGTTAACATCATTATTATCCAAATTCAAAATAGACACTTGCGCACACATGTGAAGAATGTGAGAATATAAGTACCGATCGACTCTTTCGTACCCATATAAAGCCCGCAAAGTAGATTCAAACTTCGTGTACACAACTCGATCAATTCTACGAGACCTTGCTTCTTGCATGAATGTATAATTAGAAGAGGTGGATTCGATTTTGGTGAATGCATCATCTGAAAGGAGTGGCCAACCCGTGTGAAACTGAATGAGAGGAAGCAGGCCGGAGAAATCAATGGCTAGTGGAAAGCAAAAGAGGGGGAGGGGGTGGGGGGAATAAAGAAGTGGGGGAAAAGGAAAAGAAGCTGAGCACTGCTATTGCTGCCATCTTTCTTTCAGTCATCACAACTTCTAAAGCAACATGGAAAAAGCAAGAAACAGAGAGAAAAACAAAAAAGAAAAGAAAAGAAAAGAGAGAAAAGCAAAGCTTCTCTCCAAGTTCATCATCATCATCAGGCACTAGCACTCACTTCTTTCTCCTAGTCTTTCCACACACACACACACGCAGATGAAACTTCCTTTCCTCTCTCTTTCTCTCCCTCCCTCCCTCCCTCAACTTTCAAACTTCCCACCTCACACTTCATTCCTTTCTTGGTTCATGCAAGATCCCAAGACCTCTCACCCAAGGTATGTTCTCTCTCTCTGCGCCAAACTCATACGGGTCATTTGCTGAAGCTAAATCTAGCAGTTTTCTTTACATACAAGGACCAGACTTTTCTTGTGCACGAGCTAGAGAGAGAGAGAGAGAGAGAGAGAGAGAGAGAGATGAAAGGGATGGGAATTAAGGGGGAAACGGTAGAGGTGATTTTCTTGGTCAAGAGATTATAGTTGACAGCTTTCGCATAATGTCATGTTTTGGCAAGCTTTTGTTGATTTGGTTGAGTTCTGTGGGCGATGTAAGGCCACCAACAGGCTGAACGTTAGGCTTGTTTTTGGAGCCACTGGACTTTGACGATCTCCCCCTCTGAAGGGTCTTGATTCAAGAACGTCATCATCGAATCCGCTCGCTCTTCTTCGTGGGTTGTAGTCTTAGTCAAGCTATTCGTGAGCTGTTCGAGCTCCGCTCCCGACCCGGTCAAACTTTCCCATGCCTTTCGCAGTTCTTTTCCTGTGTGACCGGGTCGAGACCGAGTCTCTTTTGAGAACTTGGTAGCAAAAATTGTAGAATTTCTAATAATCTTTTCTAGGTTCCACAAACTTTGTCCGAATTATTGATGACCAAGTACTGTAGCACGTACAATCTCAGGTATCGGGCCCATCGGTCCAAGCTAAGGCGGACATCCATTGGTCAGTCAATGATTATGGCGAGGCCGATAAGTTATCATTATATATGTCCCGTCAACGAGCGTCTCGAAATACTGATTAAACATATTTAACACGAAGAAATGTATAGAGCAATCGGCTCATTAGAAAGTGCGATGCGTCTTTACTTAGCTATTCATGCTGGTAGATCATGACACGGTGCATTGACAATGGGTACAGACACAGGAAGCCCTGGTATCAGAGAGCAATTCAGATGGCAACCCTATGGAGATCCACCATGGCTAAGCCCGCAGAAATCCCCTTGCCGCCTAACGCCACCATATGGAAGACCATCACCAAGTCGGCGGACATCCCGATCTCCGCCCCGACCTCGCACCGGCAGAAGCTACGGAAGTGCAACTCCCTGAGGGTCGCCACCTCGTTCACCCGGGTCTGCCTCTGCGCCCCCATCTCCTCCTACAACGAGGTCTTCAAGGCCGAGGTCCCGCCACGGCGGAGCAACAGCTACCCGAGGTCGAAGTCGATCGCCACCTCGCTGGAGCGGGCGTCGCTATCCCCGACGTCGCCGCCGGTCGCGTTCGGCGCGAGGCCCAGCGTCGAGGGGAGGAGGGTGTTCCGGGGCAAGTCGTTGACCGACGACGTGCTGATGAGGAGGTTCGTGGTGGAGGAGGAGGCGATGATGCAGGTCCGGAGGAGGAACCAGATGGAGGTCATCCGGCGGAGGAGCATGATGAGACGGAGGAAGGTCGGCCCGAGCCGCCTCAGTAGAATGGTCACGGCCGCGCCGGAGTGACCCAAAATTCATCTTCACCTCCTCTTTCCTATGATCAATCAACGAGTAGATAAAGCTCTCTAAGATAGCTTGAGTTGTGATTTTCCTCCATCGTCACATGTGGGATTGGTTTCTAATTCGTCTGTGGTAAAAATTCATTTCATTAATCACAGATCAGAATCGACTGCTCTGGTCATTCTCTATTGTTTGATCTTGAGCAGAGAATTGATCGTCGATGATCAGCTGTTTGTATCACGTTCCTTGTTATCCATGTACAAACATCATTGGATTTTCATAACGCACTGTCTCCGAACTTGCGACGAAGATGGCAGATCTCCGATTTCTATGATCTAAGATTATCACGGCCGTTGGCCTTTACAAATTATCGAATGATAACAAGCTTTACACTGATGATTTTGGTTCGGTTGGAGCAGAGATGATCATGGAACTGAAGATGGGCCGGTATTGGGCCGACTTTAGACAAAGCTATTGGGCCAGGAGGGCGGTATTGGGTTTGGGAAGGTTTTTTTTTTTTGTCACTAATTTTTTATTTAGAACAAGGGGAAATGACAGGTCCTGGCATTTGGTGCAATATGCACTATAATCTCTAGATTTGTAATTTATTTAATGTGATCCATGATTTATTAGTAAATATTTAATGTGATGCTTTCGTTTGCTCAAATGACAATTATTTCGGTGACGTAAATTACTATACACAAAGTTGGATTTTTAAATATGATGAGTCAACATGTTTATCCTCTCATCTACATCAGACAAGGTAAAAGAAAAAGGTGTTGACATGTGCATTGCTATATGATGACATGAATTATTATATCCTAATTTGAGATGAAAATCTTATGTGGATAATCTACACGTAACTTTTTTTCGGTCCACCGTTAAAATTTAATGGATTAGAAGCCGGATCAATAGATTTAAACTTAAATTAACCAAATGACAATGAAGAATTTTTAATAGTCTAGGGATTAGATTAACAAATTAAAAGTTTGGATTCACAAGAATTCATGGACCATTTATGTCAAATTTTCTTAAAATAATTGGCATTAAATTCCACCTAAAACAATAATTTCCCACAATGAAGGATTTCATTAATTTCATCGCAGTCTTCCTTATTCATTTCATTATAGTATAGCAGTCTTCCTTATTCATTACATTATAGTGTAGGACTCTCAATATCCAAAAGTGGCACCTAGAGTCTTTGGCCTCTTCCTAAGTCAACAAGAGAAATGATCAAAAACAAATTTCCTAAATTTCATAATGACAAATCGACATATTTTTAAGTATATAATTGTAGAGGCATAATTCATACTCCTCGTCGGGAAGGCATGGGGTCTTGCTATTTCGTTATTAGTTTTGGCCCACGAATAACTACTGAGCATATATAGTATCTTTTTTCTAATAATTGGGAATTGTAACATAGAGGTGATGGGTACTAATTATAATGAAATCCTCTAGTTTGAGGACGAACCAAGATAAATCTTGTATCTCGATTTCTCTTTCTCGCCTTTCCTCTCTATTTCATGGTCTCTGTGCACCTAATCGTAACAATAACAACGGCGTGACATGTCATTTCGTACGTGGACCTTCACAATTTCAACATGGGTCACTCTCGTTCCCTCTAGCAAAGCGACGTCTCGCCCCCACGAGTACTCCTGTGTCTAGCCAAAAAAAAAAAAAAAAAGCGATGATCTCGATATAGGCGCCGCAATTAAATGTTAACACGCCTTTCCTTATGAGGCGGAAGACAAATTTCAATGGCTAAGCTCGAAATGCGGGCGATCATAGACTTCTAGAAAGATGCCTGAGGCTTTCGGAACATACACGAAATCAGCAAGATTTGATTAATCTGTGTTGCGCAATGGTCAACGGGCGTGAACGGATCGAAAGCAAAAGCGCGTCATTGCGACGTAAGAGACCATGTGTTCTGCGCCCAATTTGACCCCCCCGGACGTGGGGTTTGCGGTTGGATTTCGAATTCAGACAGCGTCTTCCCATCTTGTCCTGGAGTCTAAAGTGGCGAACTACAACCGGGTCAAACGTTTGGAAAAAGGTAGGAAGAAAAGAGAGGAGAAAGGGACCTGCCCGAAAAGAAGGTTTTACGAAATGGAGGGCGGGGCTGTGCTCGAGAAATGACGATTTCATGGTTGGTCCAAAGTTTTTTTTTTTTTTTTTTTTTTGCCTTTATTTGGTGGGTTAAGCTCCACTTCCGAAGATTAGTGTCACGGGCGGAGAGCTTCCTGATCGAGGACAAGACCATGTAGTGCCTCGTGAGCTGGAAGACTAGGCCGGCTTCTGTTTTTGATAAGGATCCTCTGCAAGTACGGTGTGGTGAATAGCATCATCATAATGTTGTTCCTCTGAGTGAGATGTGCGGATTCCTTCAACATGACAGCTAGCTTTGGCCGGCCATGGTAAATATTATTAGGGAGTGACGATTCTAGGATGGGTATGGAATTGACTCGGTTAGAAACAGTTTCTAGTTTTGAAACTTGAAACTTATCATATGTGCCTTGAAAAATATCGTGTTTTTTTAATTCAGTTCTAATGTCTATCTGAGAAAAAGTTTTTTTTTTTTTTTTAATCAAAGAACCGCTGGAGATCACCCTTCGAGGATCACACGACCCTCCAGTGCTCGGTGACACCATCAGGCCTCGCCACAAGCCGCTATTTAGACGTAAATCTCATAAAAGACTAGCTCAGGACCCCCCACTTCAGATATTTTAGCAACAAGAGAGTTCGAACCCTCGACTTTTGCAATGAGAGAGATAACTCACACCAACTGCGCTGCTCGTGGTTGGGTATAAATAATTTTTTTTTCTTTACGGTTTCAATTTTTAAAAAACTAAGACTGATAACAGATAGTTATGGGAAAATAATATGAGTAACAAAACGGTTTAAAATAAAATATCCCTACAAAACAATCATAAATATGAAGTAAAAAGGAAGTTAAGTTCATTTAAAAAGATACATCATTTTCTTTCAACTTCATAAAGTAGGTTGTAACCACTAAATTCAACACTTAGAACTTGCAATCTACCTACATAGTATCAATTCGAATTTTGGAATCGGAAAGTGGACTTATTTATATGCTTGGGAATTGGAACCATTGCACGGCCCTAATTATTAGGGGAACAACATGAGTTCCCAATCAATTTATACATGGGAGGTCAATCTCACGTTTAGAGATCTTTTAAAATGATAATCATTTTGATTTCCCATTGCAAAGATGTAGACATCGTTCCCACGAACCAATCGTGTCATCCACTTTGAATAACGCACATTTCACCCCAATAACACGAAGCCTAACTTTTTTGTCCACATGGGTATGATAGCATTCGGACCGTGGCGTTGGCCTGTATGAGCAATATTTGCATGCTCTCAATGAATATGAGATTAGATAATCGAGCGTCAAGTCGGAAGCAATTCATTAATCTAAATGTTTATACAATGTTACATCGCTCAATATACCAACTCTATAGATCTGTATGAAAAATTCGAACATCATTATTAGAGAATACAAAGTATACTCAAAAGAGTTTCAGCTTCACTCAATGTAAGCTTTGCATAAAGTAAAAGGGAGAGAGAACTCAATTTTTTGCTTATAGATTAGGTCACTCAACAAGCAATTGGGTTGATTGCATAGTTGGATAAGATCATTAGCACACCATCCTAATCATGCGCTTGTATTCATTTCATTCCTGCCAATAGTGCAAATTGCAATAATGTAGGGCTTGCCAATATTTATTCTATACCATAGTTTATTTGGTCTATGGCCATTAAGAACCTGCCGTCTTCCTATGGATTTCACAAATTTTCATCTAAAGAGCGTGGAGCGGACGCGCCATGGGAGGCGCGTGGGAGTGAAAAGTGGGCAAGAAAGAAGAAAGAGAAAGAGGGAAGGAGGGAAGGAGGGAGAGGGAGAATATTTTGTCAAAAAGGGGTTCATCTCCATCACCAATCCAAATGGAATAAAAAATAAATAAATATGTAAATAAATCTGCAACAATAAGATAAAATAAAATAAAATAATAAAAAAACAAGAAAAGAGTGAAGAAACGGGATGCCAACCTAACCGTTTCTATGAGTGGAGGTTGCCTTCCTTGTCTCCTGCCTCTCTCCTATCCCCCCAACATTAACAAAGTCTTCTCCCCATCATATCCCCACTATTTGATAAGGTTGGTGAAGTTGGCCACCCCTCTTAAGTGACCAATTCTCCTCCAACCTCATTCTCTCTTCCGTGACCAATTCATGAGGCAAAAGTACGCGCAAAATTTACATCTTTTGAGTATGTAGAGCGAATATATTCGTCGAAAATTCGCATAAGGCGTCAAAAGAGTCGGGGACGACGTCTTT
Source organism: Eucalyptus sp. ANBG9806169 (assembly GCA_014182395.1). Lineage (NCBI taxonomy): Eukaryota > Viridiplantae > Streptophyta > Magnoliopsida > Myrtales > Myrtaceae > Eucalyptus > Eucalyptus sp. ANBG9806169. Next base: position 3,105,635 of record CM024573.1, read on the forward strand.
TTTGGTCGGTCATTGATTCACATGTACGAGCTACACGACCTAAAAGGATAGGTTGAACGGTACTAGAATGATATCGGCCGTCAGATGCGTGGACCCGACGTGCGTGGGGGAGGAATTTTAACCGCTTGGGGAAAGGAGTGAAGGAATAGGAGGAGGAAGTAAATTGGTGCAAGCAAGGGAGGTGCGAAAGAGCAGGGGAGGCTCCAAAAAGGGAACTTGGGTTCGGCGTGTAGACGGATATATAGCTTCAAGAAGGAGTCCATCAGGGAGAAATTAACAGGGGCGTGCGTGAGAGAGAGAGAGAGAGAGAGAGGGAGAGAGAGAGAGAGTTGCTCTTCTTCCCGGTTCTTGCAGTTGCAGCAGCTTTTTGGAGGTGTTTCTGGAAGATAGACGAGCTCAGCAACAAGGTCCAACACAAGGTAGAACAGAACAAGAACATGATCTTCTTTCTCTTTCTGGTCTTTTGGCTTTTGGGTGGGGAGTTATTTTAGTCTCACATGCAGAATTGTGCCAAATATCTTCATGGGTTGGCATGTAATTAGCTCAGTTTTCAAGAGGTCCATCGTCTTGTTGAATTGTTGGGTTTAGCAGGACACAAGCATCTCTTTTTTACCCGGTCAAGATCAGAGAATTTTTGTGGGATTTGGTGTTCTAACAGACCCAGTACTCTGTTGTTTTCTTTCTGGGTTTTGAGACAGTTTTATCAATTTCTTGTGTCCTTTGGATACCTTTCAGAGAGCAATTAATGTCCCTGTCACTCCCGTGAATAATTCACTCCTTCCACATCTCATCATCTAGCACATAGATAACCCAGAACTCTCTCTCTCTCTCTCTCTCTCTCTATAGAACAGAGGATGTTTGGATCCTCTGAGAATTAATTTGCAGCCCATGGTTGGTAATTTTTTCTTAATTCTTGGGGTGGTAATTTTGGAAATTCTTGTTCTTTACGCAGAGACCACTGCGGACTGAGGAAGCGTATAAAACTGGTAAAATATTTGTCTTTTCATGACATTTCATTTGCTTTGATATCGTATTAACATCATTTCCGCAAGTATCTAAGCGGATAATCTGGCTTTGGCAGCATGCACTCGTCTTCATTTTGCCAATCTAGCTCATAAGGACCACCTTTCTGTAACCATTTATCGACAGATGCCGCTTCCAATCTCATTTCTACTCTAGATTTTGGCCCTTAGCTGTTAGGCTGATTGGTGAGGCCTCTAGGATTTTTCCTCCTGGTGATTCTTTTTGCCCTTCCGAGCATAAAACTTCTGAAAAATAAGGGTGAAACTCGGTTCTGTGGTTTGTTTCGCGTCTAATCTGTATCTGTCAAGACTCTCTGGCGAAAAGTCAATTTTATAGCTCATCACATCCTGAGCACTGTTAGCCTTGTAAGTTGCAACCTCTTTTGCTGTTAACCGTTCATCAATTTGTGTTTGTTTAATTTGATGATTTGCTTCTGTTTTTCTCGAAGATTCATCTGAATTTGCTTTTAATGTCGTGGAAGCACTTTCCTATCCTGTGTTCTCCTGTAAATACAAGAACAATAGCCAACCCCTTACATATCTGAGATACAAATTAGATTTTTGCTGTTCTGGTTGAAGTCTCTGAACTAGTTAATGTTTGCTTGTTTTACTGGGAAGATGATTTATACCCCATGAAGTGGATTCACGTTATACATATTATCAACCATGAACAATGACATCATTTGTTTCTGGGACTATGCAAATGTCTTTTCTAATTATCATTGTGCTTCTCATCTCCAGGAAGAATAGTAATGTGACTGACATGGGGAAGAGAGGGAGTTGGTTTGCTGCTATCAAAAGGATTTTCGTAACCAATTCCAAGGAGAAACCAACCAATGTAAGTCTTATTGCTTTCAGTGTTTTAAACCGCGAGCATGCTAGAATTCTCGTTTTTTGAGTCACACAGAGAAGGAAAGACATGATGCATTTTGCAACCTGTCGCAATGTTGTGCAGTTTATTGAGCTTCTGCTCTCTAGCTCAACTTAATGAATGATGAGCCTGGTGTCTCCTAAAGCAGCTTATTGCTTCTAGAGGAGCTTGTGTTCTCAAAGTGACACCTTCAGTTTTGGCATAATTTTTCAGGACACACGGGAAAAAGAATCAAAAGGGAAGAAGAAAAAGGGGCCGGGACAACTGAAGTATGGAGAGAGGAAGTCATTCAAGATTCCACTCTTCAGAGAGCCTAGCAGCATCGAGCAGATACTGGGAGATGCCGAAAGAGAGCACGATATTCTATTTCAGCCTCCCACGCCTCCAGAGCAACTGCAAACGCAGTTGATTGTGCCTCCTCGAGTAGCTTCAACAAGCAATCTGTCTCAAAGGGCTGCTTCTCCTAGAGTTGTTTCTCCGAGAGCCGCTTCACCTAGAGCTGCCTCACCAAAGGTAGCATCACCAAGAGCTGCTTCGCCAAGAGTTGGTTCGCCTAGATCTACCTCCCAAAGAGCTGCTTCACCAAGACCTGCATCTCCCAGGGTTGCTTCTTCCAGAGCTACTTCTTCTAGGAGCTTTAATCATCAGAAGGAAGTCATTGTCCAACCAGAACCGAGCATACCTGTCCAGCATGCTTCAGCTACTAAGATTCAAGCTGCCTTCAGAGGGTATATGGTGAGGATCTGATTGTTTCTAGTTGGTCGGATTTAAAACGTATTTATAAGGGAAATACTCTCTGTGTCTGCACTCGTGTGCATGCATGCTTGCACATGTGTGCTTACGTGCTTGCATGGGTGTGTTCAGCATGCTCGCTTGCTTTTTGGGGTGAGAGGAAAAGAAGGGGCTCTTACATGGCAATAGCAAATTTGTTGACTAATCTGATGTTATAAGAGAATAGATTGCTTAGGATGTTGTTATTGAGTGAAACATGGAACTGCACTAGAGACGAATTGCAAATACCCCAGTGGAGTGGATCAAAGTGGCAAAAGATCTGCAGATGGCTGAGAAGCCTCTGAGTTGTGACTCCTTTTATTCGATTATTTGTTGTCGTCGACACGCCTACTGGGGTAACATTCATTAGCTTCATTTTATGAGGGCCTCAGCTATATACATGACCTAGTTTCAAGAGAACCAATGCGAATTGTAGCATTGTTGATTTATAGAAACTATAAGGATAGATATTGACTGCTTCTGTTATATTTTTCACACCACCACTTTCTTTTTTAAAGTTTTTGTTGCTGAAGTTAGGCCTAGTTTCTGCACTCAGCTTGCCTGAGTTGGTGTTAGCAATAGAGTTTGTTTGATTTTGACATTCTTTTTCTAACCCAAGTGTCCATTTGATGTGATTTTGTTCTTCTAATGAAGGCAAGAAAAAGCTTCAGAGCTCTAAGAGGCTTGGTAAGACTTCAAGGAGTCATAAGAGGGCAGACTGTCAGGCGACAAACGATGAATGCCTCAAAGCAAATGCATCTTTGTGTGCGAGTTCAGTCGCAGATTCGATCTTGGAGGATTCAGAGGTTAGAAAACCAAGCACGGAATCAAGCTCAGTACAAGAACGACAAGGAAGTGGAAAGCACCTGCGGCAAATGGAGTCTAGCGGTAAGTTTCTATGAGATGACTTGATCTTTTATGCCCATGTATCGTGAGGCTTCGTCATTTCAGGATCTGAGAGTTTTATGGTCTTGTGCTCTGAGATTCCATATTCCAATGGTGGGCGAGGCTATTGCTATCAACTCTTCACATTAGGAAATGCTGGATAGGTTGAATTTGAATGGTGGATGTTTCGATTCATTGCCATTTGACTTTAATAGATGTCTCGCAAATTAACTAAAGAGAAGAACGAATTAGACTAGGTTTTGTTGCTCCGGTTTTGCCATGTCCAATTGAGAAGTCCATTGGCAATGTTCTTTGCTAAGGAATATGGCACCCGATCTCCTGATGTGATATTACCAACTCCAACCCCTCAATGTTAACTAAGCCATTCCCATTATAATTAGGATCCAAATTTCGACACGAACTTTGACTTTCAGGTTTCTTTTCCTAAATGGGATCTTCATTAATTAGTTTGAGTGTTGGTGCAGTCTGAGGCAGGTAACAGAGAGGGCTGGGACGAGACCGTGCACACAAAGGAGGAAAGAGAGGCAAGGCTTCAAAGGAAGGCAGAGGCAGCCATCAAGAGAGAGAGAGCAAGGGCTTACGCGTACTCTCGTAAGGTACACTCATTTGACAATTTTCTCTGCATTGTCCAACAACGTCTCAGCTTATGCTCCGCATACAATAGGTCCTCAGAGCACATCTATTTTGTCAGACATGCACATTGCCTGGTTCTTAGGAAGGGGAATGGCTGAATCCTCCTCTTGATGCCATCTGATTTTCTTGATCATGCAACGGTTAGGACAAGGGAAGTCCCCTTTAGACTGCATACATAGAATGAAATGTCTAGTTTGGGATAGAACTTTCTAAGCATATTGTATCTCCCTTCACAATAGCAAAGATTACGGCATTAGAGTGATGTCAGATTTATCAGATCAACTATTTAGCATATTCTGTGTGCTATTATAGATGTGTTTGCTAGAGCTTTCAAGTTCGAACTACCAGAAAGGCACTCGTGATAACAGCCGATGCTGCGGGCAGAGTGAAAACTTCAAAGCCCTTTTTCATTTCTGCAGGAAAATGGCTTTATGCCTCCTGCGGAGTTTGGACAGTGAAATGCTAATCGAGATTGCATTATATTATCTAGAAACATCACCGCGTTGATCTGCATGAGAGTTAATGATTCTCGTGAGAAAGCATCCATTTGTGAATAATCAAATAATTGGAATTCATGTCATTTCTTCTCGAGCAGAATTTGTGATCATGGTTTATTCACCATGCTGTTTGTTGACCCTTGTGCCTGCAGTTATCGAGAGCTAATTCTAGAACGGCTCAAACATCTCCGGCAGACATCCAATCAGGCGTATTTCCTTGGTGGTGGAACTGGATAGAACGACAACTTCCCTTGTCCAATCCGGCTGAAAACCAATCCGTGAAGAGTTTCCGCCTCACACCACCGAGGCGAAACTCTGAGCGAAACTCTGAGCCAAAGCCGAGTCCAAGGATAGTCCCTAGCAACCACAAGCTTCAGACACCTGATAATTTTGACGCCACCACACCAAGATCATCAAGATCGATGATGGTTTGGTCATCAAAGCAAGGACGGGCGACGCCGACGGGAACACCAAGGGCCAACAGTCCAAGCATGAGCAAGTATTCGATGCCAAGAGCTAGCGAACCTGTATCTCCCTTTGGTTTGCCGATGAGGGATGACGAAAGCCTCACTAGTTGCCCGCCATTTTTGGTCCCAAACTACATGACTCCAACCGTCTCTGCCAGAGCAAAAGCAAGAGCTAGCAGCAATCCTAAAGAAAGGCGTCCGGGCACTCCTAGCAGCGAATCTAGCAGGCGTCTCTCATACCCTTTTGCACGAGGAATCGGATCAGCTTTTGCTTGGAACAAAGGCTCCGGCTCTCGAAACGCCTCGAATGATGATCAACACGACCGGCAGTCCATCGGGAACATGAGCACCGGTTCGACCGCGTCTTCCATGGTTGGGAGGAAGCCATTTAACAGATTCGTGTGATTCTTCTTCAACATAAACTTACTCCGTTTCCTTTCTTCGCGGTGATGTTCCTTCTTAATTCCTTCCTTTTGCGCTGGAGTGTATTAGCGTTGCCGAGTGACAGAACATTGATTGGTAGTAAGGACACAATTAGGAAAACCATGATGTTTGTATGTATCTGATTCTGAGAGAGGCTTGCTGCACACTGATTTATTTAGGTGGATAAGGGGTGGTTTGAGATTATTAGTCTATGTACTGTATGTGCTTTACAGTGGGTTTCCTTGCGCTGTGCATATCGATCTGGTTATTTTATTTCATGCGTGCATCAGCTTTCCATCATCTCCATGCACACCAAACTCTGCTGTATGCCATTAAAACAGAGTCCTGTCAAGACTGATCCAGTGCAGATGCGCCATGACCTCGTCCTGGACGAGCCTGGATCGCGGCATGCACTCGCCTGGATCACGGCATGCACTCGCGATCACGCATGGCATCGATGCGTAGTGTATGGTATAGCACGTGTGATCTAATGTCATGTTGGTTTCTGTCGGTTTCTGTTTTTGAGAGATACTTAGGGTGCACATGACAAAATTTTTGGAACGGAAATTAATTTTTGACCAGAAATTGATTTCTCAATTTCTATTTCAGAAACCGAGACAATTAAAAATTTTAGCTTCTGATTTCTTCTTCGAATCTATTTTGGAATAGAAATCTATTCCAGAAATAGACAAATCAAATTGTGTTACCAAACGAATTTCTGTTCCAAACCTGTTCCGGGAAATAGAGAAATAGAGATTTAAATTTTATCATACACACTCTTAGGCTCATTTTTAGTACTTAGGCTCATTTCTAGTGCTTGATGGAGATTCAAGAATGGTGACGTCTTGAAAGTCATGATTATTCCAAAACCGACTTTCGAAAAGTCGTAGCACGAGTGACCTATTGTCGTGTCGGTTTCTGTTATACTTAGGCTCATTTTTAGTCGTGTCGGTTTCCCTTTTTTTTAGAGATGCTTAGGCTCATTTTAGTGCTCGATGGGAATTCAAGAATGGCGACGTTTCTGTTTTTTAGAGATGCTTAAGCTCATTTTTTAGTGCTTGATGGGAATTCAAGAATGGTGACGCTTAGAAAACCACGACTATCCAAATTGACTTTCAAGATGCGCATCATAGATTTACATTGATGAAATGAACTTCTTTTGTTTGAAATACTCCCTGAATAAAATTAAGGGGTTGGAGAGCATATTTAAATGAGTAGCCAAAAAGCATTCAATAATCACAATCATTTGCAATGATTGTGATTTCTGAAAAATTTCAACCCAGGCCATGAACATCCTGAAGGAATTGGAGACTGTTGAAAGAAGATATGTTTTGAAGATATGGAATCAGATTGGAGATTTGTAATTGATTTAGATTGTATTTATTTTAGGACTAGGAATATTTTCTGGATAGAAATATTTTCTTTACTTCTTTATTGATTCTTCTTGTACAATATATACATTGGTGTAACGATGTACAATTCAATAAAATAGAAACACTATTTCTACATCTCTATTTGAGTTTTTGACATGGTATCAGAGCAGTCTTGATCTTGAGATTGCTTCCGCACCAATCAACTTCTGTTGCTGCAATCCTTCGCAGAACAGATCAAGTCCTCTTTGTTCTTGTTGCTGCAAATTCTTCGCAAACGTATCGGTCTTCTTTGTTCTTGTTGCTGCTAATTCTGCGAATGTAACGGCCTTCTAGCAGTCCAACAAATTTCGAAAATAAATCTGCAAGACAAATTATTGCAGAATTCTTAGGAACTTGTCAAACATGGCAAATCCACAACAACTTACCTCAGGATCCAATGATCAGTCCGCAGGAGAAACGATGCCGCCACCTCCTCAGATCCATGAATCCTCGGCGATAATCACTATCTCTCAAGAACAAATCCAGCAGCCTAACCTACTTCAGCATGTGCAATGGGGAGCTACTCCGGCTCAGTTTAATATGGGGCAACCCTATTCAGGGCCGCCTTACCAATGGGTACCGTATCCTTGGTACTATGGGCAAACCCAAATACATCATCGCCGGGTTATCGAGATGGTGTGCGAACTGATGGAGGCCTACCAACCAGCAACGGGGCAAGCACAACCATCAATCCACAGCACATAGGCGGGTCGACCGAACTGGGTATGGGAACAAATCCCTACCCGGGTCCGTTTCATTCCAATGCGGATTCTGCAACCGGATCTGGCGGATCAAGTTTTGGGGGAAATCTCTACCCAAACCCGCCGCCAGGGTTTCCTCCATATCAGATCTTTGCTTTGCCACATTGCCGGCCGGAGCCCGGCAACCCTCTTTTCACAACTAGTGCCGACGGTCCCGGCTCAAGCTTATCACTAAAAGTTAACCGGATCGGAAAACTACTCAAATTGGTCGCGCGAGTTCCGGCGCGCACTGGTAACAAAAGATAAAGAGGGATTTATTGACGGAACGGTTCCGATTCCATCCGACGAGCGAATGGCACGACTCTGGAAGAAATGCAATCAATTGGTCCGAACATGGATCGGAAATTGCATCGCTTCCGAGGTCGCGGCGGTCTTCCCCGACGGAGGACTCGAAACAGATGTGGGAAAATATCAAAGAGATGTTTGGAAAACTAGATCAAGTGAAAATTTTCTCTTTGACGCAACGATCTCGGATTTAAAACGGGAAATATGATCTGTTGCTGCAATTTTTAACAAAATTTCAGGTCTCGTGGAACGAATTGGAGGCAGCCGAGGAGAAATACGAGTGGCCAGAACCCATCTTACATCAATACAAACAGATGCGAGACAGAGAGAAAGCGATACGCTTTCTCCTCATATTAAACGAAGCCTACCTCTCGTTTCGGTCACAGATCTTGACCATGGAGCCGATGCCGACCCTTGGCCGCATCTATCGCCTTGTCATTCAAGAAGAAAGCCGGCGAGAGAGCAGTCGATTACGGCAAAAATGGCGAGAGCGTGGCTCTGGCGGCGAGAAGATTCTCTCGCCCGCTACAGAGGGCCACGGGAGGGAGAGAGACTCTCGAAACCAATCTAGGGTTTCGAGAGGAAAACCCTAGGGGGTATCGCTCAACAATGAGCGGCGACGAAAACCCTAAGGGGTATCGCTCAACAACGAGCGGCCAGGATCTTCTCGATCGATCGAACGGTTCTCGATCGTTCCCTGGAGGCGCTGGATCCGACGGTCCAAGTAATAAGCGGGCAATGGAATCTAACGGCCCGTATAATTCCCATACATATGGGCCAGACGGCCCACACGGGCAGTATTCCATTTATTCTGAAGGGCCGCAATTCGCAAATTCTGATGGGCCGTATGGAGCAACGATGGCCCATGCAGTGAATAGGCCCAATTACTCCTTTAAAAATAATCAAAGGGGAAAGGGAAAACTGTACTTTGTGATTATTGTAAACGCCCACATCACACGGTTGAAAGTTGCTTTGGAAGCTTCATGGCAAACCCGGAGAAAAAGAGAAAGGGAAATTTTCAACTATTTTACAGGTATTGGGAAAATCGGCAGACAAATCAATTTCACATGGGGAATATCAGGAGCTGATGGAAGCTTTAAAAAAGCTGGATGCTTCTGACAAGACAGGGAGTTTCACAGGTATTTCTTATTGTCTGATGAACTCAATTACAAAGGATACCTGGATTATTGATACTGGAGCTAGTGATCATATTGTCTGCAATCAAAAATTTCTTTCCAATATTAAGAAATTATCCTTTCCTATATCAGTACAGCTGACTTTCCGAATGGAAATACCACTCATGTTGAAATAACTGGAACCGTGAATCTTAGCCCACTCATCAGTCTTAAAAATGTCCTTTATGTTCCTAGTTTCCAATTTAATCTCATATCAGTCTCTAGAGCTTGTGAAGAAAATTCTTGTCAGGCCTTGTTTGACTCTGATAAATGTCTATTTCAGGCCCTTTCGACTGGCAATCTGATGGGCTAGGGTAGAATCTATCAAGGATTGTATTTTTGGATCGATCTTCCAATCAATTCTATTTCTTCTGTTGCTTTCAATAAATCAATGTGCAATGTTGCTAGCAATAAAAATTCTCTTTATCATCAAAGATTGGGTCACACTGCCTCTTTCCCTTATCCTCAGTGTCCTATTTGTCCTTTGGCAAAACAAACTCGATCTTCCTTTTCAACTAGTGACACTAGTGTTGACGGCATTTTTTCTTTAATTCATGCTGATGTATGGGGACCATATCATACCACAAATCATGACGGTTCGCGGTTCTTTCTCACAATTGTGGATGATTTCTCACGTGCCACCTGGGTTTTACTCATACAATCAAAAAGTCAAGTTCTATCTCACCTTAGAATTTTGATCTCTTTATCCAAAACCCAGTTTGGTAAAACAATTCGTCGCATTCGTGCGATAATGGAAAGGAATTCTTCGGTGGTGAGTGTGCTTCATTCCTTTCTTCAAAAGGAATTTTGCATGAAAGTACTTGCACTTATACACCACAGCAGAATGGAATTGTGGAAAGAAAGCACCGTCATCTTTTGGAAGTGGCACGAGCCCTAAAATTCCAAGCATCTATACCAGAAGAATTCTGGGGAGATTGTGTAGTTATGGCAGCATACTTGATAAATCGTATGCCATCTAGGGTTTTGAAAGGAAGAACTCCATTTGAATTACTGTATGGAAAGAAACCAGATTTGAATCATCTTCGAGTGTTTGGTTGTCTCTGTTATGTGACTACAGTAGGGCCTCGGGATAAAATGGCGCCTCGTGCTAGACAGTGCATATTCATGGGGTATGCCAATCTTAAAAAGGGTTATCGAGTTTATGAAAAGTCTACTGGGGAATTCTTTATCAGCAGAGATGTAGTTTTTCATGAAGATACTTTCCCTTTCCGGAATTCTGCTCCCATCTCTGAAAACGATATAGACACTAATCGTAGATTTTTGTTAGAAGAAGATTTATCTTCTGGAGGATCTTATGTTATTGCTTCTCCTCCAAGACAGCAGATAGTGGATGCAGTATCACCTTCACCACCTGATGAGCACCATCCTACAGATTCACTTGAGACGGATTTCATAGAAGAGGAAACTCAAGTGATTAATTCCATAGAATCTGCACATATTGAAGAACCATCGTTGGATGTATCGACCGAGCCACCTCGACGATCTGGTCGAGCCACTCGCCCACCAACTTGGACAAAAGATTTTGTCTTTCTTCATCAAAATCATCGGTACTCGTTATCCTATTTCCTCCTATGTGTCTTTTGATCGCCTGTCCTCGGAACATTTATGTTGCATTAGCCGCATTTCTGAAGAACAAGAACCATCTAGTTATCATGAGGCTATACATGATCCACGATGGCAAAAGGCCATGGAAGCAGAACTTAAAGCCCTAATTGACAATCACACTTGGGATGTCGTATCATTACTAGGGGTGAGCGGTTCCAGGTTCCGGTTCGGTTCCGTCTGGAACCGGAACCTACCCTCGGCACAGTTCCTTGTTTTTTGGAACCTAGAACCTACCCGTCGGAACCGAGAACCTAGAACCTACCCCGTTACAGTTCCGGGTCGGTTCCGGTTCCAACAGTTCCTTTTTTTTTTTTTTTTTTTTTTTTGTCATTTTCAAATTTGAACTACAACGTACACGCCTACTCTACTCTACGGTAACTTCCCACATTTTAGCAAACATACCAATGCCAACTGCCAAGAATTTAGACATACATAATCAAAACCAATAAGAAGTTTCCAAAGATGAAAAGAGATGCTTGTTCTCTTGTTCGGTGATATTGTGCTAACAAGGTCCAACCATTTTCAAGCTGCCATGGAACCCCATAAGCTGGGTAATCATTCCTTTCTTGGCTGAAATTGTCTGATCTCTATTTCAATGACAAAGGAGAAATTTTAAGGTGGTGATTTCAAGCTATTGCACGTTGCTGGCTATTTTATCGGCAACTTTTGAGTGAACAATATGTCATGACGAAGGACATTTTGTGAGAGGTTGCTAGAAAATGAGCAAGCAGCCCACATCTTGACATATTTTCGTGTGATTAGCCAAAAGAAAGGGAAAATAAAGCAAATGCTACTACTGATTTGATCTAAAAAGAGCACAAACAACTTCTCTGCATATATAACACAATAGGGTTATGGTGCACAAAATTAGCTCATATGCGCTTTTGCAATGAACAATGGATAAAACTGACGAATGACTCTTGAAAACACCCAAAGCTTCATTGAACAAGAAACCTTATAATATCGGCTTCCTGACTTCGATCGCCACCATGTCAAACGGCATCCACTCAAGATTCTCAATCTAATTATATAGATAGCAAGAGAGGCAATAGGCAAATCGGCGCAAATGAGTGTGGAGATCGTCTCGGATGTTTTCATCCCCATGGACGACATGGGAACACGCCAATACACAATGGAGATCGCAACAAAAAGATATGCTCGAGATTCAATTGTGATAACAATGAAATGTAAATCGAATCAAGTCTTTACATTAACAAAACAACAAGTCTATTACGGAGAAAAAAAAAAAACGTAAGCTACTTCGTGGCGTGTCTTGGAGGTATTTTAACAAACAGGTTGGTGTGCAATATACGGTAATACATGGATACAATGGAAAATACTAAAACATTCATCTATAAAAGAACATTGCGACTATGTCGACATAATTCAAAGACAAATGATTTAATAAACACAACGAATCATCACCATGAACAGATAACAGCCGAAAGCACGAGATTGCAACCAAAAAAAAAAAAAGGGAAGAGAAATTCAAGCGAAGAACTCACCGGCAGAGCGGGACGGCCTGCAATTCAGCGAGCAGCTCACCGGGCAGAGCAAGGACGACCCGTAGCCCGGCGGTAATTGCGGGTGAGCAGGGGCGTGGGAATAGCGAGGGGGGTCGGCGCTTCGAACGGCTGCAGGGCGGCGGAAGATCGGACCGCTAGCAGCACTCGCGGGTTCCGCAGGTGGAGACGCGGCGGTGCGGCGTGGAGATGGCCGGTGGCTCGGAGGACGCCGGTGAAGGGGGCGAGGGAACGTGCGCCGTGCGGGATCGAGGATTCGAGGTCGAGACTTGAGAGAGAGAGAGAGGGGAGGGGGGCGTCCGGTTCTTTTCTGAAAACCGAAGACCTAATAATCCGGTTCCGGTTCCGTAGCCGGTTCCGGTTCCGGTTCCATAGCCGGTTCCGGTTCCGGTTCCGGTTCTCATTGGAACCGAACCGGAACCGAAACTCCCGGTTCCCAAAAAAGAGGAACCGGGAACCGGAACCGGTCGCCTTGGAACCGAGAATCGAACCGGACCCTCCTCCAGTTCGGTTCGGTTCCCGGTAACCCGGAACCGCGCTCACCCCTAATCATTACCTCCTTATCGTAAGCCCATTGGTTGTAAATGGGTATATAAGATTAAATATAAAGCATATGGTTCTGTGGAAAGGTACAAGGCTAGGTTGGTAGCCAAGGGCTTCACACAGAGAGAAGGATTTGACTACCATGAGACATTTTCTCCAATAGCCAAGGCTGTCACAGTTCGCTCTTTCTTATCAGTTGCTGCTTTTCGCAACTGGACATTGCATCAAATGGACGTCCATAATGCTTTCCTTCATGGTGATTTGGAAGAAGAGATTTATATGGATCTTCCACAAGGATTACGGAGACAGGGGGAGTCTAAGGTATGTCGTCTCCGTAAATCTCTTTATGGTTTAAAACAGGCATCTCGACAGTGGTATGCCAAGTTTACTCATGCACTCACGGGTGCTGGATTTAAGCAGTCAAGTATGATTATGCTCTCTTCACTTGGACAAAAGGTACGTCGTCTATCTACTTGATGATTTATGTTGACGCCATACTCATTATGGGAAATGATGATTCTGCTGTGAGGAAGCTTAAAGAGTATCTACATTCCTCTTTTCATATTAAAGATTTAGGGCCACCTAAATATATCAGGGAATTTCTCTTAGCCAAAGAAAATTTGTGATGGAGATTATATCAGAAGTAGGATTATCGGGATGCAAACCGACAGTCATTCCTATTGAACAGAATGCAAAATTAACCAGTGTTGATTATGATGCTTTGGGATGTCCTCATCGATGATCCATTACTTGAAAGATCCGACAAGTTACCGAGACTTGTTGGAAAACTCATCTATCTCACCATGACTAGGCCGGACATCTCGCTATGCTTTTGTACGGACTCTTAGTCGGTTTATGCACATCCAAAACAATCTCACATGAATGCAGCCTTGAAGGTGGTAAAATATTTGAAGAGATGTCCAGGACTAGGAATACTTCTTTCTCAAAAATGCAGTATGGAGATGACAGCCTATTGTGATTCGGACTATGCTACATGTCCCATGAGCAGGAGATCTATTACTGGATTCTGCATTAAATTTGGGGAATCACTGCTTTCATGGAAGACAAAGAAGCAATCTATCAGTATCATTGTCATCGCGGAAGGCCGAGTATCGATCTATGGCCAAAACTGTTTGTGAGGTGGTATGGTTACGAGGTCTACTTCAAGATCTTGGGATACAAGTTAGAGGTCCGACACTACTCTTTTGTGATAATGATTCAGCAATCAAACTTGCAGCAAATCCCATATTACATGAAAGGACAAAACATATAGAAGTTGATTGCCATTTTACACGAGAGAAGATCAAGGAAGGTATCATCGAGACAAGAGGAATTAGAACCACGGAGCAACTGCGGATATATTTACTAAACCTCTTTGTCAAAGACAACACACATATCTTCTACACAAGCTTGGAGTCTTGGATATATACAAGCCACCAGCTTGAGGGGGACTGTTGAAAGAAGATATGTTTTGAAGATATGGAATCAGATTGGAGATTTGTAATTGATTTAGATTGTATTTATTTTAGGACTAGGAATATTTTCTGGATAGAAATATTTTCTTTACTTCTTTATTGATTCTTCTTGTACAATATATACATTGGTGTAACGATGTACAATTCAATAAAATAGAAACACTATTTCTACATCTCTATTTGAGTTTCTGACAGAGACTAAGGTGGGCCACGTGTCAATTGGAGCCTGACCCAATCTAGCCCACCAATAGCCTTTAGGGCCTGAAGGCTATTAATTTGTTTTCCTTTTCTTGAATTTTGAAAATTAATTCGTTTCCTACCATCTATCCTACCAATAGCAAACAAAAATAACAGATGCTCAACGCGTGGAAAGTGAAATATAAGTATAATTTTAATAGAAAGTAAATATTTTCTTATATTTGATCTATTTATAAAATAATTATATGATGACAAGATTTTAGGAACCGTCTGATCATTACCTTTTAATCAACAATTGTCCGTGGTTAAATTTATGCTATGACATGGTATGGATTTATCTTAATAATGGAGATAGGCTTAAAATAGAGTAGACTTGTTAAAATGGTTCATAGAGAGAGTCATTTCTTAACCTAAATTTGATGAGCTAAATTGTTATATGAGTTATTTATATTCGATAAATGGGTTATAAAACAAATTTAAAATGACAAAATCCAAAATAATACGAGTATCAAAAGTGTTCACAACTTACTTAGAATTCAACCTATAGTTCTCTCTTCATTCTTCCGGATCACTAGATTTGTATTACATAAAAATGGATACGGAATGATAAAGTTCAAACACAACTTACTTTAACCTAATCTACCTCACTTTCTTATTCACTAGATTTGTATTACATAAAAATGGATATGGAATGATAAAGTTCAAACACAACTTACTTTAACCTAATCTACCTCACTTTCTTATTCACTAGATTTGTATTACATAAAAATGGATATGGAATGATAAAGTTCAAACACAACTTACTTTAACCTAATCTACCTCACTTTCTTATTCACTAGATTTGTATTACATAAAAATGGATATGGAATGATAAAGATCAAACACAACTTACTTTAACCTAATCTACCTCACTTTCTTATTCACTAGATTTGTATTACATAAAAATGGATATGGAATGATAAAGTTCAAACACAACTTACTTTAACCTAATCTACCTCACTTTCTTTCATCTTCACCCGATCTCGCACTCATTCCTCCAGATTATGTTTATTTCAGAAACATGGGTCGGGTTCAGTATATGCCGTCAGATCTGCATTACATGAAGGTTGGTTCGAAGCGAGTTAAACGAATCAATTCAGGTCCAATTCGAACATATTTATGACATATTAAGTAGCCGACGGAGTCAGTTACACCGCCAAAAAATGGCCGAAGTACAATCTTCGACGGTACTCGACACGTGATCGCCGGCGCGAGAAAGGGCTCGAGATTAAAGTGGCGTGCATGCAAGGAAGGGAGGGTGCCAAGTGGGGGGCGGGGTGGGGGAAACTCCACTATCCTCCCCTTGTTTGGCGACGGGGTTTGTCTTGTCCACCTATCCAAACAAGCAAGCGCGTACGGGCGCCTTTGCTGCCCTGCCGGCCGGATCTGGAGGACACGCGGCGTAATTCCCTCCACTTTTGCTCGCAATTTAATGCCCCCCGACGTCGCGCCGAATAATCCCAGTTGATATTTGACACGCCACCTCACGGATTATCTGCATTAATTTAGTCGAAATTGAAATTAATTAAAATGACAAAGACGTAATTAACAAATTTTTCCTTTAATTTTTTACTAACCACATTTCTTTTTCATAGGCGTCGCTACTCGATTTTTAATCACGTAACAATCATCGATCGGCGCGCGCCTGCGTTGAAATTCGCCATTCCATTCGAATTCTCTTGCCGGCGACGTCATTTCCAAACACGAGATCCCATCGCCCAGCGTGATGGCCTCTCGTCACGATCGAATCTCTAATCCTATTTCGCGTGGAGAGATTTCCTACCTACCGAGACTCTCTTCATGATCAAATCTCCGATCCTATTTCACCTGGAGAGATTACCTACCTACATCCTGCGATGAATGTAAAAATTCCCTGATATTGCTATCAGGTGTAGTTGCATCGCTCTTTTATCTATAAAGAAATGGATAATTACATAATTAGTTCATAAATTTTAACTCAATGTGCAGTACTTCCTTTGGAATTTTTATTTTTCAATCAAGACCTCGAATTTTTTGTAAACTTTCAATTTAGTCCCTAAATTATATAAAAATGTCTGGTAAGTTCAAGTCCATGGATTATATTGAGTATTTTATTAAAAATTCAGGAGTGACATTGAATTAAAAATTCAGACTGACCTAATATTCGAAAATGACATTATAATTTATATTAATATTTAGGAATCATTTGCGTCCTAGTGAAGAAAAGATTCCCGATTTTTTCCTTCCAACTTTCCTTCGCAGCCGCACGACCCGGTGTATCCTCGGTATCATCGCCGTCTCCGGATCGGTCGATAATCCATATGCGCGCGTGACATTTTTGGGGCTAAACATTAGTAGTTACCAAATAAATCAGGCACTGAGAACCGACATAATTAAGACCGCAGGGGCAATCTCGTAATATGGGCCCGGCGGCGAGGGCAAATCTTTTCTCCGCCCGAACCTCTTTTTCTGTCCCCGCACGAGATGTCCGCCACTCCCCAACGTCCGACGCCCTCCCTCCATTAAAGCGCGCTCCATCTCCACCGACCGAAGAAGCCGCGAACCGCGAAGCCCGAGACCGCGACGAGCTCGAAGGAGGAGGAAGAGGGAATCCGGCGATACGGGCGATGGCGCTGAAGCTGAATCATCCTCTCCGCGTGGCGTCGCCGCCGCGGAAGCTGGCGTCGGCGGCGCCGCCGGTGGGCGGCGTCCGGCTCAGATCTCCCAGGTTCCTCATGGCCTCCACTCTCCGCTCCGATTCCAGGTCCGTCCCTTCCGTTTCTCGATCCGCTTCGGGATCCCGCTCGTTTCGGTTCGGTTCCTTGGAAAATGACCTCCCCTTGAAAATGACCTCTTATCGCGATCGAAAGGTTTTTCTTCGCGAATCGGTGTGCGTGTTTGTGTGGATTTTCGTATTTTGATTTTGAATTTGGAGTATCGAAATGCTGCACGATTCTTCTGTAAAAGGAATTGCGTGGTCTCGATAGCCTCGCGGTGCAGTTCGAGTGTTCCGCTTTTGATTCCGGCACTGCGCAAACTAATCGTCTTGAGAGCGATGGCTGCTCTGCTTCCTCAACCGTGTAAAAAGGAAAGATCAGTAAGAGGGATGAAATTTAGTGCGACATGCTAACTCGATCTCGCTTTCCTCGTCAATATCGCCGGCCAAGGGAAAATCATTTGACAGTCGTTTTCAGACGTTTTAATTTTTCTCGAATCCGTGGTCGGTCGTTTCCAGACGTTTTTTCTTTCTCTCGAATCCGTGGTCGGGGGCTGACTCAACTTGACGAAGAAACCGCCTTTACTTTGTATGAATCGTGAAAAAAGGTTTCGGTGCATGCGTGGTTTGTCGTATCCCGTTGGTCTTTGGTGGAGGTAGGTGGGATATTTATTACAAGCTTACATTTTTAATTTATCTCGTTTGATGCTTACCTTTTCGTTTTCCTTTTGCGTGAAGGACGACTTATTTAGTGTCTGTTGTGTGTGTTTTTCTTTTCTTTTCTTTTTTTTTTTTTTTTTTGTAACGAAAGATCATTTGATTTGCTTGATGGGTGCATGAACTTGCCATCTGTGGTTTTTCTTTGTGCTGGCGGTTTTGCCAATGACTTCTTCAGAGTTTAGAACCTGGGGACAAAAATTCTGTTCCTCCCATGTCAAGACAAGCAATCCATCTGCTTAGACTTGTCCAATGGACAATGAGGCGTGTTAAATTCATAGTCCATTTACTTGGTCCTCATTATAGAAGTTAATGTCGTTACTCTTCGATACGATGTAGTTGTTATGACATCCTTTTTTCTACTTTTTCTTTGGCCAAACTTGTATCACAGAGTAATCTAGTATTTTCTAAGGCATATTAGTCAGTTGGTGAAGGTAGCTTGAACTTTTCCAGATTGGTTTATTAAATTCTTCTTTTTGTTCTTTTAGCGGGTGTACATTTGACTCCTATTCACCTTCAGGTCCTGGTCATGTTGAGGTCGTTTTCCTTCAAAATTCAATAAGACTTACGCTGAAACAAATTGAAGGCTTTGAGTTATGGTTGCCTAAAAAGTGACCGTCAGCTAGATAGTGACGCTTTGTTCTTATTCCTTTTTTGTTCTCATTGACATTTTACTGATGCCTGAACATTTTGCTTGGGGCTGCATAGCAGGAGCCCATCTATGTTGATAGAAGGGCTCATTTTAGGATTTTGATTGGCATTGGTTGAGCTGTTCACAAAAACATTACATGTTAATTTACTATTGTTTGCTTAAAGTGTCATGCTATGGAACTTCATTTTGTCGCATAAACTGCCGGTCCTTGGATTTATGTTTCTTATTCATACATCATGTCCAAGATTGTGCATCTTCGACCTTACTCTTGGCTTGCGCTTGGAGAAAGTGCTCTGTCACATTGAAAATTTGGTTGTGTTTTCTATTCAACCTTTTCTTTTTGTGGCAGCATGCGCTCAATACTCTAGATGAATTCTGTTGCTAGATTCATATGCTTTTCTTTACCTATTCTTTACCTATTGCTTGGTTTGGTAGGTAATGATTTACCAAATAGGTTGAGCCTCCTTTTGTCTTTGTGCTCTTTCTTATTGAAAACCAACAAATCAAGAACTCTTTCTATAAGCAAGTAAAATTTCTATTGCCTATTCAGTCCATCATATTTAACCCCAAGAAATATAATACTCTTTGCTGCTCAGTTTGAGTTTCCCTTTCAATCCCCTGCATGTGCTGATTAAGCTAATATGAGATGTGTACAACACAACTTGCAATTTCATCAGCAGAGAGAAACTTCCTCCATAGGTCTTATCTCCAAAGTTGATGCAGCTGTAGCGAAAACTGACATGCAGTAAACCAGGAACTTTTCACTCTGTGTTATGCGTGATGCCAACATGCTAGAGCCTCTGATAAATGAATGCTTTCCTTGTTTGGTCATCCACTTGGGATTATACTTTGATTTGATTTGATTTGGATTTAACTAAAACAGAATGAATGTTGTCTGTTGTGGTAGGGAGGTGGAAAATAGCAAGAAGCCATTTATGCCTCCTAGGGAAGTGCATGTTCAAGTAACACATTCTCTGCCACCCCAAAAGATTGAAATATTTAAGTCAATGGAGGATTGGGCTGAGAAGAACATCTTGGTTCACCTGAAACCAGTTGAGAACTGTTGGCAAGCACAGGATTTTCTACCAGATCCTGCCTCTGATGGATTTGAAGAACAAGTAAGGGAACTGAGGGAGAGGGCAAAGGAAATTCCTGACGATTATTTTGTGGTTTTGGTTGGAGATATGGTCACCGAAGAAGCCCTTCCGACTTACCAGACAATGCTTAATACCTTGGATGGGGTCAGGGATGAAACAGGTGCCAGCCCTACGCCTTGGGCGATTTGGACTAGGGCATGGACTGCTGAGGAAAATAGACATGGAGATCTCCTTAACAAGTACCTTTACCTGTCTGGACGAGTAGACATGAGGCAGATTGAGAAGACAATCCAGTATTTGATTGGGTCAGGAATGGTAAGATCCTAATTACAGACTTGATAATGATTTTGTTTAAGTTGAGAATTCCGAAATTATTTGCAACTGCTTGCATGTGCTTAGTACCTACGCCTTTAATCAAGGCATTCATGCTCATTAGATTCAGAGTCTGATATGCAGTGGAAATGCACTATGGTAAATGCATCTGTAACTGGTTAGAAAATGTTCCACAGTAAGGTGCTAAATGTAATTCCATCATGTGAGTATCTTCAATGGCATAGACACCCCGTATCTGTCCTTCCTCAATGAATTCATGCTTGTGCTGCACACTTCAGCTGTGCACTGCTGTGGGTTTTTGTCAATTCAATTCGAACTCTTTTTTTTGTAGGAATTACTGTTTCTAGGACTTTCTTTATACATGTTTATATTTTTACCTGAAATTTCATAACAATATCTTTTTACCTTGAATTATAGGATCCTAAAACAGAGAACAATCCTTACCTCGGCTTTATCTATACTTCGTTCCAAGAAAGGGCAACGTTTGTTTCTCATGGGAACACTGCGAGGCTTGCCAAGGAGCATGGGGACTTGAAATTGGCTCAAATATGTGGAACGATTGCCTCGGATGAGAAGCGCCATGAGACTGCCTACACCAAGATAGTGGAAAAGCTGTTTGAAATCGACCCAAATGGAACCGTCTCTGCTTTTGCCGACATGATGAGGAAGAAGATTTCTATGCCGGCCCATTTGATGTTTGATGGTCGCGATGACAATCTTTTTGAGCACTTTTCAGCCGTTGCACAGCGTCTTGGAGTTTACACAGCAAAAGATTATGCAGATATTTTGGAGTTCTTGGTGGGCAGATGGAAGGTGGAGAGCCTAACTGGGCTTTCTGCAGAGGGACGGAAAGCCCAAGAATATGTCTGCACTCTGCCTCCAAGAATTAGAAGACTGGAAGAGAGAGCTCAGGGAAGGGCGAAGGAAGGTCCGATCGTTCCTTTCAGTTGGATTTTCGATAGAAAACTGCAGCTCTAGAGTGGGTACGTGGCCACAAGTTCCAGTTTCGCTCTCTTTCAGTCCGCTTCATTATAGAATTATAAGCAGAACCTGTTGGAGTCCTGCTTCGTCGCAATCACCGCAAGCCATTTGGGGAGAAGTTGTCTGGGAGCACCATGCTCGATGTAAATGCGGTTTATTTCTCTCGTAGGTAAGAGATAATTAGCCGTGCTGGCAGCTGTAGTTTTCGATATCATGTTCTGTAATGGTCTCTCTTTTCTTTAGGAAGTTCCATATTGTCATGTGCCTAGCAGATCGATCTGTGCCGATTTTGATCATGTGAAAACTCTAATAAGAGGAACTTCCGATATTTTTGTACTTGTTGTGATGTGAGACTGGCGATTTTCTTATGGGTAAGCTGAAGAATTCCCGGGGGTTAACAAGCCCCGGCTACTACATGTTAGAGATTTGCCTTGGTAGATTGTTAAGTTTACCAACACAACCCCTTTTATATAGAGGGTGAGCGGTTCTAAGTTTATGGTTCCTAGGGAACCTGAAATTTACCTATCAAAACAAGTTTATCATTTTTTAGAACTTACCCCACGTACCTTAGAATTTGAAACTTATTCTTGTACATGTGCTATGATCTACTTAGGTTTCATTTTATTATTAATTAAACGATTGCAATGAATTATCATCTTTAATAACCACCACTTATTGTTACAATTTAGTGATCATAGTTTTTATTTAGACATACTAAAAATATGAAAAGTTAGTAAAGTTAAAGTCTTAATCATAAAATAAAGACTCGGACTAGTAATTTCAGATTATACACTCATTATCGAACGTCATGGAATATTGTGGGAAAACATAGATTAAGAAAAATATAAAAAAAATATCTTAAATTCTAAGTTTCAATTCCATCAATTTAGAACTTGGAACTTATCTATTGAAACATATTTCTCAATTAAACTTACCCTATATACCTTGGAACCTGAAATTAGGTTCCCATCGATTTTGTTTCTGGATTTCTGTCCAATTTTAGGTTCCAAGTTCTATCCAGAGCCATGCTCATTCTTATTTTTATTAGAATTTATCGGTTAGTATAGTCAATCAAGCTTTAAAGCTGTGTTCGGAGATTTCAAGGTAAAATAAGATACTTTCTTCCTTCCAGATCTAATCTGGCAATTTGCCACCATGCACCATGAAGGGTTTTGTCTAGTTGGTTTCATAAGCCAAAACAATGCCATTACAGCTGGGGAACCTCAATGGTGCTGGGGAACCTCATGTCTACGCCTTGGGAGTAAACTAGTCTCAAATTATCTCATATTACCTTTAGCCGCTGTGTCATTTTGAAAATAGTCCAGTCCTTAATCAGTTCGACAGGCGAATTTACCCAAAATCTTCGTCCAAGTTCAAGATATGTCATGGTTAGGTCCAAGACATGAAATTGGATCGAACATTAACTGCTCAAAGTATGCCGATCCTTGCGTCTTGAGCTTGTCTTGAGCACTCGTCATTACATGCTTTTTCGGAGCACCCGACCGTAGGTTTGAGTAGACATCTTTGTTGGTGACCGACCTCCAAGCCTTGATCAAGCTTTTTTTTTTTTTTTTTTTTTTTTTTTTTCAATGCCCCAAGTTGCTGCCGAGAGGGACGAAGAATTACCAATCCTATAGAGGGGAAAGCCCCAATCCAGTAACCTTTCTTCTTGAAAAAAAGACCTCCAGCTGCCGAAGGGCATGGATTGTTCCGAGATGGTACTCTAGGAAGTAAGCCAAAGCAAACATTCCAAGCATTTTTGCAAGAGTTTTACTCCTCGGACCTATTCCTATATTTTCAATGTCTTATCCAAACACCTATTCCTATCCTATATTTTCAATGTCTTATCCAAACAAATCCGATAGTGAAGATCTCATATTTTCAATGTCTAATAAAATTCCATCCGACAATGTCTAATCCAATTCCTTCCAACATCAAATCCGATAAAGCGGACATCGAACTATGCCAAACCAAGGCCAAACGAAGATCAAATTCGGTCAAATTCAGCTGAGGCCGACAGCATTGAAAATTTTAAGACTCGGCCAAATTTGAATTAGAAAAAATTTTGAAAATAAATCCAAGGAAAAGTTTAAAACTTTTTCAATATTTCTTCCATCGCATCTTTCCAAACAAAGATAATATTTTTATCTAATTCCAACATGATTTTGCTATAATAACTCATAATCCTATTTTGGTAACTAAAGATTTGCAACTTGAAAATCTAGCTTTGTAGAGATTTCCGAGCGATTTTCATTTCGTACTTCCAAGTCAGTTCCACCATTTCCCATTCTCTTCAAGCCTTCAAGCCTTCGAAATTCAACAAAAAAAAAAAAAAAAAAAAAAGCCCGGCGCGGGCTTCTAAATCGGTTCCGATTGACGAAAAAACAAAACAAAGAAGAAAAAGAACGAAAAAAAAGGTTCGAAAGAGGAGGAGAGAGGAAACGAAGAGAGATTCAAGGGGGAAATGTAGCGACTTGTTCGAGGCCATCATCAAAACCGAGAGATTTGATAGGCACGGAGAATCGCGGGATTATATCGCCAACCTTCAATGCAATTCGCGCCATCGTTCGGTAAAGAACCGACGCCCTTGCTCTGCAAATTGGCTTCCTCCACATCACTCAACAGATTTTTGCGGAATCGAAACGCTTTTGACAAAAGAGAAATATAAACAAACATGAAAGAAGAGTTCAAATAATGTAAAGCCGAAGAAGACGATCGAACATGCACGAGAGATTCGCCTGAAAACCATAACACAGAGAGAGAGATTGGGGAAGAAGGAGCAGAGGCAGAGCACTGCGCCTGCGAAGAGATAAATTTCTGAGATGATGGGGAATGGGGTAGCAAGCGGCGGTATATATAGGCGCCAGGGAGAGGCGATAAACCCTAATTCTCTAACGAAATGACTGATTTGCCCTCGAGACTTGCGGTTGAATTTCTTTTAACGAGAGAGAATTACACAAATACTTCTTGAAGTTTATCTCAATTTATAATGTAGTCACTAAATTTTATTCCAATTTTTAATTTGATCCTTAAGCTTTTCCGTAAATTATATAAAAATGTTCAGTGAATCCTTATATTTAATAAAAGTTTATGAATCATATTGAATAATTTAAAATTTCAAAAATCACATTATATATTGAGTTGAAGTTTATGAATCATATTAAATAACTTAAAATTATATGTAACATTCGCTTCATCCTCTCTTTTAATCATATGAAAACATCTCCAACATGGCAAAAAAAAAGGCTCACAACACATATGTCCTGGGGATGTTGTCATTATACTTAAGTAACACTTCTGGTCCTACTGAGACAAAAAAAAAAAAAAAATGACAATAACCTTTTTTCGCTTTTATTTCTTTTTTGGTCAAAACCTTTTTCGCTTTTAAAGAGTCGATTCTAATTAGATGTAATTATATGATCCACAAGAGACCCTATGTCCTTATAATATTTTCCCATTAAGATTGAAATGCAACGGACGTTTGCGATTTAATAAATATCGATTTGGACAACTATGAATCGAAGAAAAGCAGAAAAGACACGGTGTCTCTTGAAGACCATAAATTCACCCATCTTGTATTGTGCCTTCTTCCTTTTACTTGCCAATGCAAAAGCAAAAGTCACTAATGCTGGTTTAAGCATGTGTTGCGTTCGTAAGCATGTGTCGGATTCGAAATTGTTTAGGCCCCCCATATAAAGTTGTGTCAATACAAAACAGAAAGCTTCTTTCTTAATTTTGGGTCATACTGTATAGATATAACAATCTAATCGATTATTTTTTATTTTATAATCGATTTTTGATATAAGTCTCATGGAGTTCAGTAACGTGCCAAAGAAAATATCTACTTAGATATAATTAATTCAATTACGCAGTGCTAGCTATACTTTGTCTCCTTATAATGTATTCACATTTGATGTCCCTGTTCTTTTTCATGTCAAATGTATTACTGATTGTCGAAAAAGTGACAGAATTTTACTTGATCAAACAAGGGGGCTGCGGATACAGAGTGGAAATGTTTTGGCTGTTGATCTGAAAATTCTCTCTGTGAATTGATTGATCCACGTGGACATTTGACAGCAATCCCCAGGACCTCGGGCACTCGGCTGCAGCGGTCATTGGCGGTTGCGGAATGGAACCGAATTCAGGAAAGGAAAATGGACATCTCAGCGCCACATCAGATGCCAAGTAGGCGGCATTTTGATAGAGAAATTGGATAGACACTGGTCAGACAATAGCTTCAAGAAAGAAACAGAAGCGTGGATAGTTTGGGGCTGTACCTGAGTAAGACAGTTCTGCCAGCCGGTGAAAGCAAACAAGGTTCTGGAAAGCCCTCAATTACAAAAATACAAGATTGTCGCTGTCAATCACAAATACAGAAGGCTGTGACCAAAAGTGACAAATCCGTCGGGTTGCATAGAAATGATGACAGCATAAGTGATCACTCAGTGTAGCCGCCAATCACTATGCCAGAAAGCGGAAGACAGACCAGATAGAATACAAATGGTAGATCAAGAAGTAACGAGAGAAGGATAAAATAACAGGAAAGATGTATGTGCATAAGGCAGAGAATATCAGCAAACAATGCTGCTCTCCAATCTCCATAAATCATTCGGAGAATTTTCACGGTTCAGGCTGCATCTTCTCGCATTCTTCTCGGATTGACTGGAAAAGAACAGAGGAGAGGTAACGTTCACCGAAGCTTGGGAACACAACCTGCAAATGTTGACATTCACGTAGGCATTAAGTAATGGGTATGAAAGAATGCATAAACAGTGCGCTGGACAAATCAAGAGATTGCACTATCGTATATTTAGCATGCTTTTATAGCTCCCTATCTTGTTGCATTTCCGGTGTTACACCCAGCAGGGAGCTCCAATGCTATGGTAAACACTAATCAGCTTAAAATATAAGCCTAAGAAACCAGAATGAATGCTCCAAGTAGAGACAATGTACTGGCTTGAGTCCCGCCCATTATGGCATTCAAAAGGAGGTTTTGCATGGCTTTTCAATCAACAATGGCAAGCTTTGGAGGGAAATTCGAAATTGTTAAGAGTATTGAGCAAAACCAAGATTTTCTCAGCATGAGGCCTTCTATAGCTGTGCCTCTGCAAGGGAGGTGAAGACTCATTGCAGAAGGTTAAAAGAAAGATATTGAGGATGCTTAATATCCACAAGTGATAGTTAACACATCAGAACGTAACACTCTCAAAGAATGGGCAACAGCTAATCCAACTTAAGCACCTAGAAACAAAAGATGGTTAGTCTTGATCACCTTAGCACTGTGATTCAGATAAACCTCTACCGAAGATCATTTCATAACTACTCATTAAGCTTCCGTTAGTTACAGTTGCTAAATCCATTCCAATGACAACCATCTCCATAATGACAGGCTATTCTTCGATATCTTATATCCATAACCAATGTGAAGAAGCAAGTCACATTCAAAAGAAACGTACTGCAATGAGTTTGCCGGCATTTTCAGGTCTCTTTGCAACCATCATTGCAGCAGCAGCAGCAGCCCCAGAAGAAATGCCGACCTGGTTACATATCAGAGTTAAAAATGATAAAATACACAGGCTCTAGAGCACCTGAAAAATTTTGCTCCAATTGGAGAGATGCAACCCAACCATTTAGGGGAAGGATGAGTAAAAGCGTAGATTGTATAGCCCCAAACCTAACCTAACCTAACCATCATCCTATATTTCCAATGCAAATTGAAAGTAGGACATGAAGCATCCAAATGCTAAAAGTCATCAAGAGAAGAAGGATAAGAAGCTGCTCAAATCATCAAATACACGCTGAAACATGAAAAGGTACATGAATTTGAAAGGCGACATTACAACCAACCATATAACGAAATATTCATAAACCATAGCAACGGCATTGTCAATTCCTTTGGTCAGTCTCCAGAACTTAAACTAACACATCAACTGTGGCTGCATGTCATTACGAACTTGCTGAGCAAAGTGTGTTCATTGAATTCCATAGCAGAAGTCGAGTTTGCCATTTATATACAAGAAAGTCCACAACCTCCAGGATGGCTATATGCAGCAGATAACTTTAGACTGTACTTGCCAGAAGCATTACTTGTAACAAAATGACACCTTACTTCTGCATACATCTAATTCAGACAATAAAGAATCTCAAGGCACTGACCAATAAGCCTTCCTGAAGAGCTACTTGCTTTGCAGTCTCAACAGCTTCATCACTGGATATCTGCCCAGAAAAGTCAGAATTAACAGTTACATCATACACTTTTTATCCCTCTACTGCAACAAAATCCAAATGTATATAAGTTAATATAAATGGATCCGGCTTCACCACTACATCATGTTAGTAAATTAGATCATAGTATGGAAATGCGGAAAAAGAAAGCCAATTGTCGAAAAAGTGACATAAGGTGCAGGCTCAGCCAGCTTGCTAATTTGGGCCAGACTACACTTGGCAGATACTTTTGGGGTCACTCACAATGTTAATTGGGAATGTGAGTTCCTTTTTAAAAATACAAAGAAAAATGCTGCATAACTTCTTATGCAAACATGCAAACGCAAAAAATGAATCCTGTACAGACGCATAACAAAATTGTAAAGGTTTGCACCTCAATGATTTCATCAACCAATTCTTGATCCAGATTTTTTGGCACAAAACCAGCTCCAATCCCCTGAATTTTGTGAGGACCTGTGTAAAAGAAGAGAATATAGTAGTCTTGAACCGCAGATAATAAGTTCGATAAAAGTGGTCCAGTTATCTCTATTTGCTGAAGAATTTTTACCAGGCTTGCCACCAGATAGAATGTTGCTTTCTAAAGGTTCCACTCCTATTACCTGCCATAAACAGAGCCAAATGCAGAGCAGAAAAGAAAATTAGTGAGGCAAATCATCTGAAATCCACAGCTTTCTTGTGCAAGTTAATGAAAATTGTTTGCTGAATTTACACAATAGCATGCTAATAGTGGATAAAAATAAAGGTAATTTACACATGGCGCTAGGCGGGGTCAGTGCCAGCTAATAAATTTTCACCTTTATTTTGGGATTTTTTTGTTTAAGGAACCGTCCAACCCCGGATATGGTTCCTCCTGTACCAATTCCAGCAATAAAAATGTCCACCTTGCCTCTTGTGTCTTCCCAGATCTCAGGACCAGTCGTCTCATAGTGTACCTGCAGGAAATCATTTCCACAACCAGAATAGCAGAAAAGATCAATTTATGCATTAATAACCATATGGCACTTATGACCCAAAAAAAAAGACGTGGCACTAACAGAAATATAATGAGCTAGATGCAAATTCCTCTGTTCATTTCATGAAAAGCGGGTGAAGAACACCCCAAGTGCCACAACTTTGCACAGGGCAACACATAAGTGCCAAAACTTCCAAAGGCACTTAAGTGCCAAAATCAGAGAGCTTGATGACTTGGCACGGGGGCACACATAAGTGCCACCTAGATTTAGAATTGATTGAATGGGTGCATAGGTGTGCATGGGTTGGGTAAAAACAAAATCCTTACCCAAGGTTACCCATAATGTGAGAAAACAATTTTACTTCACAAAATTATCAGGCCTTGATGGACCTGAGTGGGCTTGCCCAGGCTTAGAAGGGAAACTGCTTGCCCAAATTGTGCTTAGAAATCTGAGGTCTTGATGGGCGCCCAGGCACATGATGAGGTCTATTTATTTGGAAAAATAAAAAACAAGCATAAATTGAGGTCTAACGAGAAAAAGCAGAAAGCCAAACATACCTTTGGATTTGCAGGGTTATCAAACTGTTGAAGCATGTAGGCATTTGGTGTGCTATTCAAAATCTCTTCAGCTTTTTGAACAGCACCTTTCATTCCCTTAGCCGCATCAGTTAAAACAAGCTCGGCTCCAAATGCTTTGAAGAGAACCCTTCGTTCCATACTCATTGATGCAGGCATTGTCAAAATCAGTTTATATCCTTTTGAAGCAGCTATAAATGCCAGACCAATGCCTGTGTTCCCACTGGTTGGTTCTACTAGAATACTCTGAGCAAAAGAGGAACACAAAGTGTTTGACAAGATGATTAGAGAATATTTAGCACAATAAAATAGGAAATTTATGGTTTATCCGATGTTTTGCAACACAACGGACCAAATGTATTCTTGGGGAGAAAATAAAATGAGTGATGACCCTATCTAAAAAACATCAGACCAGGTGAAAGATTGTCTATTGAAAAAGAAAAGGAGAGTTACAAATCTGTCAAATATGGAGTGGACTTTCACAGAAAGACACCATCATTGTAAAGCAGGCCATCATCAAGCTTTAAAACTATTTGATAGCGGAAGTTTCAAAGGAATAGCGAAAACTGAGTTCGGGCCTTTTCGTAACATGGAAATAAATGCCAAAGAAGATGCTTGAAAGTAAAGTCAGTTAGTTTATCAATCAAGGCAAAGCTTCCTTTCAAAAATATTATTCCCGAGTGAATGATAAACATCAATATTGCTTCTCCAACAAGTGGGCAGATAACTAAGCTGCATATCCCATTGGTTACCTTTCCAGGTGTAATGAGCCCTTTTCGCTCAGCATCAGCAATCATACTGTGACCAATCCTGAAACCAGAAATCCAACGATATTAGCAGTCAATATCTGAAGTTTTCCACATAGAAAAGATACATGTCAAATACATAAAACACCTTTTGGTGTAAATTATATGAGCATTAGATAGTCCAGGGCAGGGCAATTAGGTTGAACAGTAAAAACAAGAAAGTTAACAAATAACGCCTCTTCTGATCGTCCAGATAATATCGGTAATAGATTCTCTATGTTGGAATCACCATGTTCTTGAAGGCCATTCCTAACAAACACGCAACAGAAGCAAGTTCAGATCCCATACCTGTCCTTAACACTGCAACAGGGTTCCATGATCTCAAGCTTGGCGGCTACATTGGCAACACATCCCTTAACCAAATTATTCAAGTAAACCATTGGTGTTCTCCCAATGAGCTGTGCCACAAGCCAACCAGTTGAGCAAAGTCATTTCAAAAGACGAATTTAATGATCTTACACACAAGAGAGATAGAGATTGAGTAAGAGTAGACACTTCCAAAGTCTTAAACAAATAGAGAGATAAAAAACTTGCAATTAAGTAAGAGATGAAAAATTTATCACTGAAGCAGACAGCAAAGATATACAGTGCACAGAAGAACAAAAACCTCCTCCAAGGTCCACTTCCTTAAAAAACACCCAGAAACCAATTCAGGCACCATGCCAATCCCAACAAAAAACGGAGGATTTTCACTATCCTCCCAATTTTAGTGTAGCAACCAAGAAGGAAAAGGGGTAATAATCTCCAGCCTGCTGCTGATTGGTCAAGCACAAATTTAATTGTAATACACTTCTTAAAGGAGACACACGTCTGTGCAGTGAGGAAAGCGCTGGGCTGAATCTTCCCAGAACAATGATGAATGACTCCAAGTCACAACATTCATTTCCAATTACTTTCAACTCCCCTAATTTAACAGACACAGAGATACACGACAACATGATCCTAAGCAGGTCTAACGCCCAACACCACAATCTGCCGGATTACTTACTAAGAACATAAAGCCTCAGCAATTTTCTCCATTTCACATCATCCTTAAACCAGAACCACTATCACTACTGTGAAACGGAGACTCTCTGACAATCCAATATCGCATGATAATTGATACTCAAGACGCAAACTCGCTCTCAATCCATTTCCGCCGAGCACGAGAAACTGAGGAATCGCAGAGCGAATCTCCAAACAACGCGCGATAAACTAACCAGCTAAGCATCCGGCGATCGAAGCAACACGACTCGGCAATCTCATTCCCAAACAAAAAAAGGAAAAATCCGCAGGTGACCGCGCTGCTCTCGACTTTCAGGTACCTGAGTGACATCCTCCGCAATGTTCAGGCCTTCGATCTCCGTCTGCGGCGTCACCGAAACCGCCTTGCACACCACAGAGAATCCCGTGGAAGAAGTCGAGAAGCCGCCGAGCGACTTCTTCTTCAGCCTGAGTGGATCGGGGAGCGATCTCTGGCGCGGCTTCGCGGTCCCGGATTGGGAGGCGAAGGGGAGCCCGCGGCGGGAGGAGCACGCCGTCGCCGCCGGCGGAGGAGAAGGAGGAGTGGTCAGCGAATTGATCGCCAGGGACGACGGCGCCGCCATTTTCGCCGGCGGAGGTGGTCGGAGAGAGCGGAGGAGGATTCGGCTGCTGGATTCGTTCAGTGGAGAGGGCACGCGGTAAAATATAATTTCTCCTCCAATGTTTAACGATCTTGACGATGACGTCATTAATGTCGTTGACAAATTTTCCTTTCCTTATTTTGCCAAAAATGCCATTTACATAATAAACTAAACTTTTTCTTTTTTTATTAATTTTTTGGAATTGTAATCTCATTTTAACAATTAAGATTCTTTCTCTATCAATTAAAAGTTCTATAAATTCGTGATATGGAGGACAATGTAAAGCAAATCATTGCCATTATTTTATTAGTGTTATTTGTTCATTCTTAAAAATATGTCATAAATTACTTTTTTTTTTTTTTTTTTGGTGATCAAAAAACCGTCGAGACTCCCTTACGGGGTCACACCGTCCTCCGATCACCGTCGGACGTCGTCGCAAGCTACTATTTAGACGTAAAACTAGGGGTCACATCGCCCTCCGATACCTGATGACACCGTTGGACGTCGTCGCAAACCACTATTTAGACGTAAAATCATAAAACCAAGGGTCACATCGCCCTCCGCCGCCACCACTATTTAGACGTAAAACCCTCGCCAACCACCTCCCACTTAAGTTATGAAAATGCAAATGAGAGGCTTCAAACCCTCAATCTCAGCGATGAGGGAGAACATGCACGCCATCTATGCTGCCCATGGGTGGGTGTCATAAATTACTATCGGTAATGAAAATATTTTATATTGATTAATTATTTCAAGTGATATGAATTAATATTTTTAAGAAAATATTTTTCAAATTATTCATCATGGAACAAATGACATCTCGATAAACATTTGCCGTTGATTAAATGTAAAATATTATCATAATAAGAATGCCATTTCAACGAGTTTAGGCTAGCGATTAATTTCCTAATACTCAAAGTTAACTGTGTAATCTTGTCTACGACTCAACATGTACATGGACTTAAGCATCAGAATCCAGCTTGAGTTTGGAAGCAAGATCCTGTTGATTATCAATCCGAATCAATGAATAATTTTATGTTAAAAGATTTCCCCTTTTCTTGATTTAATTGAAATCATCAAACAATTCAATTCTGAATGGTCGATTTAAACTCCTATCAGACCTATTCTTTCTCAATTGCTAGCATAAGATTGCATACCAATTTAAAAGACGCCAATGAAAAAGCCAGGGATTCTAATTCTATAATCATGGTTCCTACTAACATAACAACATCACCGATTAAATTCTACAAGTGACCAAGTACAAATATTTCATGAACGATCCAGCCCGACTTCTCCGAATTCCAAAATAAAAAAATAAGAAAAAATAAAAATAAAAAATAAAAATCATGAACGACCCACTTCTCCGATTTCCAGGTACCATATATTCCCCGAATTTCCCCTCGCATCTCTCTCGAGATCAGTACGAAACGTAACGGTCCCGATTACTGCGGATTCCCAAAAGTGTGGATATCCTGGCCGTAGAAAAATATGGATTAGACAAGTAGGAGGAGTAAGAAAATTGTCCTTTTCTTAGGAAAATTTGGGTCCACAAACGGGCCTCTCCCTTTCAAGAGGAGAGGAAAAAATCCAACTCGTCCCCAAATTCCGTCCAGTTTCAGTGTACCTGCTAAGCTTTTAAAATACCTTTTTGTTCTTTTCTTCTTATTCTCTCTGGGGCCTGAGGCTAGAAGTTTAGAACCAGCCAGCTTCCCCAAAGAAATCCCAATCATGGACCCCAGAAAAGTCACTCTAATTCTTCTTCTTCTTTTTTCTCTAATAGCGAAATGTCAATGAAGCAAAGGGGAGAGAGATGTTGGCCCACGTTGAAAAGTAAAATGCACTACAACTCAAACAAATCACTCCTTGAAAAGTTCCTAAACCATATGCTCCCTAGAGAAGTTTTGTCACCCACAAGTAAGGAAAGCCTGCTCCAAAGCTATATAAGCCCATCAGATCTCGCCAAGGTATATCTGCTTGTCGCTACTGCAAGATCCGATGATGGGCTCGGTCGGGTGGAACACGGTCTCATTCACAGACCCCGTGTGGCCCGGGAGCTTGTACAGGATCCGTCGGGATGTTGTGTCCCAGATGTAGACCATGCGATCCGCACTGCCAGCGGTGACCTTGCTTCCATCGGGCGACCAGCCGCACTTCAGTAGGTTCTTCTCGAAATTGTGCTGATGACCTTCCATTATCTTCACGCAGCGGTTTTGCGGCGCGTAGGGGCGCATATCCCAAATGCAGAGCTTACAGTCCATGGCATTAGTAAGGAGATAGGAGCCATCAGGACTCAACTGCATACCTGTAATTGTATCTTGGTGGCCTTGAAGGGTCATGGTAACTTCACCTTTACGTATGTCCCATACCTTCACATCATTGTCTATCCCCCCAGTATAAATTTTATCCGATGCATCAGAAAAGGAAACAGCCGTGATTTGGTATTTATCAGGAAATGTTTGGATGGCACCTCTTTGACGCATGTCCCAAAGCTTAGCAGTTCCGTCATCAGATCCACTCACCACCAGAGGAGGCCCTCTCCGTGAAGGACAGCATGAATTGACAAATGAAGAATGTTCTACCATCTTTTTTACCTGTTTGCCCGTTTCAACATCCCAGGCTCTTAGGGTTTTGTCAGGACTGGCTGATATAATCTGAGAACCATCTGTTGTCCATTGAAGATCCAGAATTGCATTCTTGTGCCCTTTCAAGACCATAAAGTTTTTGCAATCCCCATGCACGTTCCATAAGAAGATTTCTCTGTCATGAGACCCAGATGCAATGACTGTCCCAGCAGGATTGAACTTCATAGTGTAGACAGCACTTGGGTGACCTGCTAATAACATGATAGGTGATTCTAAGCTTGACGTTCTCTGTCTCCCATTTGGCATGGGTCCTTGAGGAGGAGGAGCACTGTATGGAACAGTAGACCATTCCATTGGTCTGGGACCAGCCACTGATAAAGCATTTTCACCTGGAGCAACTTGCATCTTCACCTGGTCGCTTAACCAAATTAACTTTTACTTCTCTGCACCACAATATCTAGACAATCAATGAGGGAATTACCACGTAA
The DNA here is from genome assembly GCA_014182395.1 of Eucalyptus sp. ANBG9806169. Classification (NCBI taxonomy): domain Eukaryota; kingdom Viridiplantae; phylum Streptophyta; class Magnoliopsida; order Myrtales; family Myrtaceae; genus Eucalyptus; species Eucalyptus sp. ANBG9806169. The sequence goes on from CM024573.1 coordinate 3,139,970, forward strand.
TGAGAGTTAACAATAGCAAAGCAAGCAGACTTGTACATCACGCTTTACATACAAGCACCTGCTTTTGACCCTATATAACAACAAGCATAGCCTACCAAGCAAAGGACCAGGTCTGACAGTAGTTTTCTACTGCACCAGCACCAGTTATTTCAAAGATTAAAATGGAAAATTAAATTAATAAACAGGAAAAGCACTTCCATAAGAAAAGTGCTTAAATACCTAGGATACAAGGACATTAACATGGATTTCATAAAGAAAAGAGGGGTCAGATAAGATGTCAGATCATCAAACTCACTGCTAACAAATGGAAAATGATCCTCTAAGATGGTTTCCAACATGCTAGGGAGAAAGTCTTAATCGTAGAAGAGAACAGTGACGTCATAAGAAGCAAGAAGGAATAGAAGGAGAAAAGATGGCAAACAAAATCAAAGTAATTAACTCACGGGAAGTTCTTAACAAAAGAGAAAAAAAGGGATCCGTGTCACCAAACCCAAATAATATTTAGCTAAGCCAAAATTGTTCAAACATATTACAGCCATTGATGGTCTTCAAAAGGGGAAAAGACAGATGCTACTATGACAAGGTGGCATCATTAGATGCATGCAAATTGATGATTTCATAGATGCAGAGGATAGTAATTCATATAGGACCAAAATAGTGTGAAAGGAAGATATTGAAGGACAAATTTGAGAAACAATGCTAAGACTAGGGAGATTCTTTGGTAGAATGGATCTGCAATTCTAGTCTTTGAAAAAGCACTAAAAGAACTAAAAATATGAAGGAGTGCTTATTGATCTACTTCCAGCAAAATTAAGGTTCCAGAAGACAAAGTTTCCAGGAGAAAAGAGCACTTCAATCAAAATGGTAAAGAGTTGGAACAGGGAAAAGCTACCAACAAACCATATCAAAACCATGTCTCCTGAATTCTTCACTTACACAAGTTGTAAATATTCTTATAAAATCACAATTTATAGTAAATACAACTCAATGGATGAAATGAATATGAGGAACTTAGTATAAACTAAGTACTTCTGGTTTCATCCAAACAGTTCTTCAAGAAATAGCTGAATTGATGCAACGCAATTGCTGAAATTCCAGCATCATTGCTGCCAGCCACAATTTGCTAGTAGTATCTTAGTAATGTTTACAAAGACAGCTCAAAGCATGACCAATTTTCTATAGCATTCTCAGATCTTGTTGGAATGTGCTTGAGGAGGACATCATCACTTTTTTTAGGAGCCCTGATACTCTTTTGCAGTGCCAATGAAAGCATTCTATCCTAGCAGGGTTTGCCGATCATTTTTAAAATTCACAATTATCAGTCAATAATGTGCAAGTTTATTGCACTCGAGTAGAATATTGCTCATCCAGAAAGATCGGAAAACAGAATTTCATTAATTCCAAATCAGATTCAGACAACAAGAGGAACAGACTTGCTTCTACTCATGTAAACATGATGCAAGGTTACAGCTTTCTTTCCAGAAAATTTACTTCTACTGTCATTTTGCATATTTCATATGAGTTATCAAGTGCTGATAGTTTCAGATTTGCTTTCCTAGGTAGGTTTATACCGGTGAAGGACTCTATTCCTGCATATTAGCACTTTAAATCAGTGACTAGCTCTCCATACTAGCATAAATTTATCTCCCACATATCCATACTCGTTTCCTAGATCTTGAAGTTCAAGAGACACCCTTTTGTTTGTGTTTCACACTCGAATTCTCCATGCTACTTTCTTCAGCCTAATCTTGGCAGCCGAATTTCTCACTAGGGTTCTCTCCCCGTGTCAATGTTCCTATCCAAGTGAGACACCTTTCAAGTAGGTAATGAAGCCAAGCAGCAGAGAAACTGAGACATCTTTCACTGAAAAGCAGCATAGAACCTCTCCTACAGCAATTGTAGAATGGATGATTCACTGGGCCACACATATCATAGCCTAAGTCCAATCTTTCACGGCGAACCATCGAACACAAAACAAGCATATAATCAAACCGTACGACTGGCCTATCTTGTTCTAACCACATCATGTCCGGGATTTAGGGCTTAATGGTTCTGCTAAAATGTCCAACCAACCGATTCCGAGCGTCGAGCGAAAGAGGAACGCATATGTATCGGATACCAGTTCCGCCCCAGACCTAATCAAACCGAGCAGACAAAACAGCAAATTGAGGCGAATATTGCAAACGAGGAACGAACAACCCTAGCACTACCGACCACAAACACGACCTCCTTGGTACGAACAGAGGAACGAGGAACAGCTCGAAGCGAATCCGACCGACGCGGAGCACACAGCACACCAAACGCCGACAAGCGCGCAGAGAGAGAGAGAGAGAGAGAGAGAGAGAGAGCGTACGGAAGCAGCTCCGGAGGTCCGGCGAGAGGATCAGAGAGAGAGAGAACTCCAGAAAACCGAAGAGAAGATCTTCCGTTTCGAGAGACGCCACTTCGAGCTGCGCTTTATGAAAATGGCGACGACAAGACAAGGCAAGACTCCGCAAACACAGAGCGAGAGAAAGAGAGCTGAACGATGGGTGGGCCTGGTCGGGCCCGACTATGTGCTGGGCCTAAAATCCTTTTGCCAAGGCCCATCCATGAAAGAGGTCAGATTGTCGTTTACCGTGACGGAGGGGGTTGGCCGGAGCAGAGATATCGCCGGCGACAACGGTGTCGCAACCTTTGTAAGGAAGAAGATATCCATGCGCAAGACAAAGTAAAGAGCGTGTAGAGCCGGCGACAGGGTCGTCGATGTCTATCAATACTAGAGGTGTCGACATCCATCAGGGAGAGATGTTTTTATTTTCCAAAACACCCGGAGCTCAAAATAAAGAGATTGTCTTGCGGCTTTACATCTTAAATGGAAAGTGATGCCTAGAAAAATCGGAATCTAAATGACTGAAAAAGGAGAGGCTAGATGCCGCGGTTCGGGGCATTGGCCTAATTCAAAGGATCCGCACAATGTATGCTAATCCTTGGTCACGAGTGGTACACCGGTCGACTTAAGCGGGCAATGCCCCATTCTAAGGCGTATGCGCGGTTTGGTGAATCGTTTGCGAAAAAGAAAGAGTGAAAATGGGGAGTAAGAAAATATTTTGATCAATGTACGAACAATGTTCAATAAGGGACTATCATGATATGAGAGTTTAAGTAGTTGAACCCCTAAACCATTATCTACTTTGGTACGAGTAGATCATTACGGGTGTCCGAGAGATGACATCATCTAGAAATCATGAAAAAATAAGAAAAATGGGAACGAATTAGATAGATGATTACAATGCAATCCGCCGAGTATTGGGCCAGATCTTTGGAAGCTATGGAAATGATTTGCCAAGGCAAATTAATTTTCCCTTGGTTCTTCTTTGGCTAATCATAATCTGAAATTGGACAAAAAATACATCAACTTTACTCATATTACATGGTAAGTTTTCTTAAAGGAAGATTTATTTTGTTTCACTCTTCTAAGTGTATCCAGTTTCACAAATCATTCACAGGCTATGAAATCTTTGCACAAGAGAATTTACTTTTCGTGAGGAAAATCGACCCCTTCATGCTTCAGAGAGATCAGCGCTCTCACTCCCGGGAGACAGTGATTCTGCGGGAAGGTTTTCGGTTTCGGGATCATCAGACGGCTGAGATTCATGCCTTGCGGCAGCCTTTAGGACCCGATTTTGCACGTCTGTGGATGAGGGCGATGTCGGCAGCCCGAGGCCATTCGTTTCCAATTTGCCGGCAGCCCAAGCAAAAGCTTCAGCTCCAACTTTGACAGGACCAAGCAGCAGCCTTCAATGTAGAGATCAGACAACTATCAGTAACAGGCAAATGAAATGTACCAATGCAGAGTTATGACACGGACACTATGCACTGTCTTCTTACATTGTACAGAGAAAAGGTCCATTTCTAATTGTTTCATCACATACAATAGTTCATGGGAACCCAAATTCAGAAAAAATAACCTTAGAGTTTGCCTGGCAAAATTATTTGCCAAGAAAATGTCCCTCAAGTGTAAGGCTTTACCTCAGGTCTTGTCTAAAATCTTCCGAGTCATCATAAGAAGCAATCCGCCGATAAATTGTCTGAAAATGCAAATAAGCAAAATGAGAATGTACAATAACAATTAGCTGAAGTTGTGAGGCATGTGGGGAATTCTAATAAACCAATCCAGAAATAACTCTTGTAAGTTGTAGAACATTTGAGGCTTGAAACAACCATCAGATTGCACCAACACAGATGGAAGGAGCAGCCTAATCCCCCGACTAACAAATATCATATATCAATTCCCATGAAGGATGAACAATATCCTCAGTGAATCTGCATTTTTCAATCAGAGGGAGCTTCCACAAGCCTCATATGGCTCCCCTCCAATATGAACACCGTGAGGATAATAACAACTGGCTCACTATACGACAGGAGCATGAAATGTGCAGGCTTTGAAAATCACTATATCCTTTTACGGTAATTATACAACTATTTGTTTTTTGTTTCAAAATGCAATCATCATGCGGATCACTATAGGAGGCTCTTCACTTTATGGTCTTCCACTCTTAACATGTGAAACAGATTAAATGAAAATTTTAGGAGCCTTTACATATAATTAAACAATTCAGATGCAAATATGTGCATAATTACATAGGTATTTCAGTGCAAATTGCAAGACTGTAGCAGAAGTAATCTCACAAAGGATAAGGGAAGAGAGATCACGATCAGAAGGAGAAAAGGCAGTCACCAGCTTGAATCATCTAAGGATGTGAAAAGTACCTGGCCGATGCCAATGACTCCAATTAATTGTAAAGTCCTCTCCCACTCTGAAAAAAATTAACTTCTGCTTAGAAGGATGAAAAAAAGATTATACTTATGCATGAATGGTAAAACAACCGTCTGCCACCCCCCACCTTGCCAAAGTCCCATAGAATATTATACATTTTAGTATAGGTTCACGCTGAAATACCACCATACAAACCGAACAATACCCAAATTCACTGTGAAACATTCTTCAGGAAAGAACACTCACCGACAAGCGCGTATAATGCAGCCACAAGACCCTGCCATGAAATACTTAAACTGATTGGTGAAAGAGATATATGAAGATGCACAGAAATCCATCTTTATCTCCAAATAAAAAGAACTCGATCAGGAAACTCGCAGGGCCATTTAGTTTATTTAATTATTTATTTTTACCAAGCAAACCCCTCGAAATTGGTTGCAAATAGGCCATCTTCCAGAGGGTGAAAAGCTGGCATCAGCTTGACATAAATGTGGTTGAACCCTCTTTCTTAGCTCATATTTCATATCCACAGTTTAGATATGGAGTACAGATATCAGAAAGAAGTAGTGAATCAGATTGACATATATGCATGCCAAAGAGGTGGGAAATGGAGATTTTAAGCCTGTTGATTATCTGCAATTCTGTTAATGCGTACATAAGACACAGAGTACATGTAATAGAGAGATACAATTAACTAAGACCGTTCATGGAGCAAAAGGGGTGATTATACTGGTCTTACCACACCAGAAGCAAAAAGTTGCAAAGGAGAGGGGTTGATCTCCTCCAGTATTGCCTCAGCTTCCTGAAACGATGTCAAGGTGCACAAGCATCTGAAGCAGATCAGTCATTTGATCAAAGCTGAGTATCAAACTGTCACAGCTAAGGGGAAGCTAACATTTATTTGACAATGCTGGATGATTCATGCTAGAGAACACTACTTAGAAATGGGAAAAAAAATCATTGGCTCCGTTTGGTAACGTTAATTAATTTTTTTATTCCCTGGAAAAGAAAAGTGACTGGAGAATAGATCTAGAACAAAAACAAGAAGTAGAAAAAAGTAACTTTTTGTTCCTAAGAACAATTTTTAGAAAAAAGTTATTTTCTCTTTTCTTTTTTTCTTTTCTTCTTCTTTGCTGGTGGCCGCCCATTGCTGCCCGCCGGCCAGCCGACCCCAGCCAACCGCCGCCGATGACCGATGACGCTGCCACTCGCCACCTGCTGCCCGCTGCCATTGACCACCGCGGTAGATTGCTGCCGACCACCGCCACCGCCACCGCCCGCCACGGTCGACTGCCGTTCGGCAGCAGTGGGTGGCGAAGGCAGTCGGCGGCGGGCAGTGGAGGTAAGAAAGAATAAGAAAAAAATAAAAGAAATTGTACATTACAAAAAATTTATGAATCATACCAAACGCACTCTTATTCTTTTTCCATTCCAAGAAAAAAAATTGTGTATAGTTACCAAACGCGTTCTTTTACTAAGAAATTGTTTCGGAGAATGAAATAGAAAAAGACTTTCTGAAAAAGAATTGTTCCTTGGAACAGAAATGTTACCAAAACGAAGGTGCCCTTGAACATGCAATTATCCATTTCTCCAATGCAATTTGGGTTGGGCAGCATACCCTTGCGACTATGCCCATTAACTAAATACAAAGTCACATTCTTGTTCCTAGGAATGCAGACACGTTAAGTGCTACCAAAAGGAACTTAACCCCTTCATCAAATAAATGCACGTATATACAGATGTTACAGCAGTCATTACCATGCAGAAGAAGGTTGACTAGGAGCCCTAATATGAATTACAGCACTGCAACTCCAAGTATCCCGCAGTATAAGCCCAGAATGCTCAAAATGGTTAGTGTTAGCCAAGTAAGAAGTAGTCCTCCTTTTCATGTTCATGAACATTTTTTAACCAAGCTTGCTTAATGTTTTCGGGGCTGGCAATATATCATACCACCTGATCTATCAAATTATACTTACCTCAGCTAGTTAGAGCATATACTGTGAAACACAATTTCAACGCTATTATAGAAGTCACGATCAACACTACAGTATCCTCTAATTTCTAGTAGCTAGTTAATGTAGTTAACTCTTTATACATCTCCTTTTTAAAATTTAGGCTACTAAAAATAAGATGCAGCTAGCCATAAATACAGTCATGTCCTTCTAGAGTTCTCTTTAGGGTGTACTCTCCCATTATATGTCGATCTCTCATAATAAGTTGCTAAGAGGCAACACTTTACTTGAATAATAATAGATATTAGATTAGATTTTATATCATAAATACATATAGAAAAAAAAAAAAAAGAAGAAGAAGAAGATAGCTGCATACGGTCTCACTAGAAAAAAGGGAAGGTAGCAATGAGAAATAAGATTGTCTTCTATTATTGCTAGTAAACTAAAAAGGACATGCTTCCTTGAGATAGATGAAAATTTATCAGCATTGAAGTGGAAATACCTCATTGAGTACAGTAAGTGTTGTCTCAGGTTTGAGCTCCTTAATACGGAGACCCTGTTTCACCCAAGATTGGAAGCCACCTTGGACCAAGTATGATTTCTGTCGATGAAAGTTATGTACCTAGCTTTAGCATAGTTCTGACTATCCATTTTCTGAAGACCATAAAGCCTTTTAAGCATCATGTTATGAAGCTAAAACTTTACACTGTTCATTTAAGCATGTTAACCAATTACTTAGTATCAGTATGTATCTCGAAGCATTAGAGAACAACCATTTACTACGTTGCTCTACTGTATAAGATTCGTGTCCTTTGACAGCTGATGGGGCCTTTTGCACCAAGAAATTCTTATCATAACCCAAGTTAACAGTGCTGATTGACTGAAAGTGAATTATTGATAATGAAACATCACAAATGATTCAAAAAAATGCAGTCCATAGTATCATCTTCCTATACTCATACTCATACATACGTCTTAGCCCCAGGGAATTCCTTTGTGACCCTTCATGATACTTCTATAAAGAAATACTAGCACAACTGGTCTTAAGAAAAAAATGAGTCCTAGTCTTCAAAGCATCTTTGTGAATAGGTCCATTCCCTTTCTTATTTTGCATTTACAAAGTTTCCCTGATTCAAAACTATCACTTTGTAGTTTAGATACCGAGTAAGTTTCAGAAAGAATTCGCAGAGTGGATCACTGTCATTAATTATCTAAACCAAAGTAATCAAAAGAGTGAAAACACCGTCATGATGTTTCTTCATTTTAACTAATAGGCATTGAAAGTAAAACTCTACAGAAATTAGACATTTTGGTCTGTCACATTTCAACTGCCACACAACATGGCCCAAGCTTGAATGGATAGATGTAGCAAAGTTCATGGATGGCATGAGCCCAGATGGTGACACATTATGAAATGCAGTTAGCATATTTATGTTCACATAGAGAGCACTAAAATTCCCAGAGAATTGCAATTTCGTGAAGGAGAATGGTTCAAGCAGAAAAGTTCCTTGCCTTAATTCCAAGTTTTCTCAAAGATCTAGCAATCCCTTTTGATCGGGAACCATCTGCATCCAAAATTATTACCTTTGACCTGTCCTACATGTAACAGGAGCACATATCTCTGAGAAGATTGATTCTATTAAATTGTATAAAGAATCAAAATTATATAGCATCAGGTACCAATAAAACATAGAACAGACAAGCACACCAAGCTGACACTCTTAAGAAATATGATTGATCAATTGTTCTTCAGACATGATGACCCAGTTTCATTGCGCCAATATATGTGTACACAATAGACTGTTGATAGATAGATTGATTAATAGATTGATATGCATACAGACTATTCATGCATCATCTCGCCTCCCTTTAGCTAGGGGACTCACTCTCTTATTCCACCATCTGTTCTAAAAGATATGATACTAATAAACTAGCAGAATCTCAAAATGATGGTTTGTGAATAACCAAGGTTCCTCAAATACTTACACATGAAGAAGTACATGAAAGTACCTTCCAAAATCTCTAACGTCAGGATATTGCTATAGAATACGGAGTTTGGTTTAGGAAGTGTTCAGTCTAATATATTCTTATGCTTTTCTAACAATAGTCATTGAGCCAACTAAAGCCTTACCAAATGGACAGCCACATTCAAAGTTTCAAACATAAATTACATACCTGAACCATCTTCAAGTTCCGAATAACAACTGCAGTTAAGGAGTCTTCAACATTTCTACCACCTTTTAGGAGCTTCCTCAAAGAGCCATCAACCTGGAGATCAACAATTAACACAATATCGCATTTCATCAGTATCTTCTAGGCAAAATATCCATTCTTCAGCCGAAAGAGAAATTTAATAGGAGCAAATCATCAATAACAAGAGGATAAACAAAAAGTGGTCCCTATGCCTCATATGTAGTTGGTGGCGATTTATGATACTGTTAAAGCTGATTCTCAGTTTGTTAGAAAAAGTAGTAAATCCTCATCATCTTTTAACAGTATTGAAAGAATAGACTCATTTATCTCAGCACACTGTCACATTCTCTGCCTATTTGAGTTACAATAATTCCTCAAATTTTTTGGGTACCAATCTGAAGAACTTGAATAATCAACTCATTTAGTTTATTAAGACAAGATATAAAGATGAAGACTGAACATGAACGTGCAAAAGTTCGATCTGCGTATAAAATATCCAGTGCTAAATAGGAATTTTAGAAGCTATGCTAGATAAATTCTCTCGGCGGCAAAAATGTGTCATGGATTTTGTCTAATATGGGCAAAATGCAGACTTAATTTGACAGAAGAAATTCTCAAAGAGAGATCAGAGAAGGGATGGCGCTATGTAATAAGCAATGCGCAATTGTCAGTTCATTTAACAGATAAACAGGAATAACATCATACACAGACATGCAAATGTAATTCTTGATACAGCTTCCAGTTTCAGAGTAAAGAAGGCTACCTCAGGTATGGATATACTTGAATAACGAAAACGAGCAGCACGCCTAAGGTCAGGAATGCCATCAGATTCTCTAAGAACCTTAACAGAGTAAAGGATGAAACCAAGAGATAATCAGTACCTTATCAAAGAGAAACACACAACGAGACCCTTTGTAGGCGTGAAAGTATGTCAAGTGACATCAATGAAAGTAAGCTTAAAGAATGATTAAAAAAGTCGGCATGAAAGGAAGCACTAGAAGATTGTGATTCAAGCTGGCTTGCAAACTCATGGAAGTAACTAAATGTCCCATATATGGCAGCAAAAACAAAATCCAAAATATGAGGCTACAAAAGTTTTTACACTCTTGCCTCGGGCCGAACATCAATAAGTACGGCACCCTCCCTTCCCATTAAGAGCTCTAACGTTGCGTTGGGAGATAAATCTCCAGAATAACCACTGTATGTCCGTGCCCAGTAAAAAGCCCTGCAAAAATCTGATGAGATATATGAACTCTATTAAACAGATAAAGCTCATCTACGTCTACTGTGTACATCCATGCAAATAGAAATATTTTTTATTATATGGTGTATTTCCCATGGGAAATTAGTAAAGAGAATAGCACAAAAGGACAATCATACCAAAAGGTAGAAGCAGTGCCAAGGAAAAGAGCAAAGGGAACAATTGGATCATTTGGGTCCAAACCAAGACTTCTCTCCAGCTCCTCAATTGTTGTGTAAACCTTTTCCATTACAATGATTAAACCATCATTAGAGACTCACATAAAAAAACGTTCAGGAGATTGCCAGTTCAGCAGGTGTGTGAAATCAGTATGATATGAAAATCATAAAGTATATCTCGAGAGGTCATAGAATCAGTAGGAAAATACAATGTCATTACAGCAAATGATTAACATTTCTAGAAATCACTATGCTGAAACGAAAGATGGTCAGATTGAGATTACATTGATAAAAAATTCTGCCCAGAATATTTCTCATGATTCATGAAATACGAGTCACAATGCCATAATTTGAGAACATCAATCCTTGGTACCCGACCAAGTTTGTAAAGAGAATCACCTGTTGAAAAGCAACTCCAACAGGTGTCAGAATTTCTGCTGTTTTCTCTTCTGAAAGATTAAGTCCATCCCTAAACTCTGGAGGGAGCGATTGCTTGGCAGAACTATATGAATAAACAATAAAAGAAGCGCCCTTGGTCAAAGAATCCTCCACCACAACAATTGTCTGTCTCAGCACATCAACACCAGTAATAGCTGCCTTAGTTGCTGCTCCTTTAAGGTCACTCGTGATATTTGTGTATCTATCACCAGCTGCTTCTCCAATCTGATTCCCATTAGAGAACACTTTGCTGGAAGCATTATCTATCGCATCATTAGCTCCTTTGATGGCAGTTCCCACCGAGGAATAAATCGAATCTAAAGTGCTTCTCAGAGTGCTCTCTCCCTTGTTTACTAACTTGTTGATGGAATCTGTGACTTTGGAAATGATATCCTCAGCACTGGATTTTCCACCGTCTATCAAGTCAGTACTCAGGGAAAGGGGCTCATTAACTGAGGCAGGAATATCTGGTGCTACATCAGGAATTGATACTTTTCCAGCATCCATCGATTCTGAAAATGTGGAAGCATTTTCAGCTGATTGATCAGTAAATTCCATCACTCCTTCTTGGACGGAAGGCAGCTCAGAACTTTCTACAAATCTCAGACGCCAACTCTCCTCCTCATGTGGTTCGCTGGTAATTACTATGGAAGAACTCGAGAATGATTTTCTAATGCCACTGTCGATGTCAGTATAGGAGAATTTAGTAGCCTGCGTTCTACAGGCATGTCTTTGAAGGCTCTTTCCGTCAAGCGAAGCTGGAAAAATCTTGTCCCTCAAAAAGCATCCGTAGTTGAAGTCCTTGTGGAAAAAGTTTAAAGATTGCAGTCCTCCATTTAGCGAATTCTGCAAGTTGCGGTCGGTTCCAAGCAATGCAAATAAATTCAAAGTGAAACACGCAAAGAACATCATATTCAGTGGTTCATCTATATACAAGCTACTCTTTCACTCCAACCCAAGTTTCTCCAAAACTGGACAGCAATTCTTAAGAAGACATGACACTATTTACAACACAAACTCTCTCAGCACTTCACATAGCCATGTAGTGAAGTAAACAGCGGAAACCCAGATCAGACATGAAATTTACCAGCTTTCAAACATCAAATCTAACCTGGCTGTGCAAAGAACAGCTCGGAGTAGCCGAGCAGACGGGCAGCGCCGACATGTCCGCCAACGAATCACCCCACTCGAAAGAGATCACCAAGCTTTCATCTTCTGCCCAAGAAACGGAAGCCGCAGCACAAAACGCATCAAACACGCGACCCACATTACGCGAAACCAAAGCTCACCCATTTCAAAAGAGGCAAAACTCACATGACGAAACTTCTGTACGGGCCACTCACGCGAGCTCCTTCAGTTGGGTTCCTCCGGAATTCACGCAGGAGCATGAAGCTAGCGCCGACCCGCACGTCACGAGAACGGATGACGATGACGATGGTGGTGATGACGGTCGAATGGGGGAGAAACGAATGGAGATATGGCGGAACGGGATCGTGTGGCTTGTCGAAGCCGCGTGGCACGAGCGCTTCGGCTGCTCTTCGCCTCTCGTTTCGCCACGTGGGTCCACGCCCCGCCGGACATTTGTCTCTTTCGCTTGCGATCCCAACTTCTTTTCTATTTCCTTATCCTTTTGTTTTTGCCATTTTCTCAGGAGGGAGGAGGTTGAGTCGCCGCCGCCGGGACACGTGGCGCGCGTCCGTGCAGCTTGTGAGTTTAAGCGAAAAGACAAAAAAATTAGGCTAAATGGTATAATTAGGGAAGGAATTATTTATGAGATGGCGGAGAATCTAGCACGAATAGTGTTTAAAAAAAAATGGTATCTCCTTTGAGAGAAGGCCGATGTACCAATTTTTAGAAAAAAAGTACAACATTTTCCTTTGCTATTAGCTTTTTATTTTAAGATTAATATCACGAAAAATAAAAAATCGATACACTTGTAACAAATTTATCGAAATTAATAATTTATCATAAGCCAAATTTTCACCACAAGAAACCCAAACAAGTACATTTCTAACAAATTTATTCTTAGTAAGTTTTCATGAAATTTGATTAATACAACGAAAAATTACAAACTAGTGTATCTATAACAGATTGATCTACCCATCAATTGTCACGTATCATATAATTCAGTAATTCGATAATAAAATTTAACGAATGACAAATTTGTCACTGATATATTGATTTGGGGAATTTTATCCGATATTAATCCTTTATTTTATGCTATAAATTATATTTTCATAAAAATGCCCCTTTCGAATGGTCTCCCTCCTTCTATTTTCCTCTTCTCTCAGCCACCACACCACAAGCAAATTGACGACCGTTGCCTCTAAACTCTAGCACACCACGCCACCTCCTCTAATGGAGTCCGATCTAGCTCACCTGATGCTCACACCGTCAACAACTACGTAAGCCCCCATGTTAGATGTAGAAATAGTTCACTGAGAGTATGAGAGAGAGGGGAATGGTGTTTGCAATGGCTATGATGTGCGACGGGAACTGCTTGAATCGAGAACTACCTAGACTGGATCGAATTGGCCGATTTAATTCGATTCTTGAGAGTCTCGGTCCAATTCCTAATTCCACACTTAGCATCGGACCAAACCTGTACCGATTACTTTTTTTTTTTTTCTTAAATGTAAACCTAATGATACTAACCTAAGCCAAGCCGATAGTAATCTCATCGTCTAAGATTGTCAAAGGGAATTAGTTATATTATTCTTAAAAGTCATCGTGTAGTCACTTCACCTCACCTAACGACTACCTTCTCATTTGATCACTCCTCATCGCCTGAGATTCGAGCCTTTCCCCACCCCAAAATCTCCCTCCCTCCCTCCCTCCCTCCCTCCACGCACCCCTATTGCAAACAACAGTAATGGTGGCCTATGAGAGCAACCGCCACCACCACCAACAAGTGAAGGAGACGGCCCTCCATGCCTTGAACACGATAATCTAGCTCCACTTCGATAAGGCCCTCAAGAAGAAGTGCGCCATCGACCAATATAAGAATGAACTCCACCACCTCTTCCTCATCTCTTCTTCATCTTCCTCGCCCTCCTCTTCAACATCTTTTCCCAGCCATCCTCTCGCCTCCAGTGTTGCCACATTGGGCCTTGATCTCCCCTGCCCCCTCATCTTATACATCTCCGTTGCCTAGACCCTCCACACCATCAACGTATTCAAGTACTAGTGGTAGTGCCACAGGATCGATTCCATAGGACCATTGGAGAATTGGACTAGCCTAATCAACTGGGTCTAGTCCTATCCCTAGTTTCGAAAATTGGGAATGGGCTCCTTCAATCCGGTTCCTAGTCTTTAGATGAAAGTGGACCGAACCGAGAATCGATCACCCTTATGCGTCTATGCCATCACAAATAATTTGTAAGAATTGAACAACACGACCTTTAAATTGCAAGATGGAACCCTATAATGCACAATTCGAATCTATAATTTAATAATATCATAGTAAAATAGGCTCTTGGACATTAAATGCACCAACTCAATAAAACAAGTCTTTTCTTTTGAAAATATTAGTAAAACAAACATTTGAATATCAAATGAGTGCTTTTATGTATTATAAAATAAGTGTCTATTTATTTCACAGTTGGTACGAGGCATTAGTCATTCATAAAGACCCATTTTATGTCATTCACCAGCCCAATTTCTTTTGCCAAGTAATTATTAGCAGATATCAAGGGTTAAGACAACCTAACTTCGAAAAGAAGTTCAATCATTTGGTAGCAACATGGTTGCAAGCATCTCTATTGACTTCATTAACGTATAAAAATCAGCCACGTGTGATTATCAGATTTGAGCCAAAAATGCCGTCCACCATCCCGAGTAACATTGAGACGAGTGCCGAGATACAAAAGCGAAAAAACACCAAAAAGAAGAGAGACAAAGCAACGGAAGACACAAAGCAAAGGCGTTGCCGCCGTTGACCGGAGCGGTCGATTTGGTCGAGACGTGCATTCCAAGTGATTTGGAGCCGCTTCGCACGTTCGAATTTCCCGATCGGGATCTTGAAAATCTCGACTCTCTAATTCAGAGAACATCGCTTTGGCCTTGCCTCAATTCCCATTTAATGGTGGGATCATGTCATAATATATGTGTTAATGAATCATAAATGGATTTACAATTTACCAAGATCTAACCTTGATTTTCTTAAACCACCGGGGGTTCGCCCCAGTGGCCACCCTTCCATCTTGGAAGGGGGAGGTTGGGGGTTCAAATCCCCACCTTCTCGTGATTGGGGTGGGGACGATTTCATTTCGGTGGGTTTTCGACTCCACGCCCGCAATGATGAAGCGTAAAAAGTCGAGAGTGAGTGTTAGAGTAGGATTAGCGTAGGACTGACAAAAAAAAAAAACCTTAATTTTCTTCTCATCATTTTTTGTCTTCATCCGATCCTATGCCCACTTACCCATACTCTCATTTTAATTTGGGTATGAATTTTCATAAATTAAATTAAATACGAAAGCATTTTATTAACATGAGTTGAACTATTGTATAAAAATGGGCCAAATTAGACTAAAGAGATTAATTTGAATTGAACTACTTTCGATTGACATTCAATTCAATCCATGTAGGCAAACGTCCAAAATACTGGCTATGAGGATGTGCTTCCTCTTCTTCCATCTCCACAGATTCCTATTTATTAATTATTTTTCGACTTTGACGAAAAAAACTATTTTTCGACATTTAAAACTTTTTACAGGGAAAATAGGGGGAAAAAATTAAGGATCTTATAAGAAGCATATTTGTTCTCCAAGATTCCACAAGAGAGAAGACGTACGATCTCCCGAAGAAGACTTCTCGATTCATCATCATCATCATCATCCTCCTCCTCTTCGTCGTTCTCGAGACTCGCCTGGTTCCAATCCTTCCCAAATCGACCTCGCTCCGGCGGATTGATCGCTCCGGCGGATTGCTCGGTGCGGCGCTCGCGTGTACGGCGGGGCCGGCGGATCATGAGCGGCGCGGCTCCGGACGACGCGTCCTGATCTGGCCGATTTCGCGCGGAAATGGAGTCACCGGGTGAGCCGCTCGTCCTTCCTGTGCGCATCTGTCGTTCGCCGTGATCAGCTGTGATTTGAAAGATTCCGCGTGTCCTCGCGTTCTGGATTCTGAATCATTGCCTAAATGTGCTCAAGACATGAGAGCTGTTAGAAGAACTATGCTAGTTAGCGTTGTCTGGAATACGTGTTTAAGCTTTGAGGCCGCTTGATGTGAATTTTGGTCTAAACATGAATGGATCATGTGCTCGGCTCGGAGCTTCAAAAGTATGACAAAATTTTGCAAGTATTTGTCTAGTTAGCCGGGAATTTTAACTTATTATAGGCGAGTGGAAACTGAACTAATTGGTTTGGTTTGTGGAGCTCTTCGAGTCTACGTGTTTTCTCACCCCAAAATGAACGCCGCGCTCGAGTTCTTCGAAATGTTTGGCATATGGATTATCCCAGATCCATGGTGTGCTTTCTGCAACTTGAATCTGAAAATGATCGAACTGCTTTTGAGTATTCTGGTAGTCGAGCTAGTGCAATTCGTGAGTGATTGGACTCAATTTTATTTTATTTTCTTGTTTGCTACTCCTTACTGATACTTAGTAGTGTTTACTTACAGTAATTTAACATTTTGTTTGTCTTTCTTTCTTTCTTTTGTTTTTTTCACTTGTGATTAGGAAGTTTAGTTCACGGAAGGACTTGACCTTTTATTTCTTATATTCACATCTAAAGCATTCTGTATTGGTAAGTGTCTTTAATTTACTGATCTTTTTCTTGGCATGCCATTGTTTTGTAGTTGGTGGTTCGAAGGACACGTCCGTGGTTGTGGTGACCGTGGCTAGTGGTGAAGTATACATAATCGTTAGCTTGTCGACGAGGGTCGATACTCAGGTCATCTACATTGATCCAACTACAGGCGTCCTTTGCTACAAGGGAAAGCCAGGTTTAGACGTTTTTAAATCTGAGGAACAAGCTTTAAATTTTGTCTCAAATGGTTCTCGTTGGAATTGCAAGAGCGTCTCTAATGGTAGGGCAATACTGGGCTATGCTCCGTTGGGGGGCGTCGGCCTACTTCTCATCGCAAAAAAAGTAACTCCCACCATTCCAAATTTACCTGGTGGGGGATGTGTCTATACTGTGACCGAGAGCGAGTGGATCAAGGTCTCACTTCAAATCCCTCAACTCCAAGGAAAAGGTGAATTGAAGAATATTCAGGATTTAGTGGAGCTTGACATAGATGGGAAGCATTACTATTGCGAGACAAGGGACATCACCAGGCCCTTTCCAAGTCGGATGCCTCTGGAAAGTCCCGATGATGAATTTGTTTGGAATGGATGGTTCTCAACGCCATTTAAAAATATCGGGTTACGACACCATTGCGTGACACTTCTGCAGGTTTTTCTTCGGACTTGGTACCTCCATATTGATGCTTGTCTTGTCTTCTTTGAGTTATCTTGTATCATAGTGATTTTGTCCAATATTTGCTCTAAGTGTTCTTCTTAATTCTATTCTCACCTTATCTGTCATTCTTAATCAGACTTTGGGGGTTAAGAGTTTTATGGTTACTGTTACACTCATAACATCGGGCTATTTCCATCTCACAATAAAGAATGAGTTGCTGGAGAAATTCTTTATTAGTGCGTGCTAGTAATGGCCTAGTGATTTCTTGTTTTTTCCTTCAGTAGGGACCACTTTTCACTGAATGTCTGAAACTTTTATGGAAAAAGGACTCATTGAGCTTGCATTATAGGTATTGATCGAGAAAAAAGCGAAAGCAGGAAAATTGACTAGGTCTTTTGTAGAAGGAAGGCAGCAGCATATTTGGTAAATGTGCGTGAGTATGTGAGTTAGAATTTCTTAGAGTGGGATGCAATTTTGTCTTTTCTGGTCAGGATCGCAATGTCTAAATGCATAGCAGGGGATGTTATGTCCTACCGGATCTTTCTTCCTGATTGAATCTGCTAGTAAAGAAGATAAGTGCTGATGCAGTTCTCAATCAGATAAAGGGCACTCTGAACTATTGGCATGTCTTGTGTTGCAGACAGTGCCATTAGTGGGGTTTAACCTTATCTTCTTTCCTTAAAGCAAAGGAAATCTGCATGGTTGATTAGGTGCAATTGGGTGGTCTCAACTAAAACAAAGAGCCCTACCTATATTTTTTATTTGAAGGACGTGGATGAACAGATGACCTTGAATGCCACAATGACTGCTCTCATTGTGCTGGTTTTGTGACATACAAATTCTTTTGGGGCCATTTGCCTGTGCAATTTCATAGGTCAGGCGAAATCGTTTTCTTAGAAGAACCTTAGAATGAATTTAAATGAACTTGTTCAAGCAAAGAGGTATCAATTGGCAAAATGCGGCTAAAGTAGCTTCAGTGAATGCATGGCTTCCACTGAAGGATGAGCGTCTGACTTTGTCAGACAAAAGTTTTATTGCTTCTCTCTCCCTCTCTCTACATTGAACCATTGATATTGATAATGGCAGCATCGGCCAATGGATGGGAAATGATCATCAAGTCTCCTACGTTGAAACAAATTGATGTTCAAACACTCAAAACCATTATTACTAAATAACATTTATTAACTCATTCAAAGTAGACTAATATAGATTATAACAGGGTGTTGTTAATGAGATCGCTAGGAGCATCGGTTGACCATATTTAATAAGGGAATGTTTTCATTCTTAATAAGGAAATGTCTTCATTTCGAATGCATTAATTACTCTAACATGAGAAAGATAATGCATTGGAAATGAAAAACTTTCTTTGTTTAGGTGTTGGGCACTTGTTAAAAAAAAATAGTATAAATTTTAAAAATTAAATTTTTTGAAAATAACTTAATCAAAGTATTTTCACCATATTCATTCTTGCTAATAATTTTTATGTAGCAAACACATATTCAAAAAATTGAAAATGAAAACAGAATCTATTTTCATTTTTCATTTTTGACTGAAAATGAAAACTGAAATTTTCGTGAACCAAATGAGCCTATGATTTGCCAAATGAGAGAAGTATAAAGATGGCTTTTTGAATTTTTTTTCCTCCTTTTTCTAGGTTTTTTATTTTAACTTTTAGGGTGGAGGGAGGGAGGAGGGAGGGAAGCGCGGAGTATATGACAGTGACAGTCAGAAGCATGGATTTTTGTAGACGGCAGACTGTCGGGGAGCAGGCTGGTGGTTCCTCCCTGCATTCTGGTAGTTGATCTTTGTTTATGTCTCGGATTAAAACAAATCAGACCGTAGGGGAGCAGGTTTCATGCTTTTTCCTTTATGCAGACCACACTCTGTGCATTGAAATAGTTGGTTAGCAGAAGTGATATTTTACTAACATAACCAATTTACTGACTTATCAAAGTAAACTAGCCTGCTTTGATACGTCAAGAATCATGAAGCGTTACTTCTTTGCTGTTCTGTACTGTGTCACCATGTTCCTTTTGGCAACTGCTGCTCTCTTACACAATCCTAATCTATAGGGGTTTGCAGAATGTCGAAGTTTTGGAAGCTTAGGACAATTAGAAGGGATTGTTACACTGACAGCTCGCCGTAGCAGATTGCATCCAGGGACTCGTTATCTGGCTAGGGGATTAAACTCGTGTTTTAGCACAGGTAAGATAATGCACAAACATGGCATGGTATTTAGTTTCTTAATGCCTGGTTGCTTGCACTGTCCTATACTGGGTCCACCAAGACTTCCTGATGTAGCTAGTGTTATGTTGCTGGTGGCTCCAACCAACCTTTTTGTTTGATATGTGCTGATATTCTTCACCGAATTTCTATGACATATGTTATAATATATTGCAATGCCTGGTTATTGTAGGGATGGTTATTTTTCAGTTCCAATCAATTAGAGTATATGGTCCATGCTGATTAGCTGCTGTAATTTGTTTGATTTTTTCCTATTATTGTCCTGTTATTCATTTAATTGCCTTTTGCTGTTTCCACTCTTAACATTCTTGATTGTGGTTATGAAATACTCACATGGAATTCAGCAATACTTTTCTTAGAGTTGCAAATAACCATTGCTTGGTGCTTATTATTAGAGTATCAGACGTCGCTCAACTTTGGGTTTCAATGGGCCTTATATTCATGAAGTTATCCTTCACCTATTAGTCTAAGCTTTTGGGTTGAATATTCTAACAGGGTATTGAAGATAGGTTGCCCCTGTTTATTTTGCATGCGAGGCTTCCCCTTCATCAATTTCATGTGTCATTCTCAGTCTAAATATATGTGAGAGGGTGTGTTAAAGTATTTACTTGTATATGGCATTTTAATGGGCCTTATATTTATGAAGTTTCCCTTCATCTATCGGCTTTAGATTTTGAGTTGGACATTTTAACACTTGCGATACTATCTACATGATGTGTTCGTCTACATATGCATAAGTTGGCTTTTAATTAGTTTTAGAAATTGATAGCTGCAAAAAGATTAATGTCAGTAATGCGGCTCATAATTATAACCTAGGAATTATTGAATGGCCAATGTGATGTGACGCGTTTCCAGTTGTCTAGGTTCTGATTTTTATTGGCATGCCCTGGCTGTTGTTATTGGATATACATGACTTCACAATGTGGTTCCAAAACTTGGATCTTTTCTCTTGACCCTGAGAGTGTGCAATCAATTTTACCGCCTTAATACGTAAATTCCTTATAGGTGTGGGCAAGTTTCACCTGAACGTGTGCAGAAATATTATTTTGTAGGAAATGAAGTAGAGTGTGAGCAGCTCGTATGGGTACCCAAGAAGGCAGGTCAAAGTGTTCCCTTCAACACATATATCTGGCGACGGGGCACAATCCCGATCTGGTGGGGTGCGGAGTTAAAGTTAATGGCTGCTGAAGCAGAAATATATGTTGCTGATCGAGATCCGTATAAAGGAAGTCCACAGTACTTTCAGAGGCTGAGTAAGAGATACGATGCACGAAATTTGGATGCAACTGTTGGTGGGAATCAGAGAAAGATTGCTTCTGTCCCAATTTTTTGTATAAACTTGCTTAGGAATGGACCAGGAAAGTCTGAAACAATTTTAGTTCAGCATTTTGTGGAATGTATAAATGACATTAAATCAACTAAAAAACTCCCAAGTACTCGAATACATCTGATAAATTATGACTGGCATGCCAGTACAAAATTAAAAGGTGAACAGCAAACTATTCAAGAACTGTGGACACTTCTAGAACATCCTACAATGTCCGTAGGCATTTCTGAAGGAGATTATTTGCCTTCGCGACAACGTACTAAGGATTGCTGGGGTGAAGTTATCTACAATAATGACATTGAAGGAGCATTCTGCTTAAGATCACATCAAAATGGAGTAATTCGCTACAATTGCGCTGATTCACTGGATAGAACTAATGCAGCTAGTTACTTTGGTGCCCTTCAAGTTTTTGTGGAGCAGTGTAGGCGGTTAAGAATATCACTTGACACTGACAGACCATATGGTTATCAATCACCTGATAATTGTAGTGGGTATACTGCTCCACTGCCACCAGGATGGGAAAAGAGATCTGATGCAGTGACAGGGAAGGTATACTATGTAGATCACAACACCAGGACGACAACGTGGACACATCCATGTCCAGATAAACCTTGGAAGAGGTTTGACATGAATTTTGATGAGTTTAGGAGATCTACAATATTGTCCCCTGTTTCTCAGTTAGCTGATCTTTTCCTGCTGGCTGGTGATATCCATGCAACACTTTATACTGGGTCCAAAGCAATGCACAGCCAAATACTCAGCATATTCAATGAAGAAGCAGGGACCTTTAAGCAGTATTCTCAGAACCTGAAAATCACCTTGCAGAGAAGATATCAAAATGCAGTTGTAGATAGTTCCCGCCAGAAGCAACTGGAGATGTTTCTTGGAATGAGACTGTTTAAGCATCTTCCATCTATTCCAGTCCAACCTCTCAGTGTATGTATGTTTAACATTCTTCTTTTATTGAAGCAAAGCTCAGATTACTTTTCATTTCTGTCTAGTTGCTGCTTTTGTCACACACTCTTTGTTATGCCCCGTTCCTCCTCATTTTATAACTCTCAAATCTTCTTTCACTCTTTAATTCTTGGATCTTTTTAGCCCCTGATATATTTTCCTTAATTGAAATGCCAAATTTTGGGTGCGAAACATGTTGCATGATCTACAAAAGAGAGTTTAGTAATTGGCAAAGAGATGACATAGAACATAGGTGTGAAAGCTGACAGGATAATTTGCAATGCCTACATTGTCCTGTGAAGGCACAGCTGACAGCACATGTGCATGATCACCCCAAAATGTGTACAATCAGCTCTTTTAATCTATCTCAAAGATCTCATTCGATAAATTTCTTTAAGTATTAATGTGAATGCTTTGGGGGCTGTTTTGTTTCTTGCTCTCTAGTTTTTGTTTGACAAACTCTTTTCCCAAAAGTTTAAGCTTTCAGAAAATGGGCCATACTGTATGTCAACCATATTTTATATCACTCCCCTTTGCTTAAGTTGCAGTTTACATGTGAAACACAGGATGTAGACCTAAGTTTATGGAGAAAAGAATCAAATAGAAAACACAACAACAGGAATAGAAACAACAAAAAAAAATTAAGGGGAAGGGTCAGGATTGGAACTCTTCCCCTGCTCTGATATTTTGTTGAAAAATCAGCATATCTTTGCATAGCCATAATGGCACTTTCTTGATTTGAAAAAAGGAAAAAAGTCTAAAAGTTCGTTCAGAGCATTCTATTATTTTTGGGATTGAAGCTCTGTTTTTGATATCCTCATTGACAATTTTTAAATTTTCACCCTTTCTTTAAATAAATTTAAAAATTAGTTATGCAAAAGGTGCATCTTCTTCTATACTTCGCCATGTCCTCACTTGATTCCTTTGCCTTTTGACGGAACCTTTCTGTACTACCATAATCTTCAGTGGCTTGTAAGTCACCAATGCTTGGATTTTAAGTGACTTTGTCTCACATTTCTATGACAATTCACTGCAATAGTTGAAATTGAGTTTGCCTTCTAGAATCATCATAGTATAATTCCCTCTCGGAATTTTTCGAGTTATTTATGAAGTACCCAGATGATGTTCATATTAATTGGTTGTGCTAACTTTTACATATGAAAGTTCATATTCCTGCATTCAGATCTTTTATGATCTGTGTTAAAGTATCAAGTGAATTGTTGTGTAGTAAAAAGAAAAACCATCACTTGAGTCGAGCTGATCATCTGTTGGAAAGAAATTGCTATTATAGAAAGAATATTCGCATATTAATATCTCCGTCTTCTTCATTTATGATGATTGCAGGTTCTTTCTCGTCCATCAGGATTCTTTCTCAAGCCAGTAGCCAACATTTTCCCGAACTGTGATGGTGCCTCAAGTCTCCTAAGTTTCAAGAAGAAGGATGTAATCTGGGTATTAAGTTACTTCTCATTCCTCAGCTTACAATTTCACAACTAAAAGACTCTTGATGGCTTGTAATGGATAAGGAAGACTTGAACAAGTATTGAAGGTAAAAAAGTGTCAGTTCAGTTTAATACTCTCACTGGAGCAAGTTCCCTTCCTTTTTCACAGGTTTGCCCGCAGGCTACGGATGCAGTTGAACTTCTTGTCTATCTTGCTGAGCCTTGCCATGTTTGTCAGCTTCTTCTCACAATATCACATGGTCCAGATGATTTGACATATCCGTCGACAGTTGACGTAAGGACTGGCCAGGACCTTGATAATCTTAAACTGGTCCTGGAGGTATGTTTCATTTTCATCACTCTGTAGTTTAATCACTTGAATTTGTAATTATGATGTTTTGTAAGAAGCATTAACTTTTTTGTATTCCTAAATGGTTATCTGATGGGAAACTCTTGAGAGGATATAACAACATTCTATGCACTGCATATATAGAAGTTGCTGAGTGATTGAGATATTGTAGACAGAGTTTATTAAATGTTTAGACTTGTTTACGTTTTCTGCTTAGCATGCTAACTAATGATTAGATTGGGCCCAAGAACGCAATTCTTTTAATAAAGTCTTTTAAGTTTTGTCTGTAAAATATGAGGACAGCTTCTTTCCAGTTCAAATGCACAAGATGTTTTATCTTCACTTTACATTTTTATTTATTTAGCTAAATGGTCTGAAAGTAATATTTCTACTATGAAACTGCACCAAGAGTTTTTTCCTTTGCAATAATGTAAGCGAACAAATACGTGAATGGAAAACAGGGGGCTATGAACCTATTTTCAGAAAAAAACCATTGTCTTTTAACATTTGATCCTTGTAGCTTTTATGCACCCTATACATGCTTCTGGCTTTCTCAGCTTGTGCTTTAACGTACCCTGACCAGATAAATGGTTCAGTACTTTTATTTTTAGTGCACAAAATTATTTCATTGAAACTCATATTATGTTAGTTTCCATACCTATAACTGTTTGCGATCACCTACTTGTGACTAAAGGCATGAAGAAGGTCCATTGGATGAGTGATGTTCTTGGCACATCCTTTTTTGTCAGTAGGTTATTATCCCAATGGATGAAGAAGAAACACAGAAAATCTTGTTATCCTCTGTGCAGAGTTATATTTACACGTGCTTTTTATTTTGAATATGCACCTGTGTCCCCCCCCCCCAAAAAAAAAAGGACAGAATGCTCCTCCAATCGCAGGTTTGTTATCTCAAAGTTAAGCTCCTCCATATTTGGTGGGGGTTTGATTGGAATTTGATTGACTGTAGTGAATGGTGGTCATTAGTATAGAGTAATATTTGTCTAGCAGTACAGATGTATGTGGGTGGAAAATTGAAAGAGAAACCTAGAACTTTGGAACTAGAATTTATAGTTGTGTGGCTCCTTTGTAGTCTATTCCATCATCCAACTATACCAAGTGTTTTTACTTGTGCTGCAAAGTGTTTCTACAACTGGACTGGCTAAAGAACCTGTCAAGGAGCCAGCTCGTGGCTTAACAAATCCAACCTCTGTTTCAAGTGTTAAAATAAAGATAGAATGGCTACAATGGTGAGACTCTCGATGCATCAGTGGTTGACTGCAGTCTATGCCAATTTAATCTAAATTTTGACCATCTATGTGAAGCAGTTCTTCACCCAAGCAGTTTTAGTTTGGTTTACAGATTTTACCCTTTCCTTTGTCTTTTCGTTTATTTCATCTTCTTCCGTGCTGTTTCTTTTGGTTTGTCCAATTCCTGGTTACAAGCACCAAAATATCTGATAACCAATTGTGGAAGGAGAAACCAGAGCTGGCTTTTGTATGCTCTTCATGCTTGGGATCCTTTGCACAAATAAAAAAACATGGAGATGAGGTGATGGTGGAGAGAGCAGAAGAAGAAGAAATAAGGGGGCACGGTAGGATTGAGTGAAAAGAAAAGAAGGGGGCATGGTAGGATTAAGTGGACTCTCCGGAGTGGAAGTGTCATGGTGTACAAAGCGAGAGAAATTAGGAGAAGAACACGATGATAATGGGAAAAGGGGTTGTAATAGTGAGATAGCTATCCAGGCAAGACATGCATCTCTTTGGCAGCAAGCGACTTTTCCTTACTAGCTGTGTAATCCTGCTGCTAACATCATTAGTCTCTAGTCCAGCTTACGCCCTGTCATGTTAATGTAATTGGAAAAGTAAAAGGCATGATGGTCAAAAAGACATAGTTATGTGCACTGATGAAATTAACAAAAGAAAAGGACATTAGCAAAAAAATTCTGTGATGTAGTGAAGCAAGAGCAGGGGAGTATTGTGTAATTAAGTAAGGTTAAACAATTTTATTTTGTTAAATGTCTGATCCAAAACCGTAGTAAACCACCTGCTAGCCAAGCTGGTCTTAAAATCACTAAAATTTTCTGTTTTGGTTTGGGTTTTTGGGCAATACCTAGTCTATTGATATGCCTTTTTCATGGTCTTATTAGAAACATGCATATAACATGGCTTGAAAACAATTTTTTTTATTTATCAGGCTTGGAATTTGATCATATGCACAGTTTAATTATATCTCGTTTTTCTGTTCCCAGGGTGCTACTATTCCTATGTGTGCAAAAGGGACAAATATTTTGATCCCCCTACCAGGACCAATTAGTGCAGAAGATATGGCTATTACCGGAGCAGGGGCGCGACTTCATTCTCAAGATGCATCAACTCTTTCACTACTATATGATTATGAAGAAGTTGAAGGAGAACTGAACTTTCTTACTCGAGTAGTTGCACTCACTTTTTATCCTGCTCTCTCTGAACGAAGCCTTGTGACGCTTGGTGAGGTAAAAAGAAAAAAAAAATCAGTATATGTGCTTGGATTTGTTGCATTTGTTCTTATAACTTACTATATAAACAATAAATCTAAGCACGTGTACTATATGTCATTGTGGTTTTAATTTCCAATGGAAGACTTAATGGTGATGGTATCGTCTTTATTGTTCTTGTATCAAATGGTGGAATGCATTCGCATCGGTAGATCTTCGAATTGACAATGCTTCATGGTTTTCTCTTTGGTTGTGCGAAAATATCTATAAATTAGAAAGCATGAGAAATTCTAACTCAAAATCTTAACCCATTAGGCAGAGAAGGTGTGAAAACTGTTGATAAATTCCATGTCCTGTTGCTTAATACCACATCTTGTTTCATTTCTCACTTGTAATTAGGAACAAACCATTTCTTGATCAGGAACTCATAAGGGCACTGTATTGCTGTTGTTAGGCATCATGTGAAGTTTAACTTGTGTATTCCTTTTCCTCCTTTATCTGCCATTCTTGTGAGTTCCCCGTACTCTCTTCCGTGTATTATGGTAGATATGATTTTCTCATAAATTGTTTCACAGATCGAAATTCTTGGAGCTTCCCTCCCTTGGTCTGGAGCTTTCACTGGGGAAGGCTATGGTGCTAAACTTATCGAGTTCAGCAAAAAATTTCAAAAGGAGAGTAATCCTTTTATGTCTAATCCCGAGTCTAATCCTTTCTCTGGATCTTTGTCCAATGACAATGTGTTGCCATCAGATGAAAGAGGCATTTCGGGGAACCACCTTGTGGACCTTTTGACAGGAGGGGATACATTTAATGAATCTCCTTCTCATCCACTGGCAGAAAATGTTACATATGATGGAGACGACCTGCTTGATTTCTTAGATCAAGCGGTTGTTGAGTATCATGGTGCTGAAAATGATGGAAAGACATTTCCAGAAGCTGAGAAAACGTTAGCAAATGGTAACCAGCAGTACATCGGGCATCTGAAGTACCTTGCAGGGGCTGACCTGGTATGTTGGGATCTCCTTGTGTTATATCATGGTTTATGTTCCCTTGATGTTCTTTTCAATATATAAATCTTAGGGAGATTCATTTTTTCCCCCCTTGCACCGATGTTGTAAATTTGTTGTCTTAATGTGCAATCTACATGATTTTACATGTCGATGTTATTTTTTATACTTTTGGTTCTTTTTCTAGCTTTATTTCTCTTTAGTCTCGGGCAGCATAGAAGGCATCCGTGGTTTGATCTTTCTAACAAGAAACCAAATTGCTTATTGGAAATTGCCAGTTTCTTGTGTGGATTTTTCCTCTTTTCGCGCTTTCATTGGATGACTCACTAATTGTATATACAATTAACATATCTTCTGATGATAATTTTCTTCATACCAAGGTACTAAAGCATTCTTTCTATACTAATCTGGCGTTTTCATTGTTTGTAATATCTTATCCACAATTTTGGTAAGCCAAGGATGCGTACCTGAAATATGTCCTTCCAAATTCCCGAGATACTATCAAGTGTAACTGCTTCTCTTTGTTTCATTATTAATCTCTTTATGTCTTAAGTAATTCTAGTTCATCTCTCAAAACAATGTTTCTGACATCCTTCCAAGTTACCCAACTTTTTCGAAATGCTTAGCTAGCTTAAGATTTATAACTGTCAATTTAGTAACTTTTAAAAAATGAAAATTACTCTGACCAAAAAAAAAAAAAAAAAAAAAAAAAGAATGTTGCAATAAGTTCTTCTGAAAAATGGCTCCAAGTACAATTTGCCTCTTATCCTTTTAACTTTTGCTATCACCTCTTTTATCTCTAGGTTTGTCTCAGATAGATAGCCTAAATCGGTAAATGTTAGAAATATTCTCACATATTTCTCCAAGTCTTTTTCAGAGTTTCCTTCAAGCCTGGTCTTTTATGGCTATGTTTTTTATTTGCATTCACGCCTTTTAGAAAGAGCTGCTAAATTAAGTTCTCTTTTAGGTGAAGGATAAAAATAAATAAATAAAAAGGGAATTCCTATCAATAATAAAGAAAAGAAGAGTAAAGCTGCATTACACACAAAAAAATAAATAAAAATAACAAATCAAAGAAAAGGGCAGGTACTGCAACTGGTTCTAGGGGGACAAAAACTGAGTCTAGACAAGAAAGTCTTTTTTCTTAAAAAAAACGTTTTAAAGAAGCCACCAACCAGCAAATGCTGGCTCTGATTAATAGTTCTACTTTCCTCTGACCTCAGATCGAAGAACCGTAAGTGAAGTGCTAATACTAGGCTCCGAGAGTTTTATTTCAAATATCCCCTTAACAAGTGATTTGTTGCACTTTCTTGTAACTTCATTGAGTTTGTAAGTTGACACCGATGCATTTTAACAGCAAAAGAAGCTCGACTTTACAGAAGCCACGGAGCTTGAAATAGAACGCCTTCGACTAAATCTTTCAGCTGCTGAAAGGGATAGAGCTCTTTTGTCAGTTGGGATTGATCCTGCTTCAATAAACCCCAATCTGTTGCTTGATGAATCTTATATGAAAAGATTATGCAGAATTGCCAATTCGCTAGCAGGGCTTGGGCAAGCTTCACTTGAAGACAGAATCACTGCTGCAATTGGTCTTGAGAATACTGATAATAACATCATAGATTTCTGGAATATGACTGGATTAGGGGAAAAATGCTTGGGCAGTATGTGTGAGGTGCATGCTGAGACTGGGGTTCCTGCAACTCCATTTTTAACAGTTTCATCAACCTCCTCACAACTTAGTCTATTATGCTCTCAGTGTGAAAGGAAAGTCTGTAAGGTTTGTTGCGCTGGTAATGGAGCTCTTCTACTTCAGAGTTATATCTCTAGAGATCCCTCAAGTTATGGCAGTGTTCAGAGTCAGGGTGGATCGAGCCATGGTGGTCAAATTGATGTCTCAACAAACAGATCCACAGCAATTGATGGTATTATCTGCAAGAGGTGTTGCCAAGGCATTGTGCTTCATGCGTTGATGTTGGACTACATCAGGGTCTTGACTAGCTTAAGAAGAAGTGCTCGTGCTGGTGATGCTGCTTATACAGCCTTGTATGAGGTGATGGGATCTTACTTAAGGGATTATCCATCTGAAAGAAATAGATATTCTGATCCTAAGAGGGCTGTTAAAGCTCAAAGAAAACTACTTAAAGGAGAGGAATCACTTGCCGAATTCCCTTTTGCCAGCTTGTTGCATTTGGTAATTTCTTGCATCTTACATATTTCAGAGCTTTCCGTATCTTTTCCATTATTACAACTATTTTCAGCTCTTGGTGCCTTCATTTTGAGGAGAATATTTGTGAACTAAAGGTGGGTCTTCTTTGAACAATGTTTAAGACTGACCAGCTTTTGTTAGCTGCCCAACTACTGGAAGTGTGGTAGATGTGTGCTTTCCTATAAACCAAGCAAAACCTTTAACAAGTAACTCTCTGAAGCAATAGTCATGCATGCTTTTCGAGAGATTCTCTCTCTCTCTCTCTCTCTCCCTTGACAGTTTTGAGCTTGGCCTAAACCAATTTTCTTATCATAAACTATAGTGATACCCTCGATTGTCTAAATTTTAAGTGGTAGTATTTTTAGATTTTAGAAGTATAGTCCTTTTGGAAGTAACAGGGATTTATGGTTGAGGTATCCTGAACTTTCTTTGAATAGCATCCAGATAAGTTTCCTCTCACTGGTTAGTGGAAAGGGATGCATAAATTGCTGGACTTCCAAGCTGAACATATAACTCCAGAATCCTCAATCCTATTAACTATCCACATATGGAGCGGGAAAATAACATCAACTGAGGAGCTTTATTTCATTTTAGAGGACATGTTCATGCTTCCTAGAGCCTGTATTCAAGTGCTTGGGCTTTGATTATGCTATAGCTATTGTAGCGTATGGGAGTCAAAATTTGTCCAATTGTTAATTTCAGGACTTAAAGAAAAAAGACATACCTTAGCGTGTCATGTTCCTATCTTTTTTGTACATGCTGTTTGCGAGAAGGTTGAGAAAGCAGTTTGTGCTTCTAGATTCTATGGGTTGGCTTTTAAATGGCTTTTCCTACCAAGCATTTGATGGTTAACATCCATAAAGCAAAGTTGGGAGTAAAAAGCCATCCAAAACCATCAAGTTGTTTCATTTGGCATCTATATTTTTTACATCATTGGTTTTTACTTGTGTGTAATTTTAGGTCCCAACAGCAGTGGGTTCTGCCCCATCATTATCATTGCTTGCTCCACTCACTTTCGGATCACAGCATTCGTATTGGAAGGCTCCTGCCAGTGCTACCTCTATTGAACTGGTCATTGCTCTGGGATCCCTTTCTGATGTCAGTGGAGTGATTATGCTCATTAGTCCATGTGGCTATTCTGCGGCGGATGCTCCCAGTGTAAGTGAAGTTGTAAGATGTCAATAACCTATTTTATGCATCAAAATCTGCTGGATTCCATGTGTTGGATACATCCTTATTTGGCTGAATTGTTATTTCATTTGTTGATGGATTGACCGTCCATAGTTTCCCCTGAATCAAATTACATTTGTTGCATTGTATGTAAACAAACCGTTGAAGTATGACACCTAACACACCCACGCATGCGCCCCCCCCAACCAAAAAAGAAAAAAAAAAGTTGAGAATAAATAATGTAGTGGATAGGTGATTGAGAGGAATTGTAGGAGATGAGCATAAGCTATATAAATCTCACGGGTGGTCCCAATCAAGTCTTGTGGAAATTGTGCCAGTCTAGTGCAGGAGTTTGGTGCATCTGTTTGTGCTTAGATATGCTTTTAAGTGCATGTGGGCTATGCTAATCATGTGAGGAATGATATTACGAATATACAATTGGGATAACTGAAGTGAGCTTTCAGATAGAAGAGGACGACATAACTTGTTTGATTTCACTCCATGTTAGAACAAGTGATTATGAGAATAAATCACTGCCTGAGGAGTTCAGGTGTTTTGGCCCCACCAAGTACAGTCTTGTTGTTAGTACATGACTAGAAAGTTTATCGCTTACTTTGGGTAGAACTCTTCTGATGCAATGACAGGTGCAAATCTGGGCTAGTAACAAGATACAGAAAGAAGAAAGATCATGCATGGGAAAGTGGGATGTCCAGTCTCTTATAGCATCTTCCTCAGAATTCAATGGTGAAGAAAAATTGTCTGGGGAGGATGAAGTACCCAGGCATATTAAATTTGCTTTCAGAAATCCTGTCCGATGCCGCATTTTATGGATTACTCTGCGCCTTCAGCGTCCTGGTTCCTATTCTGTTAATCTTGAGAAAGATTTCAATCTTTTAGCTCTGGAAGAGAATCCCTTCTCACAGCTTAGCCGGCGTGCTTCCTTTGGAGGCTCAAATGAAAGTGAACCCTGTATTCATGCCAAAAGAATATTAGTCGTTGGAAGCATGGTAAAGAAAGAGACGGAGCTATCACCAGGCTCTGACCAGATAAATTTGAGAAACTTGTCAGACAGAGTTCCTCAGTTAAATAGGTTTAAGGTACTACTGATTTCCAAGCATTTCTTTTACTCGGCTTCATGTCGAACTTCCAATCATGCTATTTGCTGATGACCATATTATCCATCAACGACTTTTTATAGGTTCCTATTGAGGCTGAGAGGCTCATGGACAATGATCTTACCTTGGAGCAGTACCTTTCTCCTCTCTCGCCTTTGATTGCAGGATTTCGTTTAGATGCTTTTACTGCAATTAAGCCACGGATCACCCATTCGCCACTTCCAGATGCATATACGCAGGATGGGTTGACATTAATGGACGAGAGATACATCTCTCCAGCTGTGCTACATATACAAGTTTCTGCCCTCCAGGTACCTTTAAAATTGCCATTCCACACCCTTGAAGTTGATGTACACTTGCTTCTCCATTGCACGGGGCATGCTTCTGTGTCTTATTTGCTGTAGTGTTCAGAGTGGTCTGTCTTTGGTGAATCTCCTCTGTACGTGCTTGTCTTGAATGTGTTCAATTTGTTGAACACTCTTTACATATGTGTTCTCTCTCTCTCTCTCACACACACACACACACATGCATGCGTGCTTGCTGGGAGACAGATTCGGTGACAGCTTTTCAGATGGTGTCTTGCTTGTACTTTTGCAGACATATATTTTCTTTTTATAGATCTACTACCCCGTCCTTTAGTTTTAACCAGAGAACAATTTGTTCCAGGACTCCCACAAAATGGTGAGTGTAGGAGAATATCAGTTGCCCGAGGCGAAACCCGGCACTCCCATGTACTTCGACTTCCATAGAAAGATACAAGCACGCCGAGTAACATTCAGACTTCTCGGTGATGTCACCGCATTTGTTGATGACCCCGCCGAACAGGAAGACCCGAACTTTAGGACTTCACAATTGGCCGCTGGGTTGTCGTTGTCGACTAGAATAAAGTTGTACCACTATGCGGATCCATACGATATGGGAAAGTGGGCCAGCCTTTCGGCTGTCTGAATCACGTCATATCTTTATCGAGATTTTTGGTTTTGGTTGCAATTGATATTCTATTTTTTCCACCATATTTTCTTGTAAAATTAGAATGTATCAGTGTATTATTCATCGACCTTACGAGATCACAGGGTCATTTCTGTTGTTGGTCTTTCTTGTATAAGCTGAACATAGTTTCGGAAAATTTGTTTCTCTAGAATATTTGCTGGGGAGTCGAACCTCATCGGACGACGAAAATTTAAGTATTTTGTGAGGAATGCGAGTGTTGGAGGCATGACTCGTTTTTCTGCTCGAGGACTACTGAGTATACTGTAAAAGCTCGTCTGCTCTGGGCACTTATACAAATCTTCGAGGATCCGGTGACTGATGGATCACCGATGACCTCGGTCGAGGCTGTCCATGGTTGCCACGGGCTCACGCCGACCCGGAGCATGGCCTGAGGAGGCTCGGGCGAGTTCTGTGATAGAACTCGCGGTTTTGCAATCGCAGGTCTCCTTGGTCGTGGCCATGGGGGACCTGATCTGGTCCGAGTCGGGTCGTCTAAGCTCGATGTAAACCACATCGGAGGCGGCAACCACCGGCAGCCTCAAACCCAAGCCTGACGACAGTCGCAATGGCGTTTGGCTTGGCAGATGGTGGAGGAGAGTGGAGGCCAGTTGGTGTCTGTGGGGAAATTTTTGGGGGCAAGGGTAGTTTGGTAAAAAAAAAAAGGAAAAGTGATAAATAAGTGAACATAATAGCATGATGCAACTTAAAAGGAAGTTGCAATCCAAGATTCGAATTGTAAGTTTGCTGGATATTTGATATTGGGGGATGCTCAAGATGGTTTTTGCAATTTTCTCCATGAAAAACTCAAGTTGTTTCATCTACCCCTCTATATCAAATCACTTGTAACTTAGAATTCTACGTCACTCTTAAAAGCAATTCTTAAGAAAAAAAACTTGTTATTACATTTTATATAGATTAGCAAAAAAAAGCATTCACTGAGCTTTCAATTAGTAGGAAGACAATTTTAAATGGCCATAAGATTTGATGGAAGATATTTAAATTCAAATTTCAGATATGCATAATTTGTGGGTTCAATTTGGTAAATTATTTTGACTACTTAAATTATTACGCTTCAATAAAGAAAATCATTTTATTTTAACACATCATTATAATTTACGTTGATGTAAAGCATGAGCAAGAAACGGAATTTTGAGTGAAATTTTGAGATTGAAAATTCTCTTTATTACTTAGATTTATGGTAAAGATCGGTAAAATGTTTGAAAAAAATGAAAATCTTTCAACTTAATGAAGTTACCAAAATGACCCCATCACATACCTTCAATTCACCAATGACAAAACCCTAATTGTTAGATTAATCTTGGTCGTCCATCTAATTATACATGACTTCATCTTAGGTTGTGCAATCGAACCTTCTTTATATGTCTATATCCCTCTTTGTCAAAACCTTGTAATTTGAAATTGTATGTGTCACTCTTAAAAGGGTGAGCCTCGCCGGCATCGCCTAGGCCGCGATTCGGCAAGATCGAGCCTCGCCCATGGCTGGTGAGGCTTGACCTCACTAGCCCGGCGCTAGGTTGCCCTCGCGGACTAGGCGGTTCTGGCAAGGTGGTCGGCAAGGTCGATCTCATTGGCTGTCGCCTTTGGCCAATCACCGAGGTCCAACGACCGGCTCGAGGAGGGGAAGGAAAAACGAAAAAAGAAAAAGAAAAGAAAAAGAAAAAGAAAAATTCAAAAATATTAAAATATTATTAAAAGTTGTCAATATTAGCATCGATTAGGCCACGTCGCATCTAATCAGCAAAATCCGGCTAAAATTGGCCTGAAATGATTAAATCGGCACTAAGTAAAAATGATTAGGACTAAATTGGCACAAATACAAAAGATTTATGACTTTTTTTAACACTTTTCCCCATTAGTTACCCTAGAAAGCAATTTTTGAGGAAGAATATGTTCTTATATACTTAAGTTCAAATTTAAATGGTTATAACATAAGATCAAAGATATTTAAGTTAAAATTTCATATCAATTTTACTCAATTGATTACTTTAACTACTTAAATTACGATAATATTAAGATAAGATTTTGTTTATTTTATTATAAAATGTCATTGTACTTTATGTTGATTCGCATGGGCAAAATGAAATTTTTGAGTAAAAGTTTGAGGTCCAAAGGGCTTTGTAAATGTGTTCCCAAATGTACCTTAGATTGAAAAAATATCAATCGAAAAAGTGATAATTGCACAAATAAATTTTAAATTTTGGCCAAATATACAATATCGTCCTTAGACTTTTAATTTATTTATTGTGATCTATGAATATTTGCCCAACATGTAAAGTCATTTGTAGACTTTTGATTTGTTTATTGTGGTATTTGAACGTTGACCTAATGAATAATGTCGTTTATGAACTTTTAATTTATATAATATGGTAATTCCATGTCATTCTTAAACTTTTGATTTGTTCACTATGATTAGTGAACTTTAGCCCAAATACTATATCATCCTTGACATTTTAATTTGTATAATGTGTTGTTTAATTTAGCTCTTGTACTATATGAAAATATATAATATTGTCTTTCCTTAATTCAAACAAACAGAAGTGTCAATTTGTCTTCCAATTTGGTAAATTTGAATAGTGGACAAAAAACACTATACTTAGATTATCCATGTAAAATATTAAACTCAATTTATAATATGATAGTCCTTTTAATTTGTTAAATTTATAAAAATAATTATCCAATATTTTGATGATGTGGATTGTTTTAGTTGAATATCTTACATGTATAATTTATATATAATATTATTTTCTGTCTACTCTCTCAATTTACTTAATTAGAAGTCAAATTAGCAAAGTCTATTTACTTGAATTAATAAAATGGTATTTTCATATAGTCTAGGGATTAAATCGAACAATTACCAAAAGTTTAAGGACTACTTTACATATCGATCAAAGTTTACATATTTGACCAAAAAAAAAAAAAGTTTACATATTTGAGAAATTTGCAATAACTTTTATGAAAAATAATTCGACCCAGCAAAGTTACAAAAATGACCTTATCATGTATCTAGAATTTCATCCCACAACATTTCTACCCTGTGGAATAATCCCAGCCGTCCATCACGTGGGACGTCTTCTAGGGTTCTTTTTAAGGCTCCCCCATCTTCGCCATCGCTCGGCCGTCTCTTCCGCTTCCGCTTCTCCTCCAGAGCTCCGAGCCTGCCGCGACAATGGTGAGTGCGAGAAACTGCTTTAGATTCACTATGCTCTGCTCCTCGTAGCTTCGCTGGTTCGTGCGCCGCAGTCTTTTCGATTTCTCCGAAGGAGCCGAGGAAATCGTGTCGAGCGTGACCGGATTTGGTCGGTTTTGAGTTTGAGAGTAGCCTCTTTCGAGCGAGCGCGAAGGATCCGAGTAGTGCCCGGATGTGGATGAGTGTTTCTTGTTCATTCACTCGTTGAAAGAATGAATTTTGTGAAGGCGTTTCCTTTGGGTAGTTTCTGGTCGCCGTCTCTTCTTAGCTTGGCGTAGAATGGATGGATGATCCTGTTTTTGTGGCGGCGGCGGCTTTTGATTGACTCGCGATTCGTTCGATTTGGCGTGGGTTTTGTGGGATTCGCGTCTTCCCTCAGTGCATCTGATCAGGGGACATTTGACAAGCGTAGCTTGTTTAAAGATGGGTTTTTTCGAGCGATATTCGGAGTGATGTGTTTTTTTGAGTCCTTATTGGCTTCTGTGTGAAGTCGTTTAGCATGTTTAGTTCTCCTTGTTTTACTGAATGTTCTGTTTCGTGTTCTTTCCGTATCTGATTATACATGCCCTTGCACTGTGTATCAGGTATTTGTCAAGTCTCTGAAGAGCAGGGCTTACTTTAAGAGGTACCAGGTCAAGTACAAGAGAAGGAGAGGTATATAGGATTATGTCCTCAGCTGTGGGAGTTGCATGGGGTTAGCATTATCCGGCTGTTTTTTATGAAATGGTTTCCGTGTATCTTTGCAGATGGGAAGACTGACTATCGGGCTAGAATTCGCCTGATTAATCAGGACAAGAACAAGTACAACACTCCCAAGTATCGCTTCGTGGCGCGCTTTGTATCCTATAATGCGGTTGGCGCTGTTCATTGGTGGGTTTATTGTAGGAAATATAGTGGCTGTAAAGTCCAACAAAAACCTGAAAGACATGCATTTTCTAACTGGGGCGTGCCTTTGATGTAGAAAGTTTTTGGTGATCTGAAAAAAACCATTAAAAGTTTTCAGTTGAAGGAATTGAATGTTATGTTTTTTACCATCTCATACGTAGCGTATTTGGAACCTTAACCTTTTTGTAGTCCAATAAGTTTATTGTTGCGCAAATAATATCAGCTAGCATTGCTGGAGATCTTGTACTTGCAGCAGCTTATTCCCATGAGCTGCCTCATTTTGGACTTGAAGTCGGTCTGACGAACTATGCAGCTGGTATGTCCTCGTGTGTGTTCTGCTCTCTCTCTCTCTCTCTTTCCCCCTTTGTCTGACACATATACTCATTCCCTGCTGGCACATAAGCTTGTTAGGTTCTTTTATCAGTATGTACATATTCTGACCTTTTGGGCTAAATCTACCCATCTTTTCAATGGATTAGCATATTGCACTGGACTTCTCTTGGCTCGTCGGGTTTTGAAAAAGCTTGAGATGGACCAAGAATATGAGGGCAGTGTTGAGGTACATTTATTACTAACGATTGTCCATTTTCCTTGATGAGCCATTTTGACTTACGGAAGTTGCATTTTGTTGTTCTCAGGCAACTGGAGAGGATTTCTCTGTTGAGCCTGCTGAGACCAGGAGGCCATTCCGAGCTCTTCTTGATGTTGGTCTTTTGAGAACGACCACTGGAAACCGTGTTTTTGGTGCGCTCAAGGTATGATAAGTGTTTTCCATGCCTGTATCTTCATGTGAACGTGATATGCTGACAGAGAACTGTC
This sequence comes from Eucalyptus sp. ANBG9806169, assembly GCA_014182395.1. Taxonomy (NCBI): domain Eukaryota; kingdom Viridiplantae; phylum Streptophyta; class Magnoliopsida; order Myrtales; family Myrtaceae; genus Eucalyptus; species Eucalyptus sp. ANBG9806169. The sequence continues at coordinate 3,177,321 of CM024573.1, forward strand.
ATTATATATGCACCAGATGGTTTGTCTGGAAATATTCACACACATCTTCTTCTTCTCAGGGAGCATTGGATGGTGGTTTGGATATTCCACACAGTGACAAGAGATTTGCTGGTTTCTCAAAGGACAGCAAGAAGCTCGATGTAGATGTTCATCGCAAGTACATCTATGGTGGGCATGTTGCTGCTTACATGAGGGTATCTTGTGCTTTTGTGCGATTCTGATGTTTTATCCCATAATTCTCCTCCTTGTTGTGGTTGCGAGCTGAATTTCTCTGGTATGTTTGCATATTTATTTAGACATTGGCGGAAGATGAACCTGAGAAGTATCAGTCTCACTTCAGTGAGTACATCAAGAGAGGACTTGAGGCAGATGACCTTGAAGGGTTGTACAAGAAGGTTCACGCTGCTATCCGTGCTGATCCTACTATGAAGAAATCTGAGAAGGAGCCACCTAAGGAACATAAGAGGTGGGTGCATATATACGCTGACCGAAAAAATGACTGGTGTTTTACATAATGCTGTGGGTGTTGTGCTTTTCATTTCTTTTCTTGTGCCCAAGGTTTGCTGGACTTTAAAATCTCGAGGTTTTTTATAATTATCAATCTTTTTCACTAAATTAAGGACTTTCTTGCCTTACAAGAATACTTATTCTCACTTTATTTAGAAATAATTTCTTGCTGGGTTTCGTTTATTGTGTTGATATAACTGAATTGCCTTGCGTTTGAAATTGTTGGCATCTGCTTGTTCAGTTGTGTCTTGATCTAGAAGTGTTCTATGTACTGACAGACGAGTCATCTTTTCTTGCCAGATTCAATTTGAGGAAGTTGACGTACGAGGAGAGGAAGGCGAAGCTGGTCGAACGACTTAATGCACTCAATTCAGCTGGAGCGGATGACGAGGACGAAGACGAAGACGACGAGTGAATGGGTTCTCCATAATGGACCTGAAGCTTTGAGAGATCTATTTTTGCCCCCCTAGTGAATCAGCCTTTTAGGATTTTGGTCCCTGTTCTTTTTTTTACACCGTTACCATTTGCAGGTTGGAATGTTTCCGAAGCATATGCCGTCTCTTATTGGAGAAGTTAAGCTTGGGTATGGAGTTATTTCTTGTTTCGACTCTAATGCTAAATGGACGATTAGCACATTTGGTTGTTGTGCCAGGGCAATTTTCTCTGAGTACACACCCCCTGTGCTTTTACTATTACATGAATCTGGACGAGGTAGTGCTTTGGCATTGTTTTGGCTCTCGTTACTATGAATGACAGTTCGAACGTTAATCAAATGTGCATGTTTGTAGCTCAATTTAATGTTACACAAAATAAATTGGCGTTGCTGTCCCGCGATGTCGGATGTGCAATTAAGAATATAACATGACGAGTACTTCCAAAAAGAGATGAATGTTAATGAGAGGTCGTATGGGCATTGTCAATGTGGCATTGGATCTTCTTTGACGTGATAAATCCATGTTTGTAATGATTTAAACAGCACTAAAACTTTGTAAGTTGCGACGGTTCGATGTGTAACGGGGTTGGGGCATGGAAACCAATATTAATGATTTTGGTTCGGCAGGCGATGCTTGAAAGTTGAAATCAACCCTTAACTCTTTTGTAATCTGTTCTATTTTATGTCTAAGCTTACTAGCAGATTTTTGTCATGCTTTGAACCTCACATCTGAAACTGCACGAAAGGTGGGGGCAATACCAGTTAATCTCCTATTTAGGCTTTCCAAATCTGCTCCTTATTTTCTTAAAGGATTATATATCATATCTATTATTAAGTAAGAAATGATTTGCACTTGAATCACTATCAATATATTGACACATGTTGCGCATATATTGATGAAAGGATAAAAAGAAGTTATTCAGAATCAGGCTCCGTTCGTTATAGAAAAAAATTGATCATTCGAAAGTCATTTTGCAAAAAATAACAGCAGAATTTTGATTATTAATGAAAATATTGTAATATAAAATTATTGTCTATAATGAAAAAAATTATTCTTTGATTAATTATTTCAAATGATATAAGTTGTCATTTTTAGAAAAATGTTATCCAAATCACGTGTCTCCTAACCAATAAACAGAGCCTAAAAGAAAAAGGGCATAGCGAAATACTTTTAATTTATTTTATTTATCATTGTATATTCTAATTATTAAACTTCATAACATTTCTAAGCAAAAATAAAATAAAATAAAAGGACTCGATTAAATCAAGGTATACCGGTCAGGAAGCTGAACGTTGGTTACTCATCATTTCGTCTTCCTCGCAGAAGAAGAAGAAGAAGAAGAAGAAGAAGGGAGAGATGTTGGGGCGATGCTCGATGCTTCCGTCGTCGAGCGACGTTCAACCGTTGCAGAGCTTGAGCGGGATTCAGCATCTCGCCGAATCGCGTCGCTTCAAGGTATACCCAGAACACCGAAGCAGATGATGCTCCGTACACCATCTGCAAGTTCCTTTCTTTTGGACTGATTACGTCGTGGGTCTTCTTCTTTTCCGAGAAAAATCGTCGAGCATTGCATCTTTTCTTGCACTTCTCATGAGATGATTAGGGAACAAAACAAAAGAATTTGGCGGAGACCTGTTCAATTTGCTTTTGGGTCAGGACTGTAGGAGCATTCATCTTATGCGTGTGATCCTGTGTGGCGAATTTGACTCGCCAGCATGTGCTTGTCAAGAATTGTGATGGGCTGTCGATGAAGCAGAGCAAAGATTGGATTTTGAAGGCAGGGAGGTAGGGCGGGAGGGGAAATGCTGTTGGTATGTAATCTGAAGGGTGTGTTATCCTCTGTCTACCCGTTCTTGCTCCTTTGAATGTTGGAAAACTAGATGGCCGCCATCATGAGCTCATAACAAGCTCGTTAATTGATATTCCCATCCGCACGCAATCTTCGGTTCCTTTTTAGCTTAGTGCTCATGCGTTAGGTCTGACCTGGTCCACTGCAATTGCCATGTCAGCAGCAACATTCGTCAGCTTTTCCTTGGCTGCTAACAATCTTGGAAATAATTTTCCCGACTCAGATGATACTCTCATGCTTTTAAAGCGTGGGGCTTAGGCCACTTGAGCATTGCTTCGGCTTTTGATGTTTCTGTGAAATTGAATGATGAGAAAATTACGTCGCACTGATTGTCCCCTTGTGTGATGGTTTCTAAGCCTCTCAAGTTTCAAGCACCCTATTTATGTGTCTGGGATGGTCATTAGAGTCTTTGTTGTGTGCCAGTACATCTTAGACGCAAGCAAAACTTTTACAAGTTAAGCAGCAAATCTCGTCCAAATAATTAAGTATTGATGAATTAAGATTCATTAGTGGAATTACTTTTGAAAAGGTTTGGCAAGTTGAAGTCAACCAAACCATTCATGAGTTATCTGTTGCATGCTTTTCTCTTGCATTTCACTTGACCACTCAACTCTTGCTTACTGAATATTGAGGTCCTCACAATTGATTTGGGTCACTACACTTGCATATTATGAAAGTCTCATTGGCTTTTGCAATAATCTCCTTAGGCCTGGTTCTTGGATCAGTTTGGTGTCCTTCATGATGGCAAACAGCCTTATCCTGGAGCAATTTCAACATGTATGTTTCCATCCTCTTATTTGGTATAGTGATATGCCATTAGTCAGCTGATAGCAGCAGTTATTAAAAACTTTTATTTGGCTGACAGTAGAAAAACTAGCAAGTAGTGGTGCAAAGATGGTGATCATAAGTAATTCCTCTAGGCGTGCATCGACGACCATGGAAAAGATGAAGCACCTTGGATTTGATCCTTCTCTCTTTGTGGGAACCATCACCAGTGGAGAACTCACATATCAGTACTTAAAGAGGTCTGTTATCCTCTTCTATTACTTTATATTTGTGGTGGACTCCATTGTATGGCAAGTGGAATATTAGCATATGTCTTGAGCACATTAATACTATACTTTGTCATAACTACTGTTTGGATGGCAAAAAGTTGATTTACTTTAGCCTGCAGTTTTCTCTGTTGATTGTAACTTCTAGATGTTTTAATAACTTCTGTTCTCTTTTTTCAATTCATTGAGATAAAATCGACAACTGAGAAAAATTTGTATCATTTATATGACTTTTCTTTCAAATAAATAACTAGTCATCTACGAATGACTATGATTTATTTCTTCTAGTCATATTCGACAAAGTTCAGGAAAATCTTTGTAAATTGAATTAGTTTTATGACAAATAGACTAAGAGGAGTTACTTGGGATCACCATCACACACTCTCTCTCCCTCTTTCTCTCTCTTTCTCTCTCTGGGTATGAATATGAACATCAATGTCCTAACTGTCCATGATATCGTGTATTACTTTTCCTTGGAAGCTTACTCCTGTTCTCAAACTCATAGGAAATTATTTCTTGAAACAGGAGAGACGATGCTTGGTTTGCCGCCCTTGGGACATCATGCATTCATATGACCTGGAGTGACCGGGGTGCCATATCTCTAGAGGTTTAGAAACATGGTTGCTTCAGCATCCTTTGCCCACCCCAAGCAATAGAAAAAAATTTCATGAGTGCAGCTCTTCTTCTTATATGTTTCGTTCTCAATAAGTAAAAAAAATGAGAAAATTCTAGACTTGAATAAGATTTGAGGCCCGAAGAATTTGTTTATATGACCATAATTCTAGAAAGCCCATACTATGAGTACATCGCTGGATATTGGAAACTTCTATAAACATATGGTAAGTTTAAACCTGATTTCTTGTTTTAGGGCTTAGGCTTGAAAGTTGTGGAGAACGTTGCAGAAGCAGAGTTTATTTTGGCTCACGGCACTGAAGCTTTGGGTCAGGCTTCAGGTTCAGTACGACCCATGAAATTAGAGGATCTTGAGAAAATATTGGAGCAATGTGCAGCTAAAAGAATTCCTATGGTGGTAGCCAATCCTGATTTTGTGACAGTTGAGGCTAGAGCCTTGCGCGTAATGCCTGGTAAGATGTTAATGAAAATCTTTTCCGGCATATGAAAGTCTTGATGTATGTGGATTTATTTTCTTGGTTTTAACCTAAAAATTGTCTTTTAAAGCTTAGATATGGTGCATAAATTTATGTGGTTCGGTCACTTACTTTCAAATACATGAACAAGCATTTTTATTGCAGTGAATCTTTCACCCCAATCACTGGAACCCATAAATCAGAGGTTGTGGTGTATGCACTTATATCTGAGTGTTTGAAAGACTTATTAGCTTTATTTGATGCTTAACTTGGGAATTGACTGCTCTATGTTACTGATTTTTTCAAATTATAATAGCTCACATGTAGCTATAGTTTGCTGTCGGCAATTTAAGAAATTTACTGAAGGATGTAATGGTCTGTACCTTATTCAGTGTGAGATGATCTTTTATTGTTTTCCATTGGTTATGGATTCACTTCTTCTAAATTCAGAACTTTCAGTTTATAGAAGCATTTAGGTAGGGTAACTGATATCCATTTTGTCAGGTACATTGGCATCCAAATATGAGAAGCTTGGAGGTGATGTCAAATGGATGGGGAAGCCTGGTAAGGTGAGATTATTTTTGGTGTTGTTTTTGCCAGCATCCTTCATTCACTTTAAAGGACAAATAATATATGATCCTTTAAAGCAGACTCCTAAGTTCTGACTTAGTGCTTCAAAAAAGTTGAAGTTTGGGTGCATGTATGCATGTTCAAAGATATGAGGTACATGTGACATTAATGAGATTATGACTTGATACCATTCAGCTACTGTGTTTCAGAACTGTGCGCCTGAGTGGGGAAAAACCTGTAAGGATATAGCTTTTATTGTGTTTTATAGATCCATTTGGCATAGTGGTGTTCATTTTGCATAATTCTCCTGCGTCTCCCCTTGGTTTTGCCAATTAAGCAACGTAATAATGTGTCATAAACTGTATCTTCAAGGAACTGTTAGATTTTAGGAACTAACCCTGGTCAGGGTCACACTCAATGACGTTCTCTGTGTCAATCTCTAGGATAAGTTTTTCGTCATTTCCTACGTCTACTTTATTATGATCACTAATGTTGTAGAATGTCGCTTTCCTGTTGAACCAGATCATCTATGAAGCAGCAATGAAGATGGCCGATGCAGATGCTTCTGATTGTATAGCAGTAGGAGATTCTCTCCACCACGACATTAAGGGTGCAAATGCAGTTGGAATCCAATCTGCCTTCATCACGTGTGGAATACACGCCTCTGAACTTGGACTCAACAGTTTCGCAGAAGTTGTGGATCTATCTCGTGTCTCAGCTTTAGCGTCCAAGTGTAGTTCTTGTCCATCATACGTGTTGCCTTCATTTACCTGGTAGGGTAGATTCCAGTGACTCTTTTCATGGTATTATTTTTTTGAGTAGATAATATTTACAGGAAATTATTCACTTTTGGGGGGACAACTATTAGAAAGTATTTGTAAGGGAATGAGAGGAGTTTTGACTCTGATTTACTTGGAGACTACTCATGCTTGAGCAATGGACTGTATCTGTTTGCCATCCAATGTCCGACCGACATGATTCTTGTGTCAAATGACAAGACTTTGGTTCTTACTACCTGTTCAGTTCACATGATGGCGATTTCATTCTGAGTCTATTCCTGATAGAACGGTTATTCGAAATTATTGTGCTGGACTCTTTCAACAATGTCAGTAATAACAGTAGCAGCTACATGATGCAACATCCTGCGGATGCAAGGGCTGTCACTGTTTGCCCCATTTCCCACCCAAGACAGAACTTCTCGAAGAGCTCAAAAGGTAAGACTTTCCTCACCCCGACGCTCAAACAAGCCACATGGTGATCTTAATGAAGCATAGACTGTAAGAAGATATGCTTGGGGAGAACTAAGGACTTCATTGCCATTGCATCTTGCACGTCGTAAAGACAACAGGCTGTGAAATATCTTTTGCTAGTTTAATGAGAGTCTGTTTGGTAACATTTCTCTTTAGAGAAATAATTTCTTTTCAGATATAATTTCTTTCTATTTTTGTTCCCTGAAATAATTTGTGAGTAAAAGAACGCATTTAGTAACAACACAAAATTTTTATTCTCATAATAAAAAAAGAATAAGAATGTGTTTGGTATGACCTACAATTTTTTTTTTTTTTTGTAATGTAGAATTTTTTTAAAAATTTTTAAAATTTTTTTAGATTTTCTTTTTTCCCTCTTCTTCTTCTTGCTCCTCCTCTTGCTGTGGCAAGCAGCCGGTGATAGGTGGTGGAGGCCACGGATGGCAAGAGGTGAGGAAGAAGAAAAAAAAAAAAAAAGAAAAAAAAATGAAATGAAATGAAAGAGAATGACTTATTTGTAGATTTTATTTGTGGGAACAATAGGGCTTCGTTTGGCAATGTTTCTATTTTTCTGTTTTGTTGTTTTTTTGCTTTGCGTAATAGAAAAAGAATAGAAATCTGTTCGATAACGTCAATTAACTTTTCTATTTTCCGGAATAGAAAAGTGGTTAGGGAATATATTTGGAATAGAAATGCTAAGAAGAAAAAAAGTATTGTCTTGCAATTTTTAGAAATAAGTAATTTTTCTTTCTTTCTTCTTCCTTGCCGCTTGTCGCTGCCGCCGCCGTGTGGTGGCCGGTGCCGTCCACCGGCTGGTGGCTAGCAATGGACGGGAGTGATGGCCGATGAAGAAAAAAAAAAAAATAAAAGGATAAAAATTCTTAAAAATAAATAAATACGTTACAAAAAAAAAAATTGTGAATTGTACTAAACGTATTCTTATTATTTTTCTATTCCGAGAATAGAATTTTGTGTAATTGCTAAATGCTTTCTTTTACTTAAAAATTATTTTAGGGAATAGAAATAGAAATAGAAATTATTCCAGGGAATAAAAATAGAAAAAGTTTATTTCTGAAAAGAAATTGTTCCTCAAAATAGAATTGTTACCAAATAGACTTTTTTATTTTTTGTTTATGTTCCAAATCCATTCCCCGGCTACTTTTCTATTTTGGGGAATAGAAAAATTAGTTGATGTTATCAAATGGATTTCTGTTCTTTTTTTGTTTCGAGAAACAAATGAATAAAAATTGAGAGAAATAGGAATGTTACCAAATGGAGCCTAAGAAACCAGTGGATGGGCACGCCCATTGCTTGTGCATCCTAAAAAATAAATGTGTAATGCTTTTTTTTTAACAATCTAGGATACAAGCATATAGATTTGGCTATTTACAAGCTTGTGAAACACCCTTCAAGTCTCACGTATCGGTTAAGTCCGAGTCTTTAACCTATATGGGTAGTTCTCACTTAGAGCAATTTAAGTGCAGGCAAAAACCTTCCGAAGCTTAATTACGGCATCAATTCCAATAAATGATGTACAAAGTAATAGGATGATTTGGATAATTACCATTGAAGTCTGTTATTATTGTTTATGTGGATGTTTTCCCCCGTGCAGTCATCCCATTCAAAATGAATGGCATACATGGAGGGCGAATGCAATTCAATAAGCTTAAAAAATGCTTGAATTTCCATGAAGTATAAACACCGGTGTACCATCAAGTTGTGCACTCAATCATCTTTGTGTAGACCTTTCAAAATGGATCTTAAACCCCATATATGACCCATTTAAACATAGATGGGTCATTTCAATTTTGAAGTGCTTATCTTACATCGATTTTAAATTTAAAGACTAAGATAAATATATCTAAATGGATTGAGTTCTTTGGAACCCATTTCCAATCCACTAAGCTCAAGCACACACTCTTTCTCTTCAATCTTATAAAAATATTTTAAAAAATTGAAATTATTATTATTTCTTTTTTTCCTTATTTTTTATTTCTTCAACCTTCTTCCATCTTCCTCGGCAGGTGGCAAGCCATGGCGATGGCTAGGCAAGGGACGAGCTCGCTGATCGAGCAAGGCCAAGTCCTTGTTGAGGTTTGGCACTAGCAAGGCTTGAGATGGCTTATGGCTGGTTGTCGATAGAAAAATAAAAAAGAAAAAAATGAATAGAAAAAAAGAAAAAAATAAAATTCTATTTTAAAAAATAAAAAAAAAAAAAAGAGTGCACGGAGGAAAATCAAATCAAATTTTCAGTACCAAATGCCATAAAATATTCTCTAATTTATTTTCAGATTTTAGGCAAACATTAGAATATATTGCTATTTTCCTAGAAAAGAATTTGTGGAAAACATTTAAAATAAAACGAAGCCTCAAATTTTTCAAAAAAATTGTAAAAATTATCCAATAGATTTGTATTGTATGAAAGTGTATTAGCAATGCCATTTTTTTTTTTTTAAATCATAAGAAACAAACTTTCCTAGAGTTAGTTAAATGGGTTGGGTCGAGTATGGATTGGGTATGGATTCGTCGGGTATGGGTCGAGAAATTTGTATTATGATAAATGGGTCAAAAATAGCTTAAATGAGTTAATTTGGATCGGATTATTTAACTTGGCCCAAACCCAATTCAATCCACCCGTTTAACAGGTTTACGATAGAAAGACTATGCACTACAAGGGTCTAAACCTTTCCTCATTCTACTATCAAGAATCATAATTTTTTTTTTTTGGTTTAATAAGATATCCTAAGTTTTCGAATGTGGCTCAATGTGAAGCTTCAGTGCCATGTCAACTAATTTTTTCTTATGTGTAGGAGGGCTTTAGGTTCATGGAAATCACAAAAAACACGATCTTGACTATAAAGGAAACTCTAATTTATGGGAACAATGATCTTAAATATAAGCAAGCAGTAACTCACCAGATTAACACCATTGTTGGTGCCAGAGGTTACTACTCAAACTGAACAAATTGCGTAAAACTGCTTTGGGTGAGGACACTTGTACTGATTAAAGATCTGAATTAATCGTTCATGAGACTTGTAGAATGTTTTATGAACTTTTGTATGGTTAAATGTATGCACTTGTGTTTTTAAGTCATCCATGCAAGAAAAGCAAATAAAATAAAATCTAGATTTTTTTTTTTTTGGTTGTTTTTTTTTTTGGGGGGTGGTGTGTGACTCTCCATCCTGCATATCGTGAAGAAGGAAGGTTTCATCTAATCAATGGAACATAGATTACATTAAGCTCTCTACAAATTATTCAAGTTAATACCAGCTCACAGTTTGAAAACCAAGCACTCTGCAAGACATGAAGCTCATACATATAGATTTTTTTTCGTTATTAATTAGTAAATGTCATATATCCAACGTTGCGCTCCTCGATAGCTAGATAGAGAAGAAAGATACCTTGTACCTCTGAAGGACCTATTCGTCACTGATTTGGGGTTCTGATGGTAGATGTTGCTGAGGTCATACACTGACGTACGCGCATGATTCTGCTTTGGAAAAAAGTCCTCGTGGTTTCGAGAGAGATGAAGCTCGTAGTCCTCTTCTTGCACGCGTGCATACATATATAAGGATCTGATCATTGGAAGACATATTACATCAAGCACCCTGCAAATTGTTCAAGTTGGTACCAGCACACTGTCTGAAAACCAAGCACTCTGCAAGATATTAACTCATACATATTATCTTTTTTTTTTTTATTATTAATTAGTAAATGTCAAATATCCAACGTTGTGCTCCTCAAGAAAATATATCTTGTACTTCCAAAGGACATATTCGTCGCTGATTTGCGGTTCTGATTGTAGATATTGTTGAAATTATACACGGACGTGCGCGCGCGATTCTGCTTTGGAAAAAGTCCTCATGGTTTAGAGAGAGATGAAGCTAATAGTCAACTTGCGTGCACACATAAATAATGATCTAATCATTGAAGACAGATCACATCAAGCACTCGACAAGTTGCTCATGTTGGATCTCATTGGCCACAGAAAAGAAAAAACAAGTCGATGGGGCACACTGTCCCTGCTTCCGTCTCTCCTATTTCTCCTCCTCTTATGCGGACGCTGCCTCCGTCCATTGAGATGATTAGTTTGAATATCACCCATCGGTATGCCTTCTGCTCTTGCCTAGTGCTTGAAATTTGTTGCCTTACTTTTGGGACGATTGGCTACCCTTTATTTTGTGCATCCTTGAGAGAGAGATGCTTGAGTAGAAAAAAGCAAACATCATAATACCAGATCTTTTTCCTTGCCGCTGTAAAACGTCGCTCGCCTTCACCGGTTGCCGTTAGCCATTGCGTGTAGGGAGGGTACAAATCCATCCCCGTTCTTCTCTGTTTTGTGTTCGGAAACCTTGAAGAGGCATTGCCGTGTTTGATTGTTGTCCATAGTTTGGATTAAAAAATTGCCTTCACTTTGAACGTGAGACTTGCACATGACATGTTCGACAAATTGTTCTAGAGATGTATTTGTAAAACAAATACTTTCTGCAGTCAAATCCAAAGATTAATCGTTGTGGTTTGCATGCTATAAACCGATTAGTGGTCATTTGGAGTAATTTTCAAGAAATTTTTCTGTCATGAGATTCTCTTCTGCCCCCATTTTGAGAACGGAGAAAACACCAACACCAGTTTAGCTTTGAGCATTTTCTTTCATAACAAAGACCTGTGCTGTACCTTCTTTGCTTGTCCTCTATTTTAGGCAAATGGCAACTTGTATACTGGTGGTAAAATTGCCATAGAAATATCGTGTCTTCTTCTGTTCTTTGTGCTGCTTTTGGTGGTATACACATGTTGCATAAGAAGGGGAGGCGTGATTATGACTTTACACTACTGATATCTCCAAGGTTGGTTTTAGATAAACTTAGTTTGAAAACTAAACTAACACCGAGATTATCTTTGAGTAACAAACGTGATTGAATTAAGTGATTGTATGACATCGACAGCCCGGCTGAATGGAGCGTTGGAGTAATAGCCAACACAACCACCAAAAATTGTTATGGCGAGACAATGCCGATGAGTAGAACTACATATCAAGGTGAATACCTAGAACATATGAGACTGGTAGATGAAGTACTTAAAAGACATGCATAGTCCAACAATGTCGGCATATCTTCTCTACATAACAATGCTCTCAGCTTTGCCAAAAGACGGACACACTTCTATCTACAACGGCAAACTAAGCCCAACGTAAAGAGCTCGCTAGGAGATCGTTATGCTGATTGCAGCTTGCCTAATACTTGGAACCAACTTTTTTTTTTTTTGACCCGGGAGCCGCCGTACAGTCGGCAACCGACGACATAAACCAAGGGCACTAGCGCGGGGGCCCACCTCCCACGGCACCCCACTTAAGTCGCGCAATGAGTGCGAGAAGTTTCGAACCTCTACTCTCTCGGATGAAGGGTCAAAGCGCGAACCAACTTTTTTTATAGGGCTTTGTTTTACTAATTTTCATTTGTTATCATGTTCGCTTACTGTAACAATTTACTTCTTTGCCTCCCCCTGCAATTCTATTGGGGAGCATGAATGTGAAAATATCTCCTTTGTCATGTAAAGATGACTAAAAGCATATTGCTTTTGCTAGGAACTAAGGTGGCTCGTTTCTACTTAGCATTTACCTAGTTTTTTCTTCTTCTTTTTTGCCATAGCATCTACCTAGTTAACTAGTTAGATTATGCTAGACTTTGGTAGATCATCCTTTTTATGATGAAAAAAATCATATTTTTTGTTGCATAATTTCACGGTGGGAGACTTTTGAGCCCGTTGATTTTGGCAGGACTTGAATTTACAAGCTGGAACTAGTTTCTTCTCTTATTTTGCTTAACAATAAAAACACACACACATATAGGAAAAATCACATAAGTAAATATTGGAAAGCAAAACTTAAGCGTGGAATCATTATGCGAAACTACATGTTCAGAAGGGTAAGAACATTGGTACCTAAGAAGAAAAAAATGATTTGGCAAGCTAGTTGGCGTAAACAGGAGCACATAGTCTATACTAAAGTTTAGATACAAGCTTTGATCATACCATGACACAAATCTCTTGCTGCCTAAAGCAAACTTAACAAGATTTTGAAACTAATGTCAAGAAGCTAGAGAATAGAACTCATTGAATTCTAATACATCTGGAATTCTCATACATCACATCCAAACTAGAACACAATTATTTACTTGATGTTGACATGAGTTGACTAGTAAAGCTTGCAAAATGAAGCTGGCACAGTACTGCCATCCATAGAAAAGCAAATACTACTTTCGGATTGCTAGTCCCGCAGCATTAACTTCCATCATACTCCTTATGTCCCCTCCAACTTCCGAATGCACCATTCCAACATTACCAGCCGCCACATGCTTGTCATAAGGTGAAAGGTGAACCCCAAGTGCAACCTTGCCAGAAGGATCAACATTATTCAACCACGTGGCGTCCCACTCAATAGCCTTCGAAGTGTTGCATGCTATACTCGATCCTCTAGGAATAGTCAATCTTGTTGAGTTTTGCATGATCAGAAAAACATGATATACTGACAAATATTCACCGACTATAACAACAAATCAATACATCATTCATGTTGAGCGTTAACATCATCGTTTTATGAAATAAGTGATCCCTCCTAGACCTACTCAATGAGCGAGATTCATCCCAGGAGATGTGGAAAAAGAACACAAATTAGATGAATTATCTACCTATCAAACGATGTAGTGAAGTAAGAAGCATCAGAGTGAGACAATCAAAGAAAACAACAGGGAAAATGTCAAAGAATGTCTTTGAAGTTTCCACCGAACCACACTTGACCTTCCCCCGAGTCTTGCCGTCCTAGCTGAGGTTGTTTGCTTCTGTTTTGCAGCCATTTCCAACTAAGAATAGTAAGAAGAAAAGTGGGTTTCCAGCAAGTTTTGAAACCCTTTTTGGAGGTGTTTCGGGTCTCGAACCTTAGGCCCGTTTTGGAGTTAAACGTCCATTGTGACATTCCCGACGTTTCAATCCTAGCGGATTGAAAAACGGGTGAATTTAGTTCACTAATCCTTACTTAGTAGACTAATAATGCTTAAGGGTTGATTAGTGTTAATTAAGTAGGATTATGTGGTTTAATTATAGTAGATTAGTGATTATTAATTAATAAATGGTCGGAAAAATCTAAAGCTACCCTCAATAAATAGTAGACCACGTTTACTTGCTAAATACGCACTCAATTTGTCTAATTTGCATCACAATTGATTAATAAATACTAATCTAACCACCTAAACCTAATTAAATAAAACTAAACAACCATTAAGTGTAACTAGCCCACTAAGCAAGGATTAGTGAGATTACTCATCGGAATCGCGCGCAACTCGGATCAATACGACGGGCACGGCACGAGGAACGATACTTCCCAATGCATGGCTCGAGTTTGGGGCCCGGAAACGGCCCAAAAGCGAGCTCGAAGTTGCTGGAAACCCACACGGCGGGTGGCTGTCCGGGCTGAAAAAAAGGCACAAAACAACCATAGACCACTTCCACAAGGGTGGCAAGGTGCGGGGGAGGGCCGGTGGAGGTTTGGCAGCGTCGGACGGTGGCTGGAGGTGGCCGGATGGGGTAAAACAAGGGTTGGGCAGAGGCGAATCCGCTCGGGGAGGACGCCTGGACGCGAATGATGCAGTGTTGGAGCGCGCGACGTGCGTGGGCGGTGGTGCGGGTGGCATTCCGGCTGCGGTGCGGCGATGACGGAAAGCGGCTCCGGTCTTTGGCGAGCTACTGTCTTCCTTTTCCTGGTTCATTGGTCCGCGCGAAGAAGAAGAAAGAAAGAGGGGGGTTCGGTCATGTGGGGGAGTGGGGAGAAGAGAGAGGAGAGAGAAAAAGAGACAAGAAGAAGGAGTTTTTAACTAGTCAAAAGTAAAAGAGAGAGAGAGAGAAGCCAATTTGAAATTAGCAAGGGGCAAGCGGTCGGTGGGGGGTGCGCACGAAGGGGAGGGAGAGGAGAGAGAAGAGGGAAAGAAAAGGGAGAGAGAGAAAATGGAGAAAAAGAAATAGAAAAAGAAAATAGTATAATAATAAGAAAATTACCTTATTCTTACTATTCCTATTATTTTCCATTTCTCTTACCCTTTTTATTTTCTTCCGGTCTTCGATTTTTCCTCTGATAATTTCTTTCCTGAAATTTCGGACTCGTCAATAATTTGACGGACGATGAGACGAGGTTCTAAAAATGAATTATGACACGCTCGAATATTCGATTCCCGAAATCGAGTTCAATTCCGTGGTTAAAATCGATCAGACGCGATTTTAGTCCAATCCAACCAATTAAGTAGCTTTTAGGGATTTTTACCGCGGATACATCCCTTAACAGCTTCACTAAATAGGTTAGTTAACTCGTGAGTGATCGGCTCAAAGAAAAAGGACCGTAAGCATGTCGACGAAAGGCCCATTTCACTATATCGGAACGGGGTCGAATTTTGGGATGTCACAGCAGCCGTCGCTAGCCAAACGCCAGCCGCACGTCGCCCCATTGAACCACCGGTCGCGCCACCACCTGGCCGCGTGTACCATTCGCTCGCGATCCTGACCCCTGCAACTTCTGTTCGGTTGCTAGAGGGACAGATCGGTCACCGTTAACGACTGAAGAGGCCGCCGGAGCAGCCGTGCACCCCACCGAACCGCCACTTGACCTTCCCTCGAGCCTTGTCGTCCTAGCCGAGGTTGTTTGCTTATGTTTTGCAGCCATTTCCAACCAAGAATAGCAAGAAGAAAAGTGGGTTTCCAGCAAGTTTTGAATCCCATTTTGGAGGTGTTTCAGGTCCCGAACCTTAGGCCCGCTTTGGAGTTAAACGTCTCTTGTGACGTTCCCGACGTTTCAATCCTAGCGAATTGAAAAACAGGTGAGTCTAGTTCACTAATCATTGCTTAGTAGACTAATAATGCTTAAGGGTTGATTATTGTTAATTAAGTAGGATTATGTAGTTTAAATATAGCAGATTAGTGATTATTAATTAATAAAATGTCGAAAAAATCTTGAGCTACCCTTAATAAATAGTAGACCACGTCTACTTGTTAAATACACACTCAATTTGTCTAATTTGCATCACAATTAACTAATAATCACTAATCTAACCACCTAAACCTAATTAAATAAAACTAAACAACCATTAAGTGTAACTAGCCCACTAAGCAAGGATTAGTGAGATTACTCACCAGAATCGCGCGCAACTCGGATCAATACGACGGGCACGGCACGAGGAACGATACTTCCCAAAGCACGGCTTGGGTTTGGGGCCTGGAAATGGTGTAAAAGCGAGCCCGAAGTTGCTGGAAACCTACACGGCGGGTGGCTGTCCGAGCTGAAAAAAAGGCATAAAATAACCACAAACCACTTCCACAAGGGCGGCAAAGTGCGGGGGAGGGCCGGTGGAGGTTTGGCGGCGTCGGACGGTGGTTGGAGGTGGCCGGACGAGGCGGAACAAGGGCTGGGCAGAGGCGAATCTGCTCGGGGAGGACGCCTGGACGCGAAGGTGGCGGTGGTGGAGCGCGCGACGTGTGCGGGCGGCGGTGCGGGTGGCAATTCGGCTCCGGTGCGGCGGCGACGGGCAGCGGCTCCGATCTTCGGCGAGCTACTTTCTTCCTCTTCTTGGTTCGCTTTCCGCGCGAAGAAGAAGAAAGAAAGAGGGGGTTCGGTCACGTGGGGGAGTGGGGGAGAAGAGAGAGGAGAGAGAAGAAGAAATAAGAAGAAGGGGTTTTTAACTAGTCAAAAGTAAAAAAGAGAGAGAGAGAAGCCAATTTGAAATTGGCAAGGGGTAGGCGGTCGGTGGGGGGGGCTGCGCATGAAGGGGAGGGGAGAGGAGAGAGAAGAGAGAAAGAAAAATAAAGAAAAAGAAAATAGTACAATAATTAGAAAATTACATTATTCTTATTATTACTATTATTTTCCATTTCCCTAGATAATAAAACAATGAGATAGAAAAGTAGGGCCATATTTTTTATATTGAAATTTATAACCAAACTTTTATACAAAGCACAAACCAGAGTACTTCACAACTATTCACAACTTTTACTCTTAACTCTATTCATATCAAAATGGAGTTCACAAAAGAAGATGGGATCTCAGTCCATCCGGATCGTACTCAAGATCCCTTTTGGTGCTATCTTCTTCTTCCAAAAATTTCCTCCTTAGGTTTCACCTCAGAGTTCTCCTCAGATTCCTCCTCCTCAGCTCCTCATCGAGATCCTAAAATGTTGTCCCACAACTGGGATGAGACTACGTCTCAGCGAGTTCTACCCCACTAAGACTCAATTAGGGAGCCAATACACTACTCGGTTGCCTAAGCACAGCACGAGTCAGAGGACTTACTTTGGCCTCAGTCTCAACCTGCAATTCAAGGTTATATACAACGTTTTATAAATCACAACGGACAAGCAATCAAATCATTAGTCAATCGAACTAGTTGATTACATGTCAGACAGACCATTTTAGGTCATTGACTCCACACCACAATTTCCCATATTGCACTCGGTCACAGAGCCACATCAATGCTCTCGGGCATCAAGTTCGCCAAGGTGACACAAATAACTGACGGTCTACGAGCGTTCTTTAAAGCGCCGTTTTCGCACAGTGATCTTCCCCATCACCGAACCACGCCCGTCACGATTCATAGGCAGTCTACATGCGTTCTTTAATGCGCCGTTTTCGCACAGTGATATTCCTCAATCACTAAACCACGCCTGCCACAAGTCATAGACAGTCTACGTGCGTTCTTTAAGGCGCCGTTTTCGCCAGTGATGTCATTAATCACCGAACCACACATGCCTATAACAATGCATTCAATAGACAAGTGCATGCGTTCTTTAAGGCATCGTTTTCGCCAGTGATCTTTCCCATCACCGAACCATGCATGCCTATAACAATGTGAGTACTAGACCGATACGTGTGTTCTTTAAGGCGCCGTTTTCGCCAGTGATGTCCTTAGTCACCGAACCACGTAGGTCCATACACCATGCCTGATCGGTCCAAACCCAAAGTACTTCTGATTCATTCTCACCATTCCACACACTTTATGACTTAACGAAGCATTAAAATGCTAAATAAATAAACTTGGCCATCTACTAATCAATAATTCAATCTCAATCAATTCTAATCAATATAGGGTAAATCCCTAAAATATCACAATTCAATTAATTCCAAGCAACGTAGAGCTCAAATAAATAAACGGACTGCGCCATGACAATCAGCACGAGATTTCGGTCGTTAGCCATCTCCGCCTTAATTTCCGAAAATTAATTAATTAATTAATTAATTTCGAAAATTAAATAATAAATATTAAAAATTCAATTTAGTTCAAAATAAAGCCCGATTAAATAAACGACTTCACCACTGTCATCAGCATAATATTCCGGTCGCTGGCCATCACAGTTGAATTTTCGGAAAATAAATAATTATTTAATTTAATTTCGAAAAATAATATTTAAATGCTAAAAATTCCACTCAGGCCCGAAATATCAAATTGAAGCACGATAAATGGTTGGAAAATTCCGGCTACCCTCAATAAATAGTAGACCATGTCTACTTTCAAATTACACATTCAATTTGACTAATTTACAACATAATCAACTAATAAACCATAATCAAATCACCTAAGCTTAATTAAATAAACTAAACAACCAATTAAATATAATTAACCCACTAAGCAAGGATTAGTGAGGTTACTCATCGGAATCGCGCGCAACCGGAACCAAATCGAAGGTCTCGGCGCGGGGGTCGATTCCTTCCAAAGCACGGCATGACTCCGAGGCCCGGAAACGGCTCAAAGCGGGCTTGGAAGTGGCTGGAACCCACTCCGTGAGGGGGCTGTGATGGTTGTAAAATGTCACAAAACAACCATAAAACACTACCACAAGGATGGCACGGCATGGGGGAGGGTCGGTGGAGGTCCGGCGGCTTCGAACGGTGGCCGGAGGTGGTTGAACGAGGCCGGACGAGAGGTTGGGCAGTAGCTGGATCACGCGGAAGCGGATTGAAAAACGGGCGAGTCTAGTGCACTAATCCTTGCTTAGTAGACTAATAATGCTTAAGGGTTGATTAATGTTAATTAAGTAGGATTATGTGGTTTAATTATAGTAGATTAGTGATTATTAATTAATTGTGATGCATGTTAGGAATATGGTTAGTGCAATTAGCTAGAGGATACCCTATAGTATTTTTTGAATGTTTCTCGGGATTTTTCCCGACCCGTCTCGAGCTCCAATTAGGTATTTAATAATTAACTTTTATAATTAATTAGTTATTTATTTATTTTTCGGAAATAAGGTTGGGATAGCCGAAGACCGAAATTTTATGCTGATTGTTGTGGTGCAGTCCGTTTATTTATTTGAGCTCTACGTCGCGTTGAATTGAATTAATTGTGATATTTTATATGACATCCCAATTTTTCCAATTTTTTTTTTAGTAAATTGAGACGGGCATTTCATCTGCACGCATATAGTCCATTTCCTTGAGTTGACCACTCATGTGAAAACCAGTTTATCAGGTGAAGTCGGTAAGAGATTCTAATGCATCAGACTTGATAATTTGACCATGAAACGACATTTCGACTGAGCTAATCTGCAATAGTCATTATGGCACAGTTAAAAATCGATTAGAAGCCGGAGATAGGTCGGCTTGACTGAGGCATGTGATCGAATGTGGGTGATTCCACCGTATCACACTATTCTTGCTCGGCCAAGACTGGACCGACTTTTCATCGATTGGTCCCCGTGTTCGTATTTGAAACCTCGAGATTACCACGACAACCGAGGCCGCCAATGTGTCAAAAGATGTACGTTGTGGATTGAGATTGATCAACCACAGGTCGAATGTATAAAAATTTCTAAAAGCTACCCGGTAGGTCATGACGCGCTAATATCGTGCCGGAGTGAAATTAACCGTGAAATTGTGACTGAATTAAGAAATTGGAAGTCCTGAGGTGTCATATACCTTATGAGGAACATGTATTAATTTTATGGATTTTAATTGGGCCCAATTGGAAGATAATTGAATGGAATTGAAGAAATCAATGTACGAGATTTCGTACCCCGGCGAAAAATGAAATTGGACCTATTGAAGATTGTTGTGGGAGATTTGAAGTTAGTGGCAGATGATATCATCTTGTCATGTGGCCATTTTTGGTTGGATTAAAAAGAAAAAAAAAAAGAAAATGGTCCCCTCCTTCTCTTTCCCCCTTTCTTTTCTTCCTCTTCCCCCCGTCGGTCCTCCTCCTCCATTTCTTCTCCTTGCTGCTTGGAAACCAGCAACCGGAGAGGCCCTGGAACGGAGCCAGCTTGCTATCGCAGCTGCAGCCGGAGTCGCTGCTCGCCGTCGCGCTGGACCGCCCGTCATCGCCCGTCGTCGCGCCGCGGCCTCGCGCGTCTCCGCCACCCTTCACCGCCCGTCATGCCCGCCACCCAGCCATCGTGCCGCCCTCCTCCGCCGTCTCGCGTCCGAACCACCACCGGTTCTCCTCCATTCGGCCATGGCAGGGGCTGAACTTCCAGCCTAGATTTGGAAGTTCAGGGCCCGTTTTGGCTGGCTTCTCAACCCCGTGCTCGGCCTGCCTTGAGGAAAGTTGATCCTCGCATTGACCCAGTCATTTTAGCTCGCTCGGCTCGCTAATCCGGTGAGTTTAGCTCACTAAATATTGATTAGAGGGTTAATGATGCCCTAAGTGTGCTTAGCCTAAGTTAATTATGTTTAGGTGGTTAGTTTAGTTTATTTAAGTGTGATTTGAATTAAGAGATTTAATTAGTTTTAAGTGTGTTTAGTTTAAAGTTAAGTAGATTTATTTAATATAAGCCTTGATGTGACTTAATGTGTTTTATTTTTTTATTTATTTTAATGTTTCGAAATTCTGGAAAAGTTAATAATATATTATATTCCGAAAATCATTAAAATATTATTATTTAATAAAAAAAACTCGAAAAATTATTTTTGACCCAAATTACTTAGAATTTCGTGCTGATCGTCGCTTTACATTTAGAATTTGAATTTGATGAATGTATGTGGCAAATTGAGTGTTGATTGTGATAAATAGAGTTTTTAGCCATAAAAACTCAAGTGTTGAATTTTGATGTAGAAATTTGATTGTTAAGGGTTACTATTGTAATTGGAGTATGTGAATGAAATGTGAAATGCCCGAAAGTCAATAATGATTTGTCATGTGCTGGTTGATAGACTCGGTCGCAGTAATGGCTAAGCCAACTGGACTTGTTCTCCTTATGAATTGCTGTTAGTGAGTGACGTGGTTCGGGTCGCAGTAGAGGCTAGGCCAACTGGACCCATGCTTCTTCGAGAATGCCGTTGACATAGTGACGATGCCGCGCTCCATGGGGGGGAGGCGATGCCTGGCGTTAATGTTAGTAGATAGCTGAATTGCAAGTAGGCTATGCCCTTGCGTGGTAGTGAATAATTGGAATATGTGCTGAGTGCGATTGTGATTTGTTTGAAAGTGATGCCATTCCAATTATTTAAATTCTTATTATTACTTGAGATTGTGTGATATAAATTGTGCTAACCTGCAGGAAAGGAATTAAGACGAGGTAAGTCTTTTGTGTGAGGTGGCTAGGCCACCCTGGGTGTATTTTCTTTCTAATAGGGGTTTAGGGGGTTGAACTTGCTGAGACGATGTCTCACCCTGTTGTGGGCCAAAATTTTCAGGACCGTAGATGGAGGAATCACCGCCTCTGGAGACTGTTCAGTCTGAAGTGGGATCGAAGAGCGAGTCCGACTAGTAGTCTTAGGACCATTTATTCTTTTTGGTGGACTGATCCCTTTTTGTAAGCTGGCCCCTTTTTGGTATATATGTAAACCTTGGGAGGTTATTTGTTTATGGAAGTACGTTTGTTTATGATTGTAATTATTTCATGCTTTCTTATCTCGTGAGTTTTTGTCAAAGGTTAGATAACATGTTCCGCATGCACATAACGAATTAATTGGGTCGACGACACTACCTGGGAATGTCGCATTTGTATGACCATGGTGGGATGTTCACATGTCTCGGGGTTTCAGGGCGTGACATTTTAGGAATTTATCCTAAATTGAGTTGAAAATGAATAATTGATTGGTAGATGGCCGAGTATGATTATATAACATCGGTAATGCTTTGATAGGCTATAAAGTGGAGAAAATTGTGAGAGTGAATTAAATATACTCTTGGCTAAGACTAATCGGGTACGATATTATCGAATATGGTAAAGTTGGGAAAGCAATAGATAGTACGTGGCTCGGTGATTAAGTACATAACCTTGGCGAAAACGGTGCTTGAGAGAATGCACATAAATTGTTTATTATATACATCACCTGGAAAAAGATATGTGGCTTGGCGATTAGTACGTCACCTCAGCGAAAACGGCACTTTAGAAATGCACGTGGCTTGGTGATTTTGTATATCACCTTAGAGAACACACGTGGTTTGGTGATCGATACGTCGTCTTGGCGAAAATGGCGCCTTAGAGAATGCACAGGGTCGGTGATCGGTACGTCACCTTAGCGAAAACAATGCTTGAGGAAATGTACGTGGTTCGGTGACTAGGTATACTATTTGGAAATTATATAGTATGGATGGAAATAACCTAGAAATGGTTCGACTGACATGTAATCGACTAGATCGATTGATCAATGATTTGATCTAATGTCGTAATTTGATTGATTGTTTGATGCGATATATGAGGCATCTGTGTATAACCTTGAATTGTAGGTTGGAACTGAGGCCAAGGTAAGTCCTCTGACTTATGCTATACTTAGGCAACCATGTGGTCTATTGGTTTTCTAATTGAGTCTTAGGAGGATAGAACTTGCTGAGACGTAATCTCATTGGTTATTGTATAACCAATTTTAGGCCCCTAGATGGCAGCATCGGTATCTCCTCCTCCTCCAGAGCAGTTCGGTATCCTAGTGGACATCACAGAGAAAGAAACTCACTTCCACATTCATCCCCACCCGAAAGGGTTAGAGTATGTGTTGATAGAATTGACGGTCTAGGTCGATGTGGGTAAAGATGACTTGCTGCCTCACGAGTATCGATCTTGGTATCGCTACTATTTTGATGGGCGAAGAGTAGGTCCCATCCTTGAAAAGGACGTACCTCAACCTATCCTAGAGAAAGCTTTTGGAGTGGGGACTGCAGACCCGATGGCGGAGGAGTAGACAATGCTAGAGATCCCATGCTTGGAAACAAGCCGACTTCCCTAGTATATACCGTAGAAGATGCCAATTTCGAGGTAGAGGAAGGTGAGATTGTGGAACGGGAGGTGGAAGGATTGGAGGAGGAAGAAGAGGAGGAACCTGAAGAAGATGAAGAGCTAGAAGAGAACGAGATTGATTCTGAGGAATCAGAGGAGGATCAGGATGATGATCCTGAGTACAACCCGGATGAGGACTAAGATCCCATCCTCTTTTGTGAACCTTGTGCATGAATGGTTAGGGTGAGACTAGAAAGTTGTGAATAGTATTGTAAATATACTATGGGTTGTGCTATGTATAAAAGTGTAGTTGTGAATTTCAATATGAAAAATATGGCCCTACTTTTCTATCCCATTATTTTATTGTCTAGGGATTTATAATTGCTTCCGCATGTACTAATGAAAATGAAAAGGTCGGAGATACGTAGTCCTGGGATATCACATTCTAAAATCGACCGAATAGAAGGATGGGTGCATCCTCGAGGATCGGGGCGTGACAAAGAGCGTCGTGTAATAAATGAGGAGAGAGCATCGCCTGACAAGCTTGCAAAGTTCTTATTTTCCCTTCTTTTAATTTCCACATCACTCGACACGTGTCAACATTTTAATGGATCACCATTTTTGGATCTGGACCAAATAGGTTCAAGAAATGCGTGTAAATAATGTGGTGATGAGTAACACTGAATAGTGTACCACCATATCTCATAGAGAGAAAATAAATGGGTGTACCACTGAATAGTGTACCACCATATCTCATAACAACTATTGAATAGTGTACCACCATATCTCATAGAGAGAAAATAAATGAGTGTACCGCTGAATAGTGTACCATCATATCTCATAGCAACCACTGAATAATGTACCACCATATAGACCTGACTACCCTTCCATTTCCTATCTATAAATGGGTGTCGAGTATAACACGTCCACACACAACACACACGGAGAGAAGCCATGAACGATTACCAGCAGAGGACGAAGGAGCAAAAGCAACGGGTACTGGACTTTTTCAAAGCAATGGACACCGACGGGAACGGGAGCATAAGCATCCGGGAGTTTGTGGCGTTCCTTCAACAGAACGGGCTCTACAGCGACCACTTCTACGTGCTCTTTACGCAGCTCCAAAAGGACAACAGCGGCACTCTCAACTTCGAGGCAATCATCACCCTCAAATTCATGTTGGACCACGACAAGTACAGAGGTCGCTTGGTAGCAACATCTTCTAATGTCGCCACTCATAAGGTAGAACCCTAATTCATAATAAGCGCACTTTTTTCACTTGACAAATATCGAATCTTGTCATTGCTAAAACAGGGCAAAAGTTAATAGGTGGACTGCGTGTATCTGCTCTGAGTCCACCCCCATGCCATAAAACGTGGCACGACCCGTTTAAGACATGGTGCGAATCCACCTGATTTAGTGACCCTCGGCGATGACTTGTGAATCGTAGTGGTGCGTGTCCTGTCTGATGGTCGGGTGGGTAGTTACGCTGGATGGGACGGCCATCTTTGTCGGGGCGGCGAACCAAAGGCGAGAACGAAAGCATGGCTAGGGTTTTATGTTACTCTTTCTACAGACATGAATATGCTTGGTCTCTCTTCTTCCCACAAACTATCCTTTCGTATACTACCAAATACTCAGCTTTCTTTACGTAACTGGGGCGTCTACGTTGTTGCAATATACTGATTTATCACTTACAAGAAAAGATGACAATCTCTCGTTCTACGTACAGTGTATAGCTAGTATTATTCCTGAATCATACTTAGAAACTCTTTATTTATGTAGGTAAGCAAAGGTAAAAGTGCTTCTCACCAAGTAATATATCTCTCTCTCTTTCCCTCCAAAACCACATTACTTATGAGCATATTTACCTTCGTATGATCAAATTACAACAATCATTACAAGAGGTTTGAGTTCCACGGACATCTTGTTGGCCAAGTGAATAATAGATACGATATAATTGGGTTACACAAATTCTAAACATTATCATTTGCCACGATGCTGATTCTATTCACGGATAATTGCAATGTCTAAGTCACGTTATTGAAATTTCAGCACAAAGGTGGTGAACCTGATCTTGAGGAAATTCTCAAAGATTTCATCGAGGGTGTCAATCTTGGGGTGAATCTCTGCCATGTAGCTACAGCAGCTGCAGCAGCGGGATGTTCCATTATGTAGCTGGAGGAGGTATTTTTGCCGAGGTCACGTTGCAAGGTAGTGAAGAGTAGTGTGATTAGTTGAATGAAAAAGGAAATTTTCGAATTTTGTACTTAAAATGTTTGTCGGTATGCATGTTACATAAATAATGTCATTCGTCAGTTGCCCCAAATCGGCTATGTGACCGATACATTAAAATACTGTGTCTATATAGACAACACGTGTTGATGGTTTGACAGTCTTGGTATCATCTTCGCTTAATCCTTGTAAATGGTGTTATAATGTCAATGCTATGTTGAACAATTAGAATAAATGCGGGGGTATTTAGTGACTTGGCACACGACTATGTATAATTTATTATGTGGTGGATATTATCAACAAAAAGGTCATTTATGTAGGCATTTTTACATGACGCAGCTACAATTTGAAAACTCGAGCAATTATCCAAATCAATAATAATGAATGTATTTTGCATGGAGTGCATGGTAGAATATTCATGTGATTCAAGAAATTCAATCAATGCTAAAGAAAACATACATGAATGATGTGATTTAAGAAAATAATTGGACGTCGGATCACTATAATGTGAACTATCTATGAATATTTCTGGGTTAAGAAAGTTGTCCTACATTTTTATTGATGGTCCATCAACATGGGCAATGAAATCCCTTTTCCACCCGTAAAGATTTCTCTATCTCCATGATCACATCCATTCTTTCCCTCAACCGTATCTTTCTTATCAATAGAAATAGCATCACTTGATCTATCAGCTGCATGGGACAAATATTAATGAAAGTGAAAAAAATAGTTTGGGGTAAAGTTGTCATATATGTACCGGATGCGAATTTTTCAGGGTATTAACCGTAACAAATAATGGACAAGATAAGATATGCAAGTACCCAATTTTATTATTGTGATTTTTCAAGTAGTGGATGAAATATAACAAAATCTGTGGATCTCGTGTCTCATTCTATTTAGTGTTATTTCGATTAGAAATTCAAACGAGTACACAGACTTCAAGGTTGATGCTAAATTCACACTCATACCGACTCCATCTACACCAAAAAAAATTAAATCCCTCGATATTCCCTCTAAATCGCTTGAAGTACGACCTACGAAATTAAAGAAACTCGAGAAGATATTGGACCGATGTGGAGCTAGAAGAATACCTATGGTGGTCGCAAGAACTGGTTTCGTGACAGTTGAGGCTAGAGCCTTGTGCGTGATGCGCGGTAACATGATAGTGAAATTCTTTTGCAGCATATGAACCTCCTTGACGCATGTGGATTTACTTTCTGGGGTCTATCCTAGAAATTGTTTTTTGAAGCTTTTAGACATGGTGCATGAACCTCCCTGGTTTGGTCACTTACTTCCAAACACACGAATAAAACATTTTTGGTGCGTTGAATCTTTCACCCCAAGAACTTCACCAGCACCCATCAGAGTTTAGGTTCATGCACTTGTATCTGAGTGTCCACACTTAACTCTTTATGACACCGGATTTAGGAATATCAAAACTTCAACCATCATTCCTCGAGGCTCCTAAGTGCAGCGATATGAAGCAATTTACTGAAGGATGTAATGGCCTGTGAACTTATTCAGTCTGAGATTATCTTTAGCTTTTTCGACTTGATTTAAGCTTTTTAGGTGGGGTAAGTTATATTCATTTTGTCAAGTACGATGGTATCATATGAAAAGCTTTGAGGTGAAGTAAAAGGGATGGGAAAAAACCTGGTAAGGTGAGATTTATTGTGACGTTATTGTCACTAGCTTCCGGTATTCACTTTAAAAGGCAGAAAAGCACGAACCTTTGAAGCTGACTCCTAATGGCAGCAGACAGGGATTCGAAAAAGTTATTTTTTTGTGATGTGAATGAGATCGTGACTTGATCCTGATCAGCAACCGCGTTTCACAGCTGCACACTCCCAAGTGGGAGAAGAACCTGGCTGAGTTATGTAGCTTTTGTACTGGGTTTTAGAGCTCCATTTGGCAATTGTGGTGTTCATTTGGCATGATTCTTCTGTGTCTTCTCTTGGCTTTTTTGCCAATTGAGGAGCATGATAATGATGTCATGAGCTGTGTCCTCAAGGAAGATTCTCTCCGTCGCGACATCCAAGGGCGCGAATGCAGTCGGAGTCCAATCGGCCTTTATCGCGTGCGGAATGAATGCCTCTGAATTTGGATTAGGTTTGTAGAAGTTGCCGATACATCTCGGGTAGCGTCTTTAGCGTCCAAATTATAATTCTTGTCCATCATATATGTTTGCCTTCATTCTTAGTCGGACAAGTACCAAAAAAAGTCAACTTGATACTAATTTAATCATAAATTTTTTAATTGGATCAATTTAATTCTTAACCTTTTATATTGATACCAATTCAGTTCAACCGGTTAATTTAATTTAAAAATTATTGATGTGGACACCAACCGTGTATAAATTTGTTATTTTTTAGATATTTTTTTTTCATTTTTTATTAACATTTTAAATTTTTTCCCTT
This sequence comes from Eucalyptus sp. ANBG9806169, assembly GCA_014182395.1. Classification (NCBI taxonomy): domain Eukaryota; kingdom Viridiplantae; phylum Streptophyta; class Magnoliopsida; order Myrtales; family Myrtaceae; genus Eucalyptus; species Eucalyptus sp. ANBG9806169. The sequence continues at coordinate 3,204,899 of CM024573.1, forward strand.
TTTTTCTTTGTTTTCCATATTTTCCTTTTGTTTTTTTTTTTTTATTCTCTTCCCTTAGCCTATGGCCATTACTCGCCAAATTCGGTGAGGGCAACTCTCGCTTGTAGCCATTTGTCAACCATGTTGAGTACTAGCCACGGGCCGATGGAAAAGAAAAGGTAAAGAAAAGAAAGGAAAAAAAAACAAAAAAAAAAAGGAAATTTTAAAAATTAATAAAAAAATTAGTTAAAATTTATGGTTAATATTTTGAAAAATCTCAAACTGGTACACCTGTGACAAATTTACCAAAAACTAATTTTTTTGACCATGAAAAACCCCAAACTGGTACACTTGTGACAAATTTACCCTAATTAACCATAAAAAACCATAAACTGGTATATTTATGACAAATTTACCCCAAACTAATTTATTCAATCGCAAAAAACCCTAAATTGATAAATTTGTGACAAATATACACTCCGCTAAACTGGATTAATACCATAAAAAAATCACAAAAACTGTAAACGGTGATAAACGGAGCGTAAAATTCAACTGTCACGTGTCATTTAACTTAATAATTTGACAGTAAAATTTAATGAAAACTAATAGAGAATAAATTTGTCATAAGTGTACCGGTTTGGGGTAAATTTGTCAAATGTATACTAGTTTAGGGTTTTTGGTTGTCAAAAAAATGATTTGGGGTAAATTTGTCACAAGTGTACCCGTTTGGAGTTTTTCAAGGTATTAACCCTAAAATTTATTTAAAAAAGCTGTCTACGTCAATGTTACATAGGACGCTTAGCATTCACGTTAGTTCCCACCTAAATTAACTAGATAGACTCAATTGTATTAATATAAAAATATTTATTAGTGAATTGATTTAATTGAAATGTTTAAGATTGATATAGTATCAATGCAATTAATTAAATTTTTTTGGACTTTTCCCCTTCTTTCATGAAGGGCCCGTTTGATTTGGCTTTGGAGAAATGCCCTTGGGAGAATGCAAATACCTTTGAGATAAATGGGCTTTTCGAAATCTTTAGACTGTTTGGTAAACTATAACCGAAAAGTGCTTTAGGCAAATGCAAAACTGTTTTGGTAAATATATATTTGAAAAGCCCTTTAGTGTAACAAAATTAAGTTTTTTAGTTTTAGTATTTTTAAAATTGTAAAAAAAAATAATGACTATATAACCTTTTACATTTTCATGTTGAGAGTAATATAAAAGATATATTAGTAAGTTTATTTAAAAATTATATTAAAAGAATTTGATTATAGATTAGATGCAAAGCTTAACTTTTGGCCTAGGGTTCTTTTAGGTTTGTTTTCAACTTTGAATAATTTTTTTAATTATTGTAGTATTAATCATCTTCGTTAATTAATGATCATTCTAGTGTATTGATAAAAAGTTGGCTATTGATTGTCAAAAGATAAAAATGACAAAAAAAAAAAAAAAAAAAGTGAACCCAACATTTGTAAAGGATTTTTATTATTTTTTAAAAAATAAAAATAAAATACGATGAAACTCTGTCGCTGATTAGCGGCGGTTGGGGTGTAGGGAAGATGATCGGTTTTAAAAAAAAAAAAAAAAAAGTCAACAGATGAATAGTAAATGTGAACTGCATTTCCGAAATCTTTGAAAGCCCAAAGCAAGTCCGGACCGCTTTGGGCCAAAGATTCCAGCATTCCAAATGCTAGCATTTGGCCAATGATGCCTCGGAATCTAAACCAAACAGTAAAATTTTCCTCAAAGGGCTTTCGGGGATGAAAGCCCATTGGGAATGTTGAACCAAACAGGGCCGAAATCATTTATTAGGAGACAGTACTTATAAAAAGGTTCATCAATTAGAAAGTATTTGGAAGGGGATTGATCGCAGTATATACCTCCAATTTACCTAGAGACCAATTCCGAACCACCAACTCTATCTTCTTTCATCCGGCGTCCTATTGACATGATTCGGAGCGGTCGACCCAATCCAAACCCATCTCTCTCTTACTATAAATTAGATTCATAAATGCAAATCGAGCTTTCACTATACATAACCAGAACAATTTATACAAACAATTAAGTTATAACAAAGCAACAACCGAATATATCATAAATCAACAAAACAAACCTAAACTCCATTCTTCTCGACCGAGTTATTCTTCACCGGGAGACATGATCAGGGGAGACGGCCGGAGAGGAATATTCGAAGACAAAGTACGGGCGAACAAGAAGACGGCGTCGCATCGGCCCGAATAGTCATTTCGAGGGGTGGATAGAGAGCCGCCCCTGATCCTTAAATTAGCATCTTTTTTTTCGGATGGACATTCTTTTAATCGACTAAAAAAGCAAGAAAAGAAAAGGAAAGAGAGAGAAAGGGAAGAAGGAAAGGCGGAGGAGGAATACAGGTGGTGGAATCATCACAGGGCAGATGCGCAGCAGCAGCAGCAGCAGCAGCAGCAGGCGCAGCAGAAAGGAAACAAAAAAAACAAAAACAGGGAGGGGAGGACAACGACCTCTCCCACTCAAAAGCTCCTCCCTTTTTCCATTGCATTTCTGCACGCACAGGCACAGAGAGAGGGGGACCGAGTCAGTGAGTCGGAACGGTTGACCCCGGAATCTCCCCCCCACAAAAAGCCATCCGCCCAACTCTGGCCAACAGTCAAAACCCACCTTAACCGAATTCCCCCAGATCAATCCCTCCTCTCTCTCTCTCCTCCACTGTAACGGAATCGCGACCCCCAAATCCTAGGGCTTTCTTTGTCTTTCTCTCTATCTCTATCTCTACCACCACCAGCGATGGACGGCGGGGCTCCTCAGCCGGCGGACACCGTCATGTCGGAGGCGGCGCCGGCGCCGGCGCAGCAGCAGGCGCAGCAGGCGCAGCCGCAGGGGATCGAGAACATCCCGGCGACGCTCAGCCACGGGGCCGGTTCATCCAGTACAACATCTTCGGCAACATCTTCGAGGTCACCGCCAAGTACAAGCCCCCCATCATGCCCATCGGCAAGGGCGCCTACGGCATCGTCTGGTAGGTGTCGGAAGGAGCTCGGGCTTGGCTGCTGATGCATCGTCGACTTGATATAGCTGCTTCTGTTTTAACTCCTTATTAGAAGCAATAAGCGATGCGTAAAGTTTTCTTTTTTATTTGTTTTTGATTGGGCTGTGCTTCTTCTTCCTTATTTTGGGTTTCAGCTCGGCTTTGAATTCGGAGACGAACGAGCACGTGGCAATAAAGAAGATTGCTAATGCTTTCGATAACAAGATCGACGCGAAGAGGACTCTCCGTGAGATCAAGCTTCTCCGGCACATGGACCATGAAAACGTCAGTGAATCACCTGCGTGCAGTTTGTTCGTTTACGTGACTGAGCATGGCTTTCTGGGTTGTTTGAAGTGTGTTGTTTTCTTTAATGGTTGGCTTTTGGGTGTCGGCGGTGCCATCGATATTGTGCAATGGTGCTTTTACGTTGTACTGCACATTCAGTTCTAAGTCTAACGAATGTGCAGTACAGGTGCTGTGGACAACGAATTAAGAGTTAGTGCAGCAAATGGTAGAGCTGTTGAATCTTCTATTTCACTAGAAGGGATATCGATTGCTTAAGATAATCTGGTCTCCATGTTGTTCTGTGTTACCATTTCTCTGCATCAATTGTTAATGAGACAGAGAACATACTGAAACACCAGTCAGAGTATCGTCATCACTCATCAAGATATAGAAGGTCTTGTTGTCACTGTGCTACTTACAAAGTTGAACGTCCCTTCTTTGAACTTTTCAGTTCATATGTCTTTTAAGTGCTGTTGCTAGGAAACACGGGAAGATCTCTGAAAGTATCTAGTGAGAAAGACTTTTGCTATCTGTTTCAGTAGTTAAAACTTAACATGATCGACTATCAAGTATAGCTGGCTAATTATGTCTTGTTTGTTGCATCTCTTTTGCCCCACATCACAAACCTTTCGTAGGTGAAAAATTAGAAGTCCTCAAGCCTATGATTTGTTTTGTGATGGTTTTAATTGAAATTGCTTTTTGATGAATTTTTTAAATCTTCATAGTTTGAGCTGAGTAAATGTTGATATGGTGTACTTGTGTTGAATTATAGCTTTTGTGGTTAGAAAGTACAAGCAAATTGAAAAGGAAGTGTTACTTATGGTTAATGTTGTTATTTGACTTTGTTTGACAGTTTTTAATCATTTCTAGAAGGCTACCATGGTTGTTTTTAACATACATGATCAGAATTTTACCTCCATTCTCTCTCTTTCCCTCCCCCCTTCTCCTTCTTCCCAAATGCCAGAAGAAAAGACCTTCTTTTCTTCCTCCACTTTATTTTCCTAGATAATTCACATTTCCTTCTGCTTATTTTTGGAACGAAAAACGCAACCAAAAATATCATAAATTGGGGTACTATCCCATTTCAGTTGAAAAAAATGATAGATATGTTATTTGGGTATCATTGACGACTATTCTTATGTTGGAGGCAAAAATTCTCAAAGTTTAATTTGTATTATACTGATATAGAAGGGCACTGATTCTCATCATTCTTAGAGATGGAATAGGTGGTTATATCCTGACTGGATGCAATTTGTAATGGTATGAAAGTGGTTCTTGTTGGTATAAAGAACAAGTTTTGAACTATGATTGGTGGGAATCCACATGCATGTGGTCCTTAATGAAGCTACATTTATTTATGGCGTGGCTATCCTGCCAGATACAAAATAAGCTCTTTAATCAATGCAGAACTGGTATTGCATGGTAATTTTAACAGAACTTGCTTTTTGGTTATTATGATTCTGGTATGCTTATGTGAGGTTCTGTTATGTTAATGCAGGTAGTGGCAATTAGGGATATTATTCCACCGCCACAGAGAGAGGTGTTCAATGATGTTTATATTGCATATGAGCTTATGGACACTGATCTGCATCAAATTATTCGTTCCAACCAAGCATTGTCTGAGGAGCATTGTCAGGTTTCATTTTGCCATTTATTGTACGATATTGGCGCTTCCTTCTAGATGGGATATTGCTTTCTTGTCAGTTGCTGGTTCTTAATTATGCTAGTGGGAGTTGCCATCCGCTGCTTTCTTGTCATTTGCTGGGTCTTAATTAGGTTATTGGGAATTCATCCAAAAAGAAAAGGTTATTGGGAACTTTCAAATAAAATCTGTATTATAGTAAGAAGCCAAGAGAGAAAAGATATCATACAATCTTTAGCTGTCAAATTTCGAAAGGGATGTTATAATTAAAATTTTTCTTGCATTGACTGAGAAGATAAAGGGGGCACTAAATGATGCTGGGAGTACATATTAACTAGTTATTTCATATATGTAATGTTGGCTGGAATTTCATTCAGCCAATCCTGGGATAAAATATTGAAAGTGGCCTTCTATGGCAATCATATAATATCATCAATTAAAAGATATTAGAGCTACGGAGTAATGAATTGGAGACTTCTCTCACAGGAATATGAACCAAGACTTTATGGTTCTTATCAAAATGATTATTTAATAGTTTAGTCGTAAATAAGTACAGGCAGATCATTATTTGTAGACACGATTTAAGGATCTTTTATGGAATTTATTAGGCCAGAAATAATTTGAACTGTTGGGGTGATGAAGAATAGTAAAAGAATGGTGCCATCTTCTAGGTTTGCTTATTTATGGGAGCTTGATGATATGAGACTGGTTTTCCCATTTCATCTACATGGCATTTATGGCAGTATCATTGATTTCTTGCTTGGATAGAAGATGCATGAAGGTTATCATCATAAATGCTCCCTCTTTGCTACAAACACTAGAAATTAAATGCCTGCACGGTGCTGATCATTTAGCAGTATACTGCTCATATAATTTATACTCAAATCACTTGCATTGTGGCTGATGACTATCCATTTGTGTCTTTTGCAGTATTTTCTATATCAGATCTTGCGAGGATTAAAATACATACATTCTGCAAATGTTCTGCATAGAGACTTGAAGCCCAGCAATCTTCTCCTAAATGCAAATTGCGATTTGAAAATATGTGATTTTGGACTAGCTCGTGTCACTTCTGAAACTGATTTTATGACAGAATATGTTGTCACAAGATGGTACCGTGCACCAGAGCTATTGTTAAATTCTTCAGACTATACGGCGGCAATAGATGTATGGTCTGTAGGCTGTATCTTTATGGAACTAATGGATCGGAAACCCTTGTTTCCTGGCAGAGACCATGTGCAACAGCTGCGTTTGTTGATGGAGGTAACTTTTAAGAAGTTGATCAGTTGTTGAACAGTTCTCTTTGGAGAATAGTTTCTTTCCATGTCGCTCTCTTGCATTTTTTGTTTTCTCGCAAATTTTGCCCTTGGGAGCTCTTTTTCTTCTTGTGTTTGCTAATCTAAACCAAAAAAAACTGCCACCTAAGATCGTTTTAATATAGGCATTCTGTAATTTACACTTTTTCCTCTTGCACCATTAACTATTATTGTGTCTTCATTGGAGATGGATTTGATCTAGCTCTGTAAAGGTTATGATGTGACATCTGGTAGTTATGCTTGGATGACCTTGCAGCTGATTGGCACCCCATCAGAGGCAGAGTTGGGGTTCTTAAATGAAAATGCTAAGAAGTATATCAGACAGCTTCCTCTGTACCGTCGGCAATCTTTCACTGAAAAGTTTCCCCACGTCCACCCGCTTGCAATTGATCTCGTTGAGAAGATGTTAACGTTCGATCCCAGGCTGAGGCTCACAGGTGCGAAAATGTTCTCTGATACTTTCCTGTAAGCCATTTCTGCATGGGCTCTAATTGCTTTCCTAATCTATCATGAGTCTTGTGTAAATTGACTGGGTCAGTTGCTGATGCAACTGTCATTGATATTGAAGAGGTAGATATTTGCACGAGGGATTTGCTCAATTCCTCGTTTGGGCTGTGTATGTTCTTCCATACCTGCATCTGCTTGCTTCATTTTCTGTGTGGTATTCATTTGTTTTGAAGTTGGTAATGCTTTTAGGCTGTAATAATCTTCTGTCTATCTCAGGGGATCAGGTTATGCTAAGGGTGCTAGGATGTATGCAAAAAATAGTGGCCAGTTATGTGAGCATGTGATAATGATCTGGTTATAGTTTGAGAAACTCTTTGTCAGTTAAAAGATGAGTCGGGAGTTATTTCCTACTTAACTTTTCGTCTTTTGTACGGTGCTATGAAGTTATTTTACTTATGTTTATCAATTTGTCTCAGTGATAATTACTTAGGGGTCCTATCATTTCAGAAGAAGTAAACTTCTGAAAGATGTCAATGCTCCTGCTCCGTCAGGTTAGTGCTTGGCATGTGATTTGCCAAGTGGCCGAACCAGACTGCCCCTATTTAGTTCCTGAACTCTGGCAATGAACAATAAATGATGAGTAGAGAAACAGGGTTCAAAATGGAGGTTCATGCAGATCACTTTATCTCATTTGTCTTCAAACTGGTAGAATGCTTGAGAGAGATTTTCATTTTAAAAAAAAAAAAAAGCGAGACAACCACATTTGCATTCATATTTAATATGGAAACCGCATCTTCTATAGTCTAATTGGGTCATCTGCAAGAGCAAGAGAGAATCCATGCTGATGGCTTTGCCTAGTCGCTTCTGGGGTATGATTGGGGAGGTGACTTGTCTCTGTGCTCATCCTTTGGCCAGTTTCTTGTCATTAAATATGTTCTCGAGTCAGAATTGATTTTCTGTTGCCATACAGTCCTATTTTGAACACATGAAAACTGATAAACAACCAGTAATGTTTATCTTTTATTCTGCTGAAAGTGCAGAACGTTAAGGGCTCTATGTCAGACACGGAACCTAGGACCGGGATTGGGGACGTGAATTGCAAAGAACCTTAATTCTTAGTTCCAAATTACCCACAAAAAATCTTAATCCAAAACTTTTGTCCTCTTACATTTGAAGATCAATATTCATGGAACTTGACAATTATATAAGAGAGTATAACAACTCCAAAGAATGTCAAGCTTCTATTATGCAATCGGATACCAATCTTGTTGATATGGATTGCAGTCAGTGTTTGAAGCACTGTGAATGTGTCAGTCTAACAGCAGTGTAAGCAGTCTATCAACCTAGTAAGTGATCTACAATCTCAATGTGGGGTTGGACATTCCATAATAACATAAATATAGACATCACTATAGTGAATTTTATGCTATATAAATTTTCATGTACTTCCCTTAAGCTAGTGACTGCAAAGAATTGGTATATATAGCATGACTTGTTTGAGATGATAGATGCATATCTGGCTGCTAGGAGCCAACATAGCGACATATGATATGGATGACTAGTATACAGATGGCAAATGGGGCCTTATAATGAAACTTAAATTAGTCATTTATTGATAGTCACTAGCGTAGTAAACACTACAGAATGCATAAGTTAACTCATATGCCTGAGAGAATGTCATGTCGCAAATTATTTGTGCTATGCTAGAAGAGGTAGAGAAATACCGCCTCCAATCCACAACTTTAGTCATCTGCTTTCATTTTGAAATAGGAGCACGAAAGCATAGTATTCACTTGATCTTTCCAAAATAAAGCATGATTTATACTGCCACCAAAAATTCAAAGTAGAAATTTTAATTTTAATTGCTTTAACTTCCTATGCTTCTCTAAACTTTTGGTATAAGCTTGTTCCATCTTAAGACCACACCGTCAGAACTGCAGGAGCCAGGAGCCAGGAGCCTGTCTCCACGAATTTTCCACCTTCATCCATCTTAGTCTCATCAAAAGCAAAAAGTGGTAGCCACCATTTGCAGACATAGATGGCCAAAATCTCTAGTGAAGAGATAATGAATCTTGTAATGCCTCTAGAGCTGGTCTGTTTCTGTTTTGGATGGCCAGTGAGTGGCAAGAACTCATCGATTGGCTGGAAGAGATTGTTCTGAAAAGTTGTGCAATTACTACATCATGTGGAACATGTGTATTGGAAAAGGAAAGATAATCACTGATTTAGTTACATTTCATACACCTGTTTAGGACTGAACTTTCATTTAAGTCTCGGCTTAGCTTTTCTGAAGCTTTATGGCTGAATCCACAAAAGTTTCTTTTTCTTCGGAGTCCTTCAGTGCACTTTCTGTGAGCTTGGATTGTACACCTTCCGACAGCAAGCTCTATTGTTGAAAAAAGATAGAAAGATACTGAATTATGATGATGACTTAGATCCTATCATCATAAATTTGCAAGGTCTGTCATCCTATACTGGAAAGTTTGTAGTCTGGAAGATTCTGTGTTGATTTAGAGACTGAGCTGAAGGCAGCTCGTGCTGAAACTACTTCGGTGATCCTATTTTCCATTTTTCTTTGTTCCCTTTCCTACCTTAGATGGAGATTGGAGTTTGAAGTTAAGCTCTAATCTAGTCAGTGGGGTATAAGAAAGAGTATCTTGCAGGGTTTTGTCAGGGTTGATGTATCTATTCTTAGTAAAGGAGAAGCCAATTTTGTTGACCATCTGTCTGCTGTACATTGTTCTGCTATGAGGGAAGCTATTGAACTTGTTAATATCACCATCGAGCTGTGCTGGGGGTTCTTTTCTGATTAAGAAAACCGATGCTTGAACTGCAGAAAGAAAAGAGGAGAAGTTACCTGATGTTTGGACTTTTGTTCATATGGTAGTTATTGGTACTAGTTTCCCCAAGTTTGCAAATAAAATGATTGGTATTTGGTAATTGGCCTTGTTACATGCTGAAAATAAAAAATCACTTGGCTTTTCCTAACACATGGGAGATGTGATGAGCATTTAAATATGCTTTTAAGCGTGAGTCATGATTCACAGCCTTTCTGAGAACATGTAAAATTATGCGTGAGTTTCACAAAGCTGAATCAGCTATCTCTTGATGTAATCAGGCTTGATTAGGGAATAGTCCTGCATGTATGTTATGCTCATTCACTGATTGTGGCGTGTATGCTTTTGTCATTGGCCAAGGTAGTGTGATCCTTGGCTGCTCTTTTATACAGGGCCATTGTAGATTATAGATTGCTTCTGGTGATAGGACAAAGGGATCTCGTAAATTTCCTTCCTATGTTTCCCCATAAATTCACTTAGTTGTGTTTGTCTCGTGACGGGAAACATTCCTGTTTCAATGAGATTTATATCTCTTAACATTTAGTTTCTTTGGTACAGTTGAAGAGGCATTGGCTCATCCCTACCTAAACTCACTGCACGACATCAGCGATGAGCCGACTTGCATGAATCCATTCAACTTCGACTTTGAGCAGCATGCACTCACGGAGGAACAGATGAGGGAGTTAATTTATAGGGAAGCGCTTGCATTTAATCCCGAGTATCTACAGTAATGGAAGTCATGCTGTTAGTATTTGGTGGCTGTTCTCGAGTGTGATGCTCGCGCTTTAACGTGGCGATGATTTATTTCTTCATGTACATATGTTTTATCCTATTGTTGGATGGCTCTGCTATTGAATTCTTTTCATGACTTCGAGAACCATAAGAACTTTCAAAGACTGCCTGTATTAACTGTTTTGTTTTCTTATTGCTCCACCTGTTAATTGAGCCAACTTCTGCTGATTCTCCTTGCATGCCTCTCTCTCTCTCTGAAGGAGATGTTAATAATACGACTGTGGCACATAACCTTTGTATAGACGGCACCACCAGGATATGAATGGGTTAAAAAAGCCTATTGACATATGTGGAATTATCATCAGAGTAATAGGGGAGTAATCGGGGATATTGAGACGAGGCGGATGATGATATTTGACATTATGACACTAATTATCTCTTGAATATTTTATAGCCATCGCCATCATTGATTTTGAGCTCAAAGGGTAAAAGGTGGTCTGAATATTCTTAGAAGCTCCACTCTTCATCATTTCGTTCACCGGGGACATGGTTGATGATTCGAATTCCATTCTGTGGTGTTGACAGGACAGTTAACGTGGAACGATTGTAACAGGAATTGTTAAGGTTGCTCTGCTACTTTTGACATGTAGTTTCGACACGGGTAGTTCTGCTGTATTATATGGCTCTGTGGATAGAGTAAGCTATGCATTCCTTTGTTATATTTTGGTACAAACCAAGTAGGGTATAGTGAGGACATTCCTGATAAAATCCTTTTGCATATCTGATGCAACTGAGCCTGATGGAATCTCGTTTATGATGACCAGTGCGTGAGGCATCGCAGCTTTTCTTTAATTAGAAGGGAGGAGAAACCAAGAGGGAGGTGAGGGGAAGATCAATGATATAGACGTAACAACAAAACTTCGAAAAGGGTTCTTAGCCACGTGAGAATATACAAAGAGTGTTGGCAGCACATGCTTGGACTATCTCGTTGCAGCCAAGGATCAGTTGGACTATCTTGTTAAAAGTCACTGAAATTGCAGTTCTATACAAGCGACTCAACAGCGAGGCTAAACTTATACATTAGCTCTCACATGGACAAATCCACAGTGATTAAAGAGCCGTTCGCATTTCATACAAGCGCTCCTCATTTATCTCTGCAAAGCTCCGCAGCCATGTTATTCTAATTCCAAATTTAAAAGTTTCAACCATTCTTACATCACATTAAGGAAAGGCTAGAAGTAGAACTTGAGGTGCAAATGAGATATCGATGGCTGATAAAATCAGGATTAACAAATGCATAAGTGAAACAATCAAGTCATCAACTCCTCTCCTGTTTTAGGAGGATAATCTTTACAAGTACAAGGCATGCAGGCTACGCAGCAAAACTGCTAACTCTTCACACTTTCGAAGAATCTGGAGAGTGGTACAGGACCGGTTTCTTCATCAACGCTGCCACTCTGTTTTCTTGACCGGTGCTTCTTCTCCTTTCTATTTCTTTTAGACCTGGACCTGGACCTTTTAGATTCTCTGTCTTCTTCGTCATCACTTGAATAATCAGAAGATGAGCTTGAGGAGCTAGACCGGTGCTTCTTCTCCTTTTTATTTCTTTTAGACCTGGACCTCGATCTTTTGGATTCCCTCTCTTCTTCTTCATCACTTGAATAATCAGAAGAGCCTGAGGAGTTAGAATCTGAAGATCTCCTCCTTGACCTCTGCAGAAAGAATCAACAAAAGAATTCAGGATCATGAAATAATTGAGGTACCCTGAACTAGATATACATCTTCCCCTGAAGGTGACCCAGTTCTCAACTTCAGTTTGACAAAAGAAACCCCCTCCCGAAAGCAAACGAAGCCTGGAAATGTGGGAAGAATAAAGAACCAGTCGCTCTTCCTTCATCATCAGATGGAACAAGAAGAATCCTTGCTTTCTCTGAAGAGAGGAAAAGGCTCACTTTTGGTTTTGAATTACCCAAACATACTGTTGAACAAATTCAGTCCTCACTAGGTGCATCCTTCACATTGTACTGTCTGATCTTTCATCACTCTTTACATGTTAGCAACCCACTTTAACATGAATCAGGAATGTGAGCCAAGCTAGCTCCACAGAAGTCAGAACTCGGTGTAGAGAAATGGCCTCCCGTTCCAATAGTGGAAAAACCACTTAAGAAGGAGAATAAGAAAGAAGAAAGAGCAGTTTTTTTTTGGGAGGGGGGGAGGGGGGCCTTGCATGTGGGCACAATTGAGAGAGAGAGAGAGAGAGAGAGAGAGAGAGAGAGCAACACAATACTCACTTCTCAAGTGTTTGGTGTCCATCTTATATTAAAAAAGAACAAATCCCCATCCAAGTTCTAAGCAATAATTAGAATAGCTATTGAAAGCAATACTAAAAAAGCAATGGACAGCAATAATAACTTAATAAGCACATCTAGAGATCCCATTTTAAAAAATGATGGCACTTCCCACGATTTTTCTAGACAAATGATATAGTCTTAATGTATATCTCATCCACTCATGGACACAATCTAGACTGATGCATAAGTCCATTGGAAAAAAATACATCCTCCACAAAAAAGAAAGTGCCTAAATGCGGAGAATTTCAGGAGCTTTTATTGATCTTTTACAAGGTGGACTACAAAAATGAAAGGTGAACTTATGAGAAAGGACTAATCCCACTCAGAGAGACTAAAGACCAATCACATGTACAAGAAACAGAATAAGCATTAACTGCATAAAGAAAAAGGGTAGGCACCTTTCTCTTGCTGCTGCGTTTCCTTTCATCTTTCTCCTTTCGATCTGCAAAGACATTTCCGATTTAATATAGGAACTAAAACGTGCATAGAAGTTGCAGGGTCCCAATGGTTGTTACATACCCTTTTTCCGCTTAGATTTACTACTAGAGTGGTTTCTTCCATGCGCAAGCTTGCATGCCCTTTCAGCATCCAGCTGCGCTCTGTACTCTCTCATCATCTTATCTTTGTCTTTTTCCACTTGCCCCTTCTTGATCTCTTCTTCCTAGTAAAATATACAATCAGTGACAAATTTAAATCGACCATTTGAATTTTGAAAGCTCACACCCAAACAAAGAGATTTAGACCCAAGATTTGATCATGTAAACCAATGTATGAATTAAGAGTCCAAGTACAAGCTTACGCATGCAGCTTGCCCAGATCAAGATAACACAATGCACGTCTGCTCCATATTTAAAACTCAAGAACAAGGTCCGATTAGGATAACGCTCTTTATTACTTTAAACAATTAATCTTAACAATTTGTTACCCTTTTAGTGACTACAAGAGTTACTCCGCATAACAACTTACACATGTGGTGTACTGAGGAGACCATGCACTTATATATATAAAAGTGAGGGCCTTTAGATGTCCACAGCATAATTCAGAGCTAATAGAAGATTAGAAATTTGCCTGCACGGAACTGGTATGGAATATCAAGCATAAAACCAGATTACTGACTAACAAAACTGAAACAGACTCGTTCATAATGCCTTCAAGAAAATAGGCACTATGTGATGCCTCCATGGGGGAAAAGCTACAGGGAAAAAACAAGAATATGGGAAAAGATATGAAAAAGAGCAAAAATATCTTGGCTATAGCAGAAAGAGTTTTGTCAGTATGTTTAGTCTTTATATAAGTTCTTGGACAAGATTAAACAATCATTCACCGGCTATTAGTTGTATTCTTGAGAGTATCTCCAGAACGGGGAAAAAAGACATATTTCACTGTGATAAAATAGCAAGAATAAGCCAATATTGAAAAGTGAGAACAAGAATTTAGTTCTAGAGGTATAATTAGTTTCAACATATTACCTTCTGCTTCTGTTTGAATTCTTCCCAAGTGACTGTGTGAGAGGTATTAAGGCTTGCCAAACGAGCAGCATGCCAAGCTGGTGAATGAAATGAACCATCCACCTGCGACTCTCCTCATCAATGACTGTCCAGGAAGCATAGTCTTCCAAGAAAAAAGAAAACAAACGGCACTGACAACGAAGCCAAATCTTGCAGTCGTAATTGTTTAGCCAATGAGAAATCTTCTACTTACGATATAAACCTCCACTAAATTTTTCAGAGCATAAAGCATCACAAAAAGGCACAATAGCATGTTGCTTGGGACAAGAAAATTAAATTTAACCCTTGAACAGGGTTAAAACACCATCCTTGGGCTTCTAATAAGAATAACCATGGCTGGAGACAAGATGACCACACAGGCCAGGACAATCCATATTTGACAATACAAGAACATAAATGACCGATATTTAGTTCTAGTGCATCTATGATGCCCAAGGAACTGAGCATGTCTTGGATTCACCAGATAGTTCTGCGCCTTGGGGCTGTGAAGACAGGGACATATGCTCTATGTACCAATAGACTTTAACCAATTCCTGAATTATCTAGAGTTCAAACTCCCGCAGAACTAACATCAGTGTCATTCTATTCCTTTAATAATGCCACATTTTTGGACAAAAACAAATTATGGAAACAACAATTTCAAAAGTCCCTCCTAAATTTATAAGTAAGAACGAAATTCTAACCTATGCTATCGCGTACTGATCATACCTACTGAAAAGCAATACCATCATACAAAATCACCAAATTGAATCAGTACATAAACGAAACAAGCCAGATGCACCATTTCTGAGAATGGGGTTTACACTCGAGATCAATTCTAAAAAGACTTAAGTGCAAAGAGGCGCCAACGACTGCAGAATTTCAAACGAACAATTACATTTGAAGAGTCCCAGGCGACACTAACCCAGTTCACCCATCAAGAAACCCAAAAACGAGGACTTCGAAATCCTCAGCTGCTAAAACCAAAAAGCCCAAGAAACTTCCCCAATCAGGTCAACCATTTCAAGATAGCATCCACATGGAGCACCCCAGCAAGCCAATCACTAAACAAACTTCCCTGGGCATACAACAAAACGCCCCCCAAATCCGACAGAACCCACCAAGCCGACCAAAGGACGAAACTTTCTCGATACCAATCGAAACAAATCAGACCAGCACGAGAAAAAGGGAGTTTCAATTCAAGAAGAATGGTATGGAAGGGTACGAACCATGCCATCCTCAATCTGGTCGGGGGCGGCCGAGCTGGAGCCCACCCGGGCTCTCTGCATGGCCTTGTACGCCTGGTTCTTCCCCATCTCCGGACGAATTCGGACAGGGTTATCGTCCGGGAGAGCTCGATTTCCAGCAACCTACGACGGGTCGCGGATGCGGAAGGGGGACAGGAATTTTTCTAGGTTTTCATGGGTGAGAGTTCGTCGGAACGGGAATTACAAGAACCGAGCCGATCAGATTTGGACGTTGCTGGATCGAGAGAGGTAAAGGGGAGGAATCGCAACCCGCGAGAAGCAAAAGGCTAACGGGCCCTCTTTGAAAAAAGGCTTTTGAGCCCATGGAGAAAGGATGCTTTGGATGGATGCCCAAGCGTATGTACTTTCCAGGTGAATCGGTCCTGACCTAGAATCGAAAACCAGTTGAGTCATTGGATGAATCCGGTGGTTCCAGGCCTTCAAATTGGGAATCAAACTAGTTCTCTCTAGAACCGATCTCATACCCGTCGGTCCATACTGACTCGATCTGATTATTGAATTGAGCTAATACTTACTCTAATTATTAATAACCTCAAGAAAAATTACCAAAAAAGATATAAACCTATTTTATTTATGTTATATTTTCAATCAGTCACTTTCATAAATTTTTTGCCAATTAAGTCAATTTGGCCCATTTTTAGTCAAAATAAGTCTTCTTACATGAAACAAATAATTTGACATGTACAATTTTTTAAAATCATTACTATTATTATTATTATTTTGGTGTCTCACTGACCTCACCTAGATGGGCAAGGGTCACCTCATTTGCATGACACAAGGGCATGTCGAAAC
Source organism: Eucalyptus sp. ANBG9806169 (assembly GCA_014182395.1). Taxonomy (NCBI): domain Eukaryota; kingdom Viridiplantae; phylum Streptophyta; class Magnoliopsida; order Myrtales; family Myrtaceae; genus Eucalyptus; species Eucalyptus sp. ANBG9806169. Next base: position 3,221,061 of record CM024573.1, read on the forward strand.
CTGGGTGATGTATAATTTTAAATTTTCCTACTCTTTTCATGGAGACCTCAATTTACCTTGGGCTTTTAACATTTTTGGAAGATTTCGAGGTTGATGAATTTTTTTACTTTCGAAAATTGCCTCCACAAATTTATTTTTTATTCAAGTCTTGGCTTCTTGACTGTTCTATCTTCAACATGAATATTTGGAGTTGGAAAAATGTCGATGTAGGGTTGCCTGGTTCGCACGATGTCAAAGTCAGATTCAGCGCTAGGCTCATGCAGTGCTGAAATCTAGATTTGACTTGCTTGAGGTCATGTGACCTTGGTGTCACTAGGGTCGCATGACTTCAGCAACCCTCGCCTAGTCGTGTTGATGTCGCGTGATCCTGATGCCTAGTTCTCTTGGGGTCACTCAACCTCAGTGGCCCTCACCCGAGGTTGCCACCTCAATGAGTCTTGCCTTACCTTTACTGAGTTTTGTTGATCTCCATCACCTGGTGTTTTCGTTGAGCTTTGACAAGGGTTGCAACTTGCAACAAGAGTGGCCTATCGACACTCGCTTGGTTTTTACAATAGCCTCTGGTCGCCGCCGATGTTCGCCTGTGGTCGCCACCAAAGCTTGTCTAAATTCCATGCCTTCTCTGCCGATGCACATCCATGCCCAGCCTCTCTTTTTTATTTGGGTATTTTACTTGAAGGTCGCTTCATACAAAATGTATATCAATCACCTACATTCAGATGTTCATAGGAAAATGACTTTATATCCCCAAAGCCAAAACAAACACAGAAATAAGGACTTGAGCTCGTATGTGTGTCTCTCATGTGCCACTTTCTAATGACCTATTTTCGTCTTCTTCTTTTTGGTTTTGCCTTTGGTATTGGTGCCAAGCCACTTGCATTGCCTGATCTCGCTCGATGTCGAGAACTCACGGCGAAGTGTGAACCACTATACCGGCATCACCTACGACCACTCTTCCATCTAGTGCTCGCTCGCTGTCGCCAATCGCTTTCCTTTCTCTTCTCACTTGCTGCTGTGGCCGCCATATCTCCTTCGGTTGAATATGTAAAACATCGAGTTTCTCTTACCCTCTGAGAATTTAGTTCTTTGCATGGCGGGCCAGGTTATTCTCACTCGCCCGCTTTAAATTTGTCCTTTGCTCAAGACTCTGTCCTTGGATGGGAACGAATCAACGCTGCTCACGGCATGCCGAAGGTTTGGGTTTTCGTGAAAGTCTCATGTCGTGCCGCAAAGGCGGAAAATATTCCCAATATTGTGCTGTCTCCAGGTCAAAAGACATTGGCTTTTGGCTTCTCCTCTCAAAGTCAAAGATTGGGAATTTCCTTTTGTCTATAATGTCGACGAAGAAAGGGAAGACGAGCTTGAGTTCCTCCCGTCTTTCAACAGCTCTGCCCGCTCGGCAAATTTCTTGTGAAGGACGTCGCACTGCACCTTTCTCCGACGACTTCACCGGTGCAGAAGAAGGAAAAAACGAGAAAGAAGAAGATGAATATAGAGAAGGAGAAGAAAGAAAAAAAAAGGAAAAAAAGAAATCCTAAAAAGTGACACATGAAAAGGACATACGAGCCGACATCTTTATTTGAGACTAAATTGAATCATTATTTACAAAATAACTCTACTTTGAGTCTTTATTTAAATTTTGGAATAGCAACCAAAAAAAAAAAATACACATACGTATATCCTTACAAAAATAACTCTTTTCGAGTATTTATTTAAACTTTGGGATAATTACATAAATGATTTATAAATTTTGATCTAATTTACAATGTGATTCTTTTTCAGGAATAATGTTAAATATATTTATATAATTCAAAAATCAATTAAATATGTATTAAAAGTTCAAGATTTACATCAAATAAATTGAAAATTCTGAAACACATTAGTAAAGTTCAATGCCTATATTAAATAAATTAAAAGTTTGGAAATTAAATTATATATTGGATCAAAAGTTAACAACTATCATTTTTCTTAAATTTTTCCAACTTGAGTCAACTTTAATTGCGAGGAGACGAATACGCCGGGCACAGACAAAATAAAAAGTCCATCGAAACATGGACAAAAATATCAAAGAGATTCGATACCTAAACAGCATTTGTCGCAACTCCTCAGCCTCCAACCTCAGCTCTGTCTTCTCTTCCGTTGTTTCTTCAAATCCTACATCGCTGTCCGAGGCTCATTCCAGTCCGTGGGAACGAACCATTCCCTCCGTCTCCGACATTTTCACAAACACCTCGCGGGCGTCTAGGGTTTTTGCCCTCCGCCGCGTCCCTCCTCGGACCGGACAACCGGACTTTTCGCCCAGGAAAAGCCGCCGGTACGCATGGAGCGATCTCCGTCTCTCTTTCTTGCCCGCTTTTTCTTTTTGCGAGTTTTTCGTGCCTTGATCGTTGAATTTGAACACCATGCAGATTGATTTTTGATGGGTGTGGTTGAAATAAGCAGCTTCTCCGCTCTTTGGTCTGCCAAATTGAACGGCGCCCGGCGACCCGTTTGCTCGCTCGAGGGAAGCCGGAGGAGGGTCGTCGCCATGGCCTCCACCGTGGACGTCCAGCATTTGAGCGAGGCCAACCGGGAATTGACCGGCGACTCGTTCATTCGGCCTCATCTGAGGAAATTGTCTCCTTACCAGCCCATTCTCCCTTTTGAGGTTAGTGCTGAAGCTGATTCTTTTGAAATTTTTAGTATACTTTTGCGAAAGGTGTGAGCTTTTTCTTGATGCTCTATGCTTGATACGTTGTGGCTATTGTGCTTGAAATTTCACTGTTGAAGCTTTGGTGGGAGAGTGTTTCTGGGTTATAGTTTTGGAGTTTCTTGTAAGTTACCCAAGTTGATTTATCTAGGCGCCAAGGATTTCGCTTCTCAATCTTGGGCTTGCCTGAGAAAATTCAATCTTTATTACAATCTCCTACTGCAGCCTCTTGGTTCCTAGGAATATAGATTAAGGTGGGGAATTGATTCTTTTAAGTCTCGTTTATGCACCAAGAATTGAGCCAAAAGTAATTCTCCTCCCATTTTCCAGTCTGAATGAATGTCAGCTGATTGTGGAAGTCCTCCTCCCAACCATTGTACACCTTCGAACTCCTGCTCCATGGGACATAATTTTGTTTATGCTACGGTTGTTTGGTTCTCCTATTTTCACTAACACATGAAGCATGACACTTCATTTGCAATTGTTAATGGACAAACTGGACATTGTCATAAGTTCTATGTTGATGTTGGCGTTGTGTATGTACTGCAGGTTTTGTCTACTCGTCTTGGAAGAAAACCAGAGGACATTATCAAATTAGATGCAAATGAAAACCCTTATGGTCCTCCTCCAGAGGTAAGTTTCATAAATGATTTGACTGTGCAAAATAGTATATTACTGTTTCTTTTTCTTAATAATTACGAATAAATGAATCTTGTTCTTTGTTAAAGCTTCGGTCAGTTACTTATCCAAACAACAACAACAACAGCAACAACAGTAGTAGTAGTAGGAGGAGGAGGAGGAGGAGGAGGAGTGGTAGTAGTAGTAAAGCTTCACTCGTTTGAATAGACCATCTGTTATTAAGTTTTCTTGTGTCTCCTCTGTTAAATCTTCGGAATTTGCAGGTTTTTGAAGCTCTAGGGTCAATGAAATTCCCATATATATACCCTGATCCAGAGAGCCGCCGGCTCCGTGCTGCTCTTGCTGTGGATTCTGGCCTCGAAGCTGATTACATTCTTGCGGGATGTGGAGCAGATGAACTAATCGATTTAATTATGCGGTTAGACAAAGCATTTCTTTTGGCCCTTAAAGTTATCTTGACATTAGTATTGCACATGTCCTAATCAACTTGTAAATATGTCATGCAGATGTGTTCTGGATCCTGGTGATAAGATTGTGGACTGCCCTCCAACATTTACAATGTATGAGTTTGATGCTGCAGTTAATGGGGCACATGTTATCAAAGGTGATCAGTTGCAGATGAGTTCTTTTTCTGTTCTGAGTGACAATCTTAATAGATGTATTTAATATTGAATCTGCTTTTATCTTTTGTTCAGTATGTATTCTTCAACTTAACAACGAAACATACTGCAACTTTTGAGCTTATCATTTTCTTTTTGATCTTCTTCTCCAGTTCCTAGGAAGCCAGACTTCAGCTTAAATGTGGAACTCATTGTTGATGCTGTTGAGAAGGAGAACCCTAAATGCATATTTTTAACTTCTCCTAATAATCCAGATGGGAGGTATCTCTCAATTCCGAGTACTTATGCTTTAAACTTATATATATTATGTTCTGCATGATACTTGACTTCGAATCGTTAAGATGTCTGAGTTCAACATCTAAAATGAATGAGTTGATTGTCGGTTTTTCTACTCACTATCGCATTAAAACTCACAATAAAGGTCACTTTTGTTAATTGCCATTGCATCTTGCTTCGCAATTTTGTGCAATTCATGCTATAAAGATGATACACACTTTTATAGTTGTGATTTCCTTTATATAATACAATCTGGATCTGCTAATCTGATAGTGTAATAGTAGTTGTTGGTATTGTAGTGACAGAGCTATCTGCCAATTCTTGACTCAGTGTACTAATACTGCAGTATTATTGGTGATGAAGATCTCATTAAAATCCTGAAACTCCCAGTGCTGGTCGTGTTGGATGAAGCATACATTGAGTTTTCGGGGATCGAGTCTAGGATGAAATGGGTGAAGAAGTATGAGAACTTGATTGTTCTCCGGACATTTAGCAAAAGAGCTGGTAAGCACACAGTGTCGCAGTTTCTGGAGATTGACAGATTATGCTGGTGCTATTTCAATTTGTTTGAGGAGCCTTTAAATTCATGGATGTCAGCAAATTTATGCCAATGTAGCTTTAGCTGGACTTCGAGTGGGTTACGGAGCATTTCCCTTGAGCATTATTGAGTATTTGTGGAGAGCGAAGCAACCTTATAATGTATCTGTTGCTGCTGAAGTTGCTGCATGTGCAGCATTGCAGAATCCAACTTATCTGGAGGTAATTCTTAGTTAATTATTGATGACATTCTCCATGGAATTCTACCTTTAGTAATCTGAAAGCAAAGCATCAATGTTCTTAATTCTCAAAGCCCTATCTTTGAACTGTTTGTTGATTATTACCAGGATGTTAAAAATGCTCTGGTACAAGAAAGGGAGAGGCTTTTTAAACTTCTAATGGGAGTTCCATTTCTCAATCCATATCCTAGCCATTCTAATTTCATTCTTTGCGAGGTTACATCAGGAATGGATGCTAAAAAGCTGAAGGTAAGTTAGGACTCTCTCATTTTAATATGCATTGAGAGTTTAAGACAGACATTCAAGGATTCACCTGTAAAAAGAACATTCAAAAATTCTTTCTTTGATGTTATCTTTTTGAGTTCCTCTATTATACTGTCATCTGTTATTATGGCCACTAATATTTACATGTTGCAAGGATTAGATGATCTCTTTTGATGACATATTCACTGAATTCCTTGAATCCTTGAATATTTTTTCCCCCCTCTTCCTTTATTTTCCACAAAGTATTGCTTGTCCAAATTGATGCAGGAGGACCTTGCCAAAATGGGTGTCATGATCCGTCACTACAACAACAAAGAGTTGAAGGGTTATGTCCGTGTATCAGTCGGGAAGCCTGAGCACACAGCTGCTTTGATGGACGGCCTTAGTCGCCTCACAATGACTCTGCAATTCCACGACTTTTTGTGAAGAACAAGGTGGAACAGGAAATAGATCTCCCTCACATGCTATAATGCTAAAGACATTCCCCTTGTTTTTGCAGAATTTCCTCAAGACAGGTTTACAAAATTTTGTTATAGTTGCTGAGGTATGTGTAAGTGTACCAGGGGCTATTCTGTTTAGGTTAGTCATTCTGGATGAATCTGTGTAATTTATTCCAACGATTTCACTGTGTAGCTTTTATTGATAGTCCCATCTCTCATCTCTATAACAAATTGATAAGGCTTTTCCAGATTCATGCCATTTATCGACTTTGAGCACTGGCATCAATAAAGATCCTCTCCTTGCTTGATGTCACAATGTATGAATTATTTGTTGTGTTATGGTGTGCCGATATCTGAAGTACAACAGTCATGAACAGTTTTGTTAAGACATTTGTACTGACATCTGTACTGGACTTGACTTAGTATTTTTTCTACATTTGAGGGTAGGTGTACTTTATTCTACATATATTGGTGGGTCTACAAATTAGTTTGGCAGTGAGTTTATCGAAATTATTCCATGTCCATCACTCTGTATTGTTGGAACCGTGGTCTGAGGAGCGGTCACATAGTGCTAAATAAAGCATGAATAGTTCAGGAAGTTTGGGTTAAGCATCTTCCTATTACAGGTGTAAGTGTTCTCACCAATTAGACCGAGCAAAGTATGTGTATTGCTAGATGTTTATGGGAGAATCATGACTAACTACGCAAAGTTCTGATAATCTTGAGACTTTGCACGCCATAACTCTTTTTTAGGTCCTTTCATGGCCTTGCGCAAGATCTCTCATAATCTCTCATTATTATAGATCTCAAATTAATAGTTTGAGTTGGATTTTATTGTTAGAGGTGAATAAATAAATTTGAAGAGAAAATTGGTAAGATTGAGCAGATTGGACAAAGTAATTATTGGAAACTTCGTCTGGGAGAAATAATAAGGATGGCCGGGTGAGCTGGTATTCAACAAAAATAATCTTGCAAATGCTTGCAACAATAGACTGTATTCTAACCTTTTCCCATTTCCAGTCATTCAGGGATAAAAATATGGTGAGCACAAGTGGTCCCACTTCAATGACCGGCCCTCGGATGATGGCTGATAAATTGGAACATTACAGAGAATTGAATCTAATAAATGGCTAATGGACAGGCGACCAGATCGGGTGCAATGATCTCCCAAATTCTGACCCCAGATTATCGCGCCAATTTAAATCCGAAAAGGTTAAATTGCTTCCAAGCATGTTATTCAAACAAATTTCCCAAAAGAATTCCACCGTAAAGAATCCTTATCATAAGAACTCTCTTAGTCGACACAACAGCAAGTATGTCAAACAAAACAACTATGTCACAAAGCAAAGAACACTCACACGTGGACTCTGAACATAGTACGAGGTTATCACCAGCAGATGTGAACTCTTACTATCCATTAATTAGAATCAACCATATGTTCAGTCCCATGTCCTTGTGAATAAGCAGGAGCTCTGATTCCTCAACATCATTTTGCTTGGCGTCTTCTAATCTTTGGTTCGTCTAATTCATGCAGTGAGACTATCTCAGAAGTAGCATAGAACTGGACTTTGCAATGCTGATACGTTTTTGGTGGGATAGGCGCCTGTTATGTTCCTAACTAGACTGATGGTCTGCTGTCCACTCTTCGCTTTTTTCGTATCCATTTCGGTCCCCATTTATTGACCTGCGAGTAATCATGGACGTTCGCTTCATTCACCGGAACAGTGCATTCAGGATGAAGTCTGACAACTCTCGGCATCCATACGTTCAAGGACACGCTGCGCCTCTTCTTCTGTGGATGGGACAACTTTCCGAATCCTCAATCCGTCATTCAAGGCCTCAGGACGTACAGTGAATGTAAAGTAGAATTTGTTTGACACCTGTTAGGACGATAGATGAAATAATAACAAATTTATTAGGAGGATCTAAGACATGGTGATGTGAAGCCAAGTCTGACATAAGAAATGGTAACTTCACAAAGGTTCAGTTCGTTATCTAGTTAGAATTAAAGACAGACTTCAGTATCCCCCAACTAGTGACCAGTTCATTCTTGTTGATTCTCTGTTTAAATTTTCTTATGCATGATCATCATGTTGAGAGGTGGTAAATAGTTAGCGCCCACATGAAGTGGAAAGTAAATAGATAAATACCCTAACCACAGCATCCTTTGGCTTCTGTAAGAGCAGCGAAACAATATCAAAATTTGGTAAAAGAAATGTAACACACATGGGCAACACGTACCTCGCTTGATCTGAGCTCAGGTCGCATCACATGGGCCACAACTTCGACATTTATCAGGGGTTCATCTGGATTGTCAAGTTCCGTATACAGAACACAGCATTTGAGGCGGAGAAAATTACCAACATCCACCTACATCCCATAAATAATATACTTCATATTATGATCTTCCACTTAACAGATCCATAATTTTACATATATACATCAGACCGCAAGAGTGAAGGCACAAGTGCAACCATCCATGCTGATAGCCACAGTTCCACACTCAGCAGCTTAAGTCATACAACAGCATCGCCTACACATACAAATTCATCATGCGCCGTATAAGTGCTTACCGGTCTCAAGAAATCAACATGGTCAACCTCAATGAACCGGGGTGCCGCACCAGCAAAGGCATATGTGCTTGAAAAGGCCAATTCAAAAGCCCTTCGCATTAAAAATCCTCCAAATATTCTTCCATGGATATTCCTTTGCTGTGGCTGGCATATTAGTGAGTTCTCAAAACAAGTATCTCTTATCAGAATGCTATCTCTGTCCGCCAGAGCTGGCATATCACAGAAGACACGACCTTCGGCAAGTAAAGCCTGGAGCCTTGACGAGTCCTCTACCTTACCATCTTTGTTACTTTCTTCTCTCTTCTTTTTCCTCATTTTATTCCTATTTTCTGCCTCTTCCCAAAGTAATCTTTCTCTCTCTGTCTCTGGTGAGATAGGGTTAACTGGAGCTGATTTCCCAGTTCTAGAGTCACGAGCCACAAATGTGAAATTGGCGTTAAGTGCAACTGAATCTGAAGAATTCTGGGTTTCTGCATGGAATTGCCAGTTTAAGATAAACAGCAGAATGGATCAGTAATAAGACTATATCATGGAAATGATATCTTTATGAAGATGTGATATCTGAAAATTGTGCTTGACCAACATGTCAGAATCCTTCACAAACCAATACTTCTTGGCAAGACGATGTTGATTAGCAAGCTTCTATATAGTATGGACGGGTTTACTGTTTTATTTTTTTATTTTTAGTAAAAAGGGAATGGTGGATGGATAGCAAATTAGCAAATTTCTCCATAATTTTTACAAGTAACGAAATCATGCAAGAGCAAGTATGGTTTGTGAAGAATAAACATATACTTAAGGCACGGCCATCAAAGTGACACCATCCTGCAATTGCTTAGTGGCAGCAGATGAAAATGTATGTTGTCGTCCAACAGGCCAACAAAGCAATCCCATCAACTCTAGGAAAGAAAGTAGCATACTATCATCATTTGGGAGCACTGTTTCATATAACACCTTCTGTGGACTGAGTTACTTCCAGTTGGATCTCCATTGACGAGCGCCCAACCCATGTAACAGCTCCCGCTATTTGCAAGTCAGTGTCAATACGAATTGGCCTCTTGAGAACCATCCTGTCTACAGAAGCAGTGACTAGTAATAGAGGCCTTGTGGTGCCATCGTCACTGGAGCAATGCTGGTCCAAAAGAAAGCAGCTAAATAAAACAGGGGTTGTTCGGTTATGCACAATTCTAATGATAAATTCCACACTATATGAACTCTAAATAATCACTAGAGAACTTAAGCATTAAGCCTCTGATTGCAGAACATGATAAGTACGAAAATTGATGAGAATATAGACATGCTCCTATACAAATGATAGAGACAAGGTACTGCTTACAGCAAATCAGTAGCATGCTGTTCAATATTTTTGACTAAGAAATGAACTTCTCTCTGATACTAGATGACCGATTCTAGATTATTCAAACAAGGACTTGACATTCAAACTACTAATCGTAGAATACTAGAACCAATTACCCGCCCACCAAACACTGCCATCAGTCAGTTTTGTATCAGGAATTCATCAAAGCACCATCATTGACATCATATGCAATTCATCTTCCGCGGAAAAACATCGCAAAGTATAAATGGCACCGCATTCAGAAAGAGGAAATCGAGACATCACCATCCGATAGTTGTTCAAAGCATGTTCATTTACCTTATAGCATATGGTCCCAGCGAGAGCATCGAGATCTTCCACCAGCTTCCCCATCCTGATCTTGTTCCAAGGATTCCTGTACTGCTCCCTGAGCACATAATCGCTCGAGAACTTGTAGAAAATGCTCGTCCTGCTCCTAGACGGACTCCGCGGGACCAATTCGCTCTCCGGCGGCGGCGGCGCCTTCCCGCTCGCGCCGGCGCCGCCGACCTCCTCGAACATCTTGGATCTCGCTTCCCACAGGGCGTTGGTGACGGGGGAGAAGTACATGCCGGGCCACAGGCTGATCGGCTTCCGGATCGACGATCCGGCGTCGATGGGCGGAGAGCTCTCGTGGGGCGGGGGAGCGGCGGCCGAGGCCGGCGGAGCGGGGGCTCCGCCGTCCGCCGCGGCCGAGAACCAGGCGGCGCGGGGCCATGATGGCCGGAAAGGAGGGAGCTTGGAGAGGAGACGGTTGGAGAGCGTTCGGTGGAGAGGCGCCATCGGAGTCATGGAGGGTGGAAGGTGGGTTGGAGGGACGTTGGACTATATGAATTTTAGTAAAAAAAAAAATTGTTTAACAAAAAAAAAAATCTGATAAATTATATGAATTATAGTAAAAAGAAAAAAATTAGAAACTTTTATTTTTGTTTTCTTTTAAACAAAACGTGGTACTTGCGCCATGAATAGGACATTATATGAAGAAAGCTATGTCGAGAGATGGAATGCATGTCCTAATAATAATAATAATAATAATAATAATAATTTTTTAATAATAATCTTCATCGGATCTCGAATATGGTCGAGGCAAAAAAATAAAAAATAAAGATATTATTTTTCTGAAAAAAGAAGAAGAAGAAAATATCTATCGAGTTTGTCATGAAAGACATCACCTATAAGTATAATTCTCTTGTGATTGAATAGTAGCATCCTTGTACTTACGAATTTCACGAACAAATTCGAAAAATGAATATCTTAATTCAAATTATGGAGTTGAAACACAATTACTAACTCAAAATTTACTAGGGGAAAAACTTGTCAAAAAAAAAAAAAAAAAAACTCAACGAATCCCTTCTTCACCTCCCACCTATAACATTGGCACCATCACTAATTCGTATTGTTGTGTTGAACATTTTAACACGTATCCAACACTTTTTGACACTTTTGGATAAAATCGACATTTCGACACCGACGTGGCAAGCCATGTGGAAATTCATAAGTTTAATACCATTAAAAATCCCAACCGGTATATTTATGACAAATTTACCCAAAACTAGTATATTTATGACAAATTTACCCCAAACCGTTCGACACTCTCCGACACTTTTTATTTTATGGATTACACTTCTCCGACACTATTGTGGTTAGCATTAGCGTTATCCGACACATAGTCAATTTGACACTCGAGTTAGAATTCTGATATGCGAGTTTCCATAAAATAAAATTGATTGGACATCACAACTTGGTCAAATTTGATACGTGAGATCAATTTTAAAAATTTTCAATAAATGAGATATCAAAATGTATGTATGTGAAAAATAAAAAACAGCAATAAAAATAATAAAAAGGGAAAGAAGAAAAATCTAAGTTTTCACTTCTTCTTACTCTTATTTCACATGATACATAATTCACCCTTAAGTTTTTTTTTTTTTTTTTTTCTTCTAACACGCCTAACACACAAGTTCAAAATAGAAATTGCTTGTTTTTCTCTCCAAGTTTTATAGATTATTGGAATGGAGTTGAATTTGTTAAATTAAAATAATGAATGATTTATTGGATTAATATTTCAATGTAAATTCATTCTAGGTTTTTATCATTTATTTATTTATGAATTTTAAATTAATTATAATCATAAAAATGATAATTTATACATATATACATTTAATATATAACATGTCCCAATATATTGGAATTATTTGTCTTTTTAAAAACGATGTGTTGATGTATTATATCGTGTCGAGGTTGTGTGTCGGTGTTTGTGCTACTTAGACCATAACTACACTTTTCTCATCCCTTTCTCTTCATCAATTTGACTCACTTTAATTTTTCCTTTTAAATTTGTGACATTTGGAACTTTCAAAAATCGAAATGTGGGGCCCCATTTGCTTGCCCCGCCTGTCTATGGGCGAAAAATCATAATTCATAAAATACTCATCCATAAATGATTATTCTCAATTTTCATAAAAACGAATGAACAAAATACATTTTCATTGTTAATGAAATATCTAGATATATATTGTAAAGTGAGAATACCTTATGTTGATAAATTTTTGTAAGTAATAAAATGCAGGAAAATAATTTTGAAATTATTCATTTTTCCCGAAACATTTTGTCACAAATTACGAAACTGCCATTCCAGAGTTTCCTTCCAATTCTACCCCTTAAAAGCCCACTACTTCACAATTTTGACACTCAGTGCTGATGTATGTGATGCGGAGCTCGGCCTAGGGCTTGTTCTTCTTCTCAATTTCCCTGCAGCGCGCGCTCTGCCTTCGACCCAGCATCGAACCAGGAACTTCCGGCGAAGTAAGTTCAGCTTTAACATCTTGCCCTTCGAAATTTCTCGCTCCCTTTTTGTCTTTCCGTTCAGGGTTTGTTTCACTTGGTTCTTTTAAGGGTTTGGTGTTGGTTTCCCCTCTGTAAAAGCGAATCGCTGCATTTTCTAGTTCATCTTTCATTCTATGTTCCTTCCATTTGCTCTAAAACGAGGGACGAGATAAGCATACAAGAGGGTCGTCTGCGTTTTGATGTTTGGGGGGGTTATTATAGGTGGATGTGGACATTGGATTTGCCACAGATTTGTTTGTTCATGAGCCTTTTTTTTTTTTGGGCCTAAATTAGCGTGCAATTTTGTTTCTTTTCCATCGATTAAATTACGATCGTGGGTATTCCTGTTTCAGGTAGAGGAAGCAGTGATTGAGGATTAGGAGGATGAGCGGAGGAGGAGAGAAAGGGTCGGCCACCACGAAGACCCCCGCGGATTTCCTGAAATCGATTCGTGGGAGACCGGTTGTTGTCAAGTTGAACTCTGGAGTTGATTATCGAGGTACTTCTCTCAACATGGTCTCTCTGTGTTGGGAGAGTTATTCAGCAAAAATTGTCTCTATGTAGCCAGATTTTGCTGAGTTTTTGATTATTTCTGGCCTTGTTTGTTACTTATTGTACTGAATCCTATGTGCCGTTAACGACTTGTCTCGAACTTTAATTAGTTGGGGATGATTTATTGATTGAATTCTTGGCGGCTCATATGAGTTAAAGTGGCCACTTACTGACCTCAAAATTCAAACAGAAGTTTAAGTCAACCGCAATTATGAACCAAATGAACCTTACCTGAATATTGCTTTTGTCAGAAAATTCAGAGTCATATTGTGACCCTGCATCATGGGTAGTTATGTTGGTCTTGCCATGTACATTGTGGTCTTGATGTAAGTCATTAAGCCTATTCTTTTATTTCATCAGGAGGGAATATCTCTTCATGATATAATAGCCGTTTCTTTTTCTATCAATGTCTGCGGTATTCGTTGTCAAAAAGAGATCTGTAGTAAAATTGAGGCTCTGATGTTAAACTTGTCTTACAATGATTAAATGGGAAGTTTTGCTTATGAGATCAGTTAGTATTATAGATATTTAGCCAATAAAATGATGGTGGCAGAACATCATTTTTCTTGGGAGAAACTGTTAAAACAGGGGTCATGCACATACATGCTGCTACTCAATTACAAAATACAAAAAACCTTTCCTTGATGGCATGAGAATATGTGTGTGTGTATGTCCTGGCTTTCAAATTTCACGGCTTTTTTCTTTTGGGTATTGAGAGAGAGGGAGGAAGAACAAGTGCAGATATAGAGAAGGGCAGAAGCAGGGCCTTTGGTGATAAATTAGCAAACTCATATGGGATTAAGAATTGGTTGCTTGACAGCCATTTGATCCATTCCAATGGCCTTATCATGAAAATGAGAGGATAATGCCCTTTATGTGGGCCTTGTGCTGTCATTTTCTCAATTAAACTTTCTGAATTTACAGTTTGTAGTAAATCCTAATAGAGGAAAAGCTGTTTCTGTGCGGTATGTGCCTACGAGCAAGCTTTTTCTTGTCAACTTCTTGTGATTTGTAAACCTTAGTGCTTGTGGTGTGAGACCTGGACGAGAGGTGAGTTGGATGATACTAAATTTAATGGATGTGGAATGTTTCTGACAAGCATGTTCTCCTTCCCATGCTATACGCAGGCTATGCTGATGATTAGTTTAGAATCACAATCTTGTGCTGTCTGAACTTGTGTGGTATTTGTATGTGTTCTGATGCGTTGGAATTTAATGCAGGTATTCTAGCATGCCTGGACGGATATATGAACATAGCAATGGAACAGACGGAAGAGTACGTCAATGGACAGCTGAAAAATAAGTATGGCGATGCTTTTATTCGAGGAAATAACGGTAACGATGTATACAAGATTTCTGACTTTTTAGTTTTGTTGACTTGGACCTTTCGTAACTTGTATGATTTATTGCAGTTCTGTACATCAGCACTTCAAAGCGGACTCTAGCAGATGGGGCTTAGCGTCGATTGTCCCATGTAATGTAGCAATGCGGAGTTAATGTAGCCATAACTTTTGATGGGTACATTCTTGGTTGCTCTAGAATTGTGGAAAAGTGAGAACATATTCCCAAAATTTAGAGCTGATTTGTGCTTCCTACTGATAATTCTGCATCTCATTAAATCGGTTTGTGAATTGCTTGAGAAGGACTTCTAATGCCCTGGCTCTTCCTTTAGTAGCATGTTATCATATGTATGTGGCTGTTTGTGTATTGCCAAATGGCTTTATGTCGTCCTGTTTATGAAGAAGGTGAATTGCATTTGAGCATCAACCTTGAATGCCATCTATCTATGTATAATTGTTTCTATTGCAAAAGCTCATTGAGATAATTGATATCATGTCTGCTGGCATAGATTATTGCTGTGACCCTCCCAATTGAGTTTGAGGATTGCTAAATTGGCGCGATATTCCTCTTGCAAGGCAATGTTCACTCTTGACACGGGTTCTCTCAAGCTCTACCGATCGTAACTTGATTTTCTCATTCTAATTATGACATTTGTTTTGACTTTAGGGGCCACCACTAATATATGATGAGCTGATTAAAGATTGACTAAAACATGTGAGTTTGTTTTATTTTCGTGAGTAAAAAATTCAGGACATGGAGATTTGATTACACTAGATATTACCTAATGAACAATTCGGTAGCTTTGCTCATTTAGGGATTTAGTTTTATGCGTTCTTTCACAATTTTTTCTTTTAAATATTTTTCCTAAGACATGTATATCTAAATGATCATGCAAAGGGACTCATACAACAAGATTTGAGCAATACAATATCCAAGCAAGATATAATAATATCAAAGCAAGTGCACAGCAACTGAGCATCCCCTACCCAGCATGTCTACCGTCTGGACAGCGTGCGGTGGATACCACTCCATGTGCATCTTCGCAAAGCCAACCCGAGACACCTCGAAGATGCAATACCCCAACAAAGGCGCGCCAAACGTCTCCTATTCAGCATGCATGAACTCTGGAAGCAGGCGTGCCGCGTGTTCTTAGGACTGAAAAATAGCTTAGAAATGATTCAAAAACCACATCGTCACATTCTCGAGCCATGGGGACCCCTGAGGGTTGGCCCAGTGCTTGTCGAATGAACCAAACAAGACTGAACGCTCGCTGTCCTCAGTCTGGACGGTGCTGCACAGCCCTCTAAAGAAAATCCATTATCTTGGCATTAGTCACGAAGATACACAGACTATTAAATTCTATTCGCACCCACACGAGGACGAATAATGCGTCTACGTTCATAACAAACGCCCAATTGAGATTTGTAGACACAACCGAAATGAGCCATCAACAGCCAAGTGAAAGCAAGAAGCTCTCCGCCTTTACTCAACACCTGCACATGTGCTTCTCCGTCAATATGAATTGCGGCATATGACAGCATCTCAACCCACACTCCGCTCATCACCACCCACTTCATTTCCCCGAGCCTTTCCATCTTTCCAGCTAACTCGATCCCCCGCCAGAGCATGGAATTGGAAGGTCCTTCTTGTTCCTCCCGGAGGTTGGATTCGGAAGGTCCTTCTAGTTCCGACAACCGTGGATACTTCTCATATAAATACAAACATAGCTCATTTACATTCTTGGGCCTAGGATCTGAGTACCATTGTATATCCCTTAACGTTTCCTCTGCTGTGATTTGGGCGATGCCCGCCACAGCGGACATCACATTAGATTGATTAAGTAACATATACAACATATAGTCGGAGAGGATCTTGCTGAATTCCCTTTCTTCTTCTTCTTTTTTTTTTTTTTGTTTTTTTTTTTTTTCGTGGATTTCTCTTTGTTGTACCATATTTCAGTAGCAATATGCCACGTTATAATACTGTCATCGTAATTAGCCACGGTGACATCCTGTTGAAGATCATCATAATTGTTTTCATCTTTTAAATTCTTGAGAAACAAATCACCTCTAGCCTCAAATATCTCTTTCACCTCTTTGAGCTCATCATGTCTCACCTCGCTGTTTGTATTTATATCATTCTTCCTAACCGCAGCTTATGCACATTATTCGATTTACGTCTCACCTCCTTAAAAATAAAAATCCATAGCTTTTTAAGAAAGGGATTCTTGGATACGTACCATGTATTTACAATCATTCCTGTTTTCCGTATCGTGGGCCTCTGACCACGGCTTTTGGTGATTGTCTCACGGGCATGATGGAAATAAGAGATGATTTTCTTAGCCATATGGAATGGAAAATCGAAGAGATAAGAAGCAATTCTGCCCAAGCGCCGATCACGCTTATACATCCTTTTCGGATCCTCCTGCAAGCTCATGGATAAAAGGTTGCAAGCCGAGATGGATTCTGACCACCTTCGAAATATTAATGGTGTATCCAGGGCCTCGTAAGTAACATTAGCATTAGGCTTTGCTTCACATGTGGCAAATCGAGGTTCCCTTTGCTTATATGTGTAATATGCCAATATGTTCAAAAGTGAACGTGATCTAGATAATCTAGAGTTGTTCCACATGATTTTGGCTAGTGTCCAATTCGAAAAAATGAGCATGAATAGAGCTATCACATCGAGAACAATCGCTCCAAAAAGAAGGATATAAGTAATTTTCACATCAAGTTTGGAGAGTTGATGCTTCTTCGAGCGATTGAAGAGGACGAAAGCCACCACAACACCCATGAAGGTTACGAAGCGGAAAATGTAGCTCAACTTGGAACGTATTGCTAACACTTTTGTGTGGAGTACCTCATACATGAATTGGAGTTCAACTGATATCACCCTCAATGCATCCATTGTAGAAATGCAAGCGAAATATTTGCAGCTAAGTTTGCGTTCTTCACGTGTGTATATGAGATCCCCAAGGAAGACCTTAAAGATTTGAAAGAACAAGTACGCTAGATCCACCACAGCGCTCTCGTCATTCTTTGCTTCATCTTTTCAGAATACTCCTTTGCTTCATCTTCCTCATTATACGCACACTCGAAACGTTCTGACCATTCAGGGTAATAACTCCTATATATCTTGATGCGTTGCGAGAGCACCCATTTTTTCAGCCTTGGGAGGCTTGACAGATTAAGTGCTAGTGTTCTCTCTGCATTTTTTATGACCCCAACAAGGAAAACCAGCATTGTTGGGATCATCAATGACCTGTCGCTGGGAAGACGCAAATGGCGGCACCAATTTGGAAGATGAGACTAAGCAGGTGTTGTCGCCAAAGTGAACTATCCTTTAGAGAAAAGGCAGTGATGGTGTCTGGACCGCCAAGATGTAACAAGAGAAATGAGGCCCAAAATGCCTGAAGTGCATTGTCTACTTCAGTTGCATGAGCGAACAAATTACCTTGGTTGTTAGAGATGAGCCCGATTGTAAATGCAGCTACCCAGTCAGCCATCAAATAGGCCAAGCATAAGAGGAAAATGATGTGATCATTCGCCGTTTTCTTTCTAATGGGTGAAAATAGAATGAGAAAGACTTGAAGCGAGAGGCTTAGTAGGACAAAGCTTCGGACGTTCCATTTGTTCCACATATAAGAAATGGAGCTAAACGCCATGTTCCTGCTTCGTTTGAATTTTATCGCTCGTGTCTAATATAACTCTGGTGAGAACAAAACTATTCTCTCAACAATCCATCTGAGGAGTTTCAAATGTGTCGAGAAAACAATGCTTTGCAGACTATAGAAACTTCCAAGTAAGTGTGGTGTAGAGTGTAATAACGAAAAAGGGTATATTTGGAACATCTCCTCTCTCTCTCTCTCAATGTAATAATAAGTATTATTTCTCTTAAATGTTAAGACAATTGGTTAGGAGGCGGCGACGTTGGGGAGAGTCAATGCTTGGGACTTTGGAGCTTGGGAGGATGAAGCAGCACGTGCAGAGCAGAGCACTGGCCTTGCTCTACCTCGGATTCAATGAGTGGTGCGAGTGCTGCCGTTTTTGGGGGACTGGTTCACTGTGTTGTTGGGGGATCGCAAGAATCTATCTAGCCTTCTATCATAGTTTTCCTTTTTCCTCCGTCAGATTAGATAGTATTACCATTCTACCATCGTCATGAAAACAAGTTATCTGTATATCATTTTTTGTTAATTGAAGCTTGACTTTTCAATCGTACGCATATTGACAATTAAAGTCATGTAAAAATTCCATCATATTTATAAAAAGATCAATAGTAGTATATTATTATTGCTTGGGACAACTTAACCTTATTTAAAGTCACCCGAATCAGAAATAATTACTATTCAACACTAAACAGCTCATATTCTTCCTTAGAAAAGTTTCATCTTAACATTTAAGGATAAGTGCATTGAAAATTTTAAAATTTATCACGAAAATGTAATTGAGTCCTAAAATTTTCAAAAAGTTTAATCAAGTCCTAAAACTTGTTTGGAAAATTCAATCAAGTTCTAAAATTTTCAAAAAGTGTCAATCTCAAAATTTGTCACGAAAGTGCAATCAAATTCTAAAATTTTCAAAAATTGCAACTAAAGAAAGGACTTGATTCGACTAATATGACAACTTTTAAGAATTGATTGCACTTTTTGAAAATTTTGGGACTCAATTGTATTTTTGTACTAAGACTTAATTATATTTTTTTAAAAAGTTTTATAACTTAATTGCACTTCCGTGATAAGTTTTAGAACTTCCAATACACATATCCTTAACATTTAAAAGCTTGTGTGAGAAAGTCTACCTTCAAAAGGTTAATTATGAGTCTACAAATACCATACTAATACCATGATTCCAATTAAGAGACCAAAGCATAAATGTTTTGAAGCCAGAGCTTAAAAAAGACTTGAAGCGAGAGGGTTATTATGACAAAACCCGGTATGTTCCATTTATTCCACATATTTGAAATGGAGCTACATATTAAGTTTTTTTTTTGCTTAGCTTGAATGTGATCGCTCATCTATAATATAATTTTGGCTACAACAAAATGTAAAAGGAGGAATAGTGGGAAATGTACGTGTGTGTTGAGATGATTCCTTTTACTTGTTGTTAGAATACAGTATTTAAGCGAAAATCCTAAAAGGTTAAACATTTGCGTACTATCCATTTCATGAATGAAATGGAGCACAAAATAGATTCAACTTGAGGTGGTTTAACTACCAATGGATTAAATTAAATGTTTACTTTGGGTCGTGTGTCCACAAAAGTGAAAGACGGTATCGGGTTATTAATTGTTAATCCCATCGATTATGATCTTGCTTCCCGTGACAAAAGTTACCCAAAAAGTGTGCTTTAGCCAAACAATTGCTTCACGTTGGTGTCCAACACTTGATGTACAACTCTCGTCTCTTCATTCAAAATTTGACTCATCGGATATCTATCACGCGGACTCATTTCTTCTTGTGCCCTTTTTCTTCAAGGTCCCCACACAATTGTCTGAACTTGTACGAAATCACATGGTTCATGATTCATGTTCTGTCCTAAAAGATTTTGGCACAAAGTCGAGTCACGTTGGTGTCCTACCCTTGATGTACAGCTTTCGGCTCTTCATTCAAAATTTGATTGATCGGATGTCTATCACGCGGACTCATTTCTTCTTGTGCCCTTTTTCTTCAAGGTCCCCACACAATTGTCTGAACTTGTACAAAATCACGTGGTTCGCGATTCACGTTCTGTCCTAAAAGATTTTGGCACAAAGTCGAGTCACATTGGTGTCCTACACTTGATGTATAGCTCTCGTCTCTTCATTCAAAATTTGACTAATCGGATGTCTACTATACCACTCACTGTCGAGAGCTTGGGCAAAAATAGTTATACAAAAAAATGATAGTTTCTTCTTTTGAAAAAGTATTAGCTAGTCCATAAAGTTCCTTTAAAAAGGTTTTCATGAAGTCAAGTAGGTCTTCTTTTCCCCCACTATCTACTTTAAGAGATTCTGTCCACAATGAGTCCATAAAGTACTTTAAAAAAGACTAAAGACTTTTAGGAGAATGGCCACTACCTCTTTGGATCTTATGTGTTTTGTCAGATGATGAGAGATTCTGGGTAATTGTTTGGCCAACAGGGGACCTTTCGTACGTGTGAACGTGACATGCTATCATCTCCTCATAATCTAGCATCTATTTATGTCTCGGACGTAGTGTTCCAGTAGATATGACTTCTTTTTACTTGAACTAATGTGAGGTATGAGGTTGATTGTAAATCGGATTAGCTCGTGCGTATTCTTCATTTTTTTGGTCAATGTTCCATAAGAGATAAAAGAGACCCGACAAACATAAATCCAATGAAGAGGTTATTGAATGCACTATTGATGGACGAATTTTTAAGCACTGTCAATGGAAGATATTATCCCCTTCAACTCTCTTAACCATTTGAGCAATGAATTCTATTTTTCAAGATGGTAAGTCTCACGAAAAAAACATGAAAGGCGATCACATTCTCAAATTTCAACATGAGATTTTCAGAGTGAAAATGAATGACTCAATCAATTAGTTGGCTTACAATTTAACAACTCTCTTAGTGAAATCTAATCAAATTAGGCAGTTTAATAGGCATAAACTTTGTCCACCATGCCCCAACGAGACAAAACACTTCTTCATCTTTTTGTATTATTGTATTCCTTTTCTTCTCTTTCCCCACCCTCTTGCATTTTGTCATGCAAGGGCAAAATTTTATTTTTCTTCTTTTTCCTCACCAGATTGTCATGCTTGGAATCTGGTAAAGGTTCCATATTTATAATTATGTAAGGTTACATTCAAAGAAGATAATCACGCTAGGTGCATTTTCTCATCCTTTTGAGTATAAAAATTTGACAAATAAGATGGCTCAAATTATCATTATAAATAGATTACTCTCATCTATATATCCAATGATTTACATCGATCCAAGGTAGATCAACCTAGTTGAAGAACTCAACAGTTCTGCAAAATATCAGTACATTTAGATTGATAGCAAAATCATACAACACCCAACAGATGAGAATTAACAAAATCATCTTCCCAGAAGTGCTGGCAAGGGCTGCCAAGCAATAGGTAACTTAGAAAAAGTGGTTTGTTCATGAAACCAGTTATTAATATTAATATTTGGCACCCAACCACGCATGGCTGTGCTAGTTGAGGCGTACCCCTTGATTTGGCCACTAGGTTAGGGGTTCAACTCCCTGAGTCGTTCACGACTCTCAAAGTAGTTCCATGATTTAAGCGGAGGGCCTCGGCGGTGGGTTGCTGGGCCAGTCTCCCCTGAGGTATAGTCGGTGCTGTGCTCTTGAAGGTGAGTTAGACCGAATCCTCAATATAAAAAAAACAAAAATATTAATATTTGGCAGATTAAATGATGATCGCACAAGATATTCATTTTGCTTTTATTGTTTTTTTTTTTTTTTTGGGAAAAACTATAGCCATCAAATAAGTCAATTGCAAGAGGAAAACGATGCAGTCATTCACTATTTTCTTTCTAACAGGAGCAAATAGAAAGAGAAAGACTAGAAGCGAGAGATTCAATATGATAAAACCTTAGATGATCCATTTGTTCCATAGAGAAAAATGAGCTAAATGCATGTTTTTACTTAAAATTTTATTTTCCCTTTCCAGTACAATTTTGATTGCAACAAAACTATCCTCTCAACTATCCGTCAGGAGAGTTTACATGCATCAAGCAAACAGTCTTTGTAGACATTACAAGGAAGCCTTGAAGTAGAAATTTACAACTAAGCGTAGAGTGGAGTGTAATACTTAAATATTTTTAGCTTAAATATTTAGACAAGGATGACGAGGCCTTAAATATTCCATTTGTTCCATAGATCCACAATGAAGTTAAAACCCATGTCTATGCTAGGTTTGAATTTGATCGCTCCTTGCAATATAATTTCAGTAAGAATAGCAGGGGAGGAATAGCAAGGAATGTACATATACAAATTGAGATGGTCCCTTGTTTGTCAAAAGATAGTTTTTATGCAAAAACCTAAAAGTGCAAAAATCGTAAACCAACCATTCCGTGAATGAAATGGAGCTCGAGATTTATCTAACTTGAGTTGGTTTAACTACTAGTGGATTAAATTGAATGTTTACATTGGGTCGTGGGTCCACAAAAGTGGAAAACGCCATTAGGTTATTAATTGCTAAACCCTTCATTATGATCTTGCTTCGCGGGACAAAAGTTCACCAAAAGTGTGCTTTAGCCAAAGAAAAGAGGAAGAAGGCAAAAGCCAAATTGGAGTTTATACGAGTGGGATGCTCCAAAAAGGCACGTCTCTCTCCCACCAAAGCAAGTGGCTAGAGGTTTTCACAAACCAGGAATCTATCTTATCTTCTTATTTTCTCGATTATTGATTATCATAGCCCAAACTAGACAAGATTAGCTGACAAGGATTACATTGATGAAAATTCTGTTTAAGGTAACTGAACATAGAAGGAAAATTATCTACCTGAAGAGAGTACTACGTGTAGAGATGGTATTTGCACATTTATTTTTCAGTTCAAGTGAATGGCTACATGCATGAAACTAGTAAATTTTCTCCATCAGACAATAATTTTATGAGATAGGTGTCCTATCAGCAGATTTCAATGATGCGTGATGTTGAACGTTAGTTGATTTAACGAAATTACAGCAAAATGTGCATATATACATGTTGAGATGCTTCCTGACTTATGCGTCAGAAGAATGTACAAATTAAAAAATCCAAGAAGGTAAAAGAAATCATGAACTAATCATTCCGCATATAATAATGACAATGACAATGTGCTTTCAAAGATAATGGAAAACGTGAACCACATATTTCAACAGAGATAAGAATAATATCATTTCACTCAATTATTAAGTACTTCACAAGATGATGATGATGCGCTTTCAATGAAAGGCTTTCACTCAATTTTGATCTTGATTCAACCATTGACAGAATTCCACTCAAAAGTTTACTTCAGCCAAAAAGTTTACTTTCCCTTTCATGTGGATGATATAAGCCAAAAAGGCATGTCTGAATCCCATCAAAGCAAGTGGCAACAGGTTCTCCACAAATCAGGAATCTCTCTTTATCTTTATTATGATC
This sequence comes from Eucalyptus sp. ANBG9806169, assembly GCA_014182395.1. Classification (NCBI taxonomy): domain Eukaryota; kingdom Viridiplantae; phylum Streptophyta; class Magnoliopsida; order Myrtales; family Myrtaceae; genus Eucalyptus; species Eucalyptus sp. ANBG9806169. The sequence continues at coordinate 3,244,509 of CM024573.1, forward strand.
TTTTTAAAAGTTGGCATGGGATGAACTCGAAGTTTTGTCCATATGAAGGGGTTCTCTTTTCTCATCATTTTGCCTTTTGTCAATGTAGGGCAATATATTCTTTTCTTTCCTATTTCTCACCTTTTTCCCTCTTTATATTTAGGTTCATTGTCTAGAACAATGTAAGATTTGTGGCCCATGGAATTGGGTAAAAATTATTGCTTATTGACAATATCTCATGCATGAAGAAATATATTAAATGGATGATGCTTATTGTTTCGAGTCATGAATTTGTATCCAGAAGCAACCGTCGAATAAAGTGATGCTACAATCCTTAGCCCGACTCATTTTCTTCTTTTGCCCCTTTTCTTCAGTCTCCCCGCAATGTTCCGAACTTGCACAAAATCAAATTTGGTAGAATGTTGAGTCACGTCAGTGTCTTAATGCACAGATTGTCTCTTCATTTTGTTTTGTCAAATTGAGCCCGTGCAATATTAACTAAAAAATTTTATATTCTTCCTATAAATTTTAATTTTATAACAGCTAATCTTGTCTAGTTAAAAAGAAAAAGAAAGTAAGGGAACAATTTCAGGTTGTAGAAATCAATGATCAAGAAAAAAATAAGAAAAAATATGTGTACAAAGAGAGATTCCTGATTTATTGAAAACCAATGGCCACTTGCTTTGGTGGGAGACGCCTTTTTCGAGCGTCCTACTTATTTTGACTCCAATTTGGCTCTCGCTAACAATTTTGTTTTCCCATTTCTTTGGCTAAAGCAAACTTTATGGTGAATTTTTATCATTGGTTGAATCAAGATCAAAATTGAGTGAATGACATTCTCATTGTCTTGTGGAGTACCATATATATATTGCTAAAATGCCTTGTGAAGTACCTAATAATGGACGGGTTTAGCGATTAATAACCTAATGGTGTCGTCCACTTTCGGGGACACATGACCCAGCGTAAACATTTAATTTATGTAACGACATGGGCCTCACTTGTATAATATTGTCCGCTTTGGACACTAAATTCTCACGGCTTTAAAATGCGTTATACAGATTAAATGGACCAAAGCCTTTATAAACTAGCCCAGGACTCCCCCCTAAACGATATGGGACGGGAGATATGCCCTTAGCCTCACCCATGTACTGCCAATGCGATCTCAGTCCATCCCTCCGTACTGCCCTGGGTCTGGGTCGTCACATTCTCCCTCCTTAAGGCACAACGTCCTCGCTGTGGCCCCCACACACGGTCGGGAGTCAGCTATGATATTATTTGTAATGACCCGGGCCCCACTGTATAATATTGTCCGCTTTGGACACTGAGTCCTCACTGCTTTAAAACGCGTTATACAGATTAAATGAACCCAAGCCTTTATAAACTAGCCCAAGACTCCCCCCTAAGCGATGTGGGACGGGAGACATGCCCTTAGCCTCACCCGCGTACTGCCAAGGCGATCTCAGTCCATTCCTCCGTACTGCCCTAGGTCTGGGTCGTCACAATTTAATCCACTAGTGGTTAAATCAACTCAAAGTTGGATCTATCCCGGGCTTCATTTTGTACGGGAAATAGTTGGTTCATGATTATTCTTCCTTCTTGGTTTTTGACTGGATACCATAAACATGGAACCATTTTAACATGCATATATACATTCCTCACCATTCCTCCTATACATCTTGTTGCCCTGAAATTATATTTGAGAGAAGAGACTAACCAAAAACATGTTTAGCTCCATTTGGGATATATGGAACGAATGGAACATTCGAGGTTTCGTCATACTAAGCCTCTCGCTTCAGGTCTTTCTTATTCTGTTTGCACCCCTTAGAAAGAAAATAGCAAACCATCACATTGTTTCGCTTTTGTGGTTGACCTATTTGATGGCCGACTGGGTAGCTGCATTTGCAATCGGGGTCATCTCTAACAACCAAGGCAATTCATGCGCTTGTGCAGCTGAAGTAGACGGAGCACTTCAGGCATTTTGGGGCTCATTTCTCTTATTGCATCTTGGCGGTCCAGACACCATTGTTGCCTTTTCTATGGAGGATAGTTCACTGTGGCCACGGCACCTGCTCGGTCTCATCTTCCAAATTAGTGCCGCCATCTATATCTTTGTGCAGATATTTCCCAACGACAAGTCGATGGTGATCCCAACGATGTTGGTATTTCTTGCCGCAATCACAAAAAATGCGGAGAGAACATTGGCGCTTAATCTCTCAAGCCACCCAAGGCTCAGGGAATGGGTGTACTCACAGCACATGATATCGGATGATGCAGATAACGAGTTGATTGAAGAACTCAATGTTCAAGCGAAGGAAGAAGAAGAAGCAATGCTTGCCGAGAGCATTGTGGTAAAGCATGCTTACTATTTCTTTCAAATTTTCAAGGTCTTCCTCATAGATTTCCTCTACATAGGTCGACAACGTGCAATAAGCCGCAGATATTTTCACAAAGTTTCTGCAATGGATGCATTGAGGGTGATATCGGGATTTCCCTAACACAATAAGCCGCAGATATTTTCACAAAGTTTCTGCAATGGATGCATTGAGGGTGATATCAGTTGAACTACATTTCATGTACGAGGTGCTCCACACAAAAGCATTAGCAATACGTTCGAATTGGAGCTACATTTTCCGCTTCATAGCCTTCACAAACATTGTAATGGCGTTCTTCCTATTCAATCGATTGAAAAAGCATCACCTCCTGGGAATCGATGTGGAAATTACTTATTTCCTTCTTTTGGGAGGTATTGCTCTTGATGCGATAGCTCTAGTCATGCTCATTTTCTCTGATTGGACTCTTGCCGAAATCAAGTGGTGCAACACAAGATCATTTAAACTAGATGCATTCCTCCACAAGTTGTTGTCCGCCATGGATGTACTCAGGGTGCCACGATTTGCCATATGTGAAGCAGGACCTAATGCCAATGTTACTTATGCGGTCTTAGATACACCATTAATATTTCGAAGGTGGTCAGAATCCATTCATGCTTGCAACCTTTTCTCCGAGTTTTTCAAGGAGAGTCCGAGAAAGATGTATAAGCATGATCGACACTGGGGCATTATCACTTTCTCCAATATTTGCAATTTTCCATTTCATATTACTGAGAAGATCATCTCTTGTTTCCATCAAGCAAGTGAAACGATCATTGGAGGGTGTGGCCTGAGAAACACGGAAAGGAAGCTAAAAATGATTGCGAATACGAAGTATGTCTCCCAGAATCCTTTTATTAAGAAGCTATGGATTTTTATCTTTGAGGAGGTGAGACGTAAATCTAAGGATGCACAAGATCATACAGAGGTGAGCAAGATATTTGAGGCTAGAGGTGACTTGTTTCTCAAGAGTAGCCCAATGGGGTGCGATTGCCGTAATCTTTTAAGGTACACCGAGGACACCTTTGACTTCAATATTATAAATGGCATCTTGCTACTGAAATCTGCTACAACTGGGAGAAGCCATTTACAGCGAGAAATGATGAAAGGGAGTTTAGCAAGATCCTTTCGGACTACATGTTGTATCTTTTACTTAATCAGTCTAATTTGGTGTCCACTATAGCAGGAATTGCCCAAATGCATTCAGAGTCGGCATTGATTCCTTTACGGCGTCAATTCAGTGATGCGACCATGGATGTGGAGGGGCTATGCAAGAGATTGTATGAGACTCCTTCAGGAAACTCATATTCGTCATCCCTGCCCAACTTAGGGGCCGATTTGGCTCGAAAGATGGAAATCCACGACGATAGGAAGTGGAAGGTGATAAGTGGAGTGTGGGTTGAGATGTTGTCATATACAGCAATTCATATTAAGGGAGAGGCACATGTGAAGGTGCTGAGCAAAGGTGGAGAACTTCTAGCCTTTGTTTGGCTATTGATGCTTCATTTCGGTTGTCTCTACAAACCTGAATGGGGTGGCATGTTTAATCAATTCTGGAATTAGATATTTCAACTGCATCAACTGTCTTGTATTCCATCGCCATGACATTTCTACAGATGTTCGTATGAGTAGAATTTACTTGTTCGTGTATCATTGTGACTAATGCTTTCGTTCCTCATAGTAAGCCTCGCATGTGTCTACTCGTACTAAGTGTATTATATATATATAAAGATGCCCAATAAGTCATGCTTCTCCAGGGGAAAGGACAAATTGTAAATTTACACAAGGGGCAGTGATTTTCTCATGAACAGGCTATAGATTTAGAAATATCAATATTCTGTATTCATATTCGACGACATAAATGTGTCCAACTAAAACGCCATTGTTATTCTCGTAATTTATTGCTTTGTAGGAGATACCAAAGGTATAAGTTTCAAGCGAGGACTTATAAATTTGGAGGTGGTGATATCTTTTACTGGTTAATTAATCTAATCCAACTCTTCCTGTTGTGAGCACAAAATATGACTTCGTATATTCTATCAGACATGATATCAATAATTCCATGTGCTTTTGCAATTGAATCAATTATACAGACATTGGTAGATGGCATCCGAGGTTGATGCTTAAATACAATTCACCTTCTTCATAAACAGGTCAACGCTAAGCCAATTGGCAATACACAAACAGAGAGACATATCCGTAAGACGAGACGCTAAATAGAAAATCTATGGCATTCTCTGTCTCACCACTATAGACAAACCCAAGTCTATTCCTATTCAGACTTAGATCCGTTTTCTTTTAGAAGCACTAGAATTCAAAGCATCCACCAAAGGAAAAGAAAAGAAGTCTAACGCGAAGCACCTTATCTCCACCAAAAGAGAGCCAAACTAGCTAACGAAAACGCGCGCACAAAGCAGCAGAGAACTCAAACAAGGCTGGTCAATTAACGATGTGTAAGAAAATTTAAATATTAGGGGGGAGTATAGTTAACACTGAGCTCATACGCGGGGAGATTGTTATGATATAGGTGTATTGAGCAATTAATATATCCTAGTTAGTCTATAATTTATTGATTTAATTTTTTTAGTAAAGATAGATCTAACTGAGTATGTTGACGGACTTGAATTCCCTTGGCAATTTCTCTTGATAAAGATATCGGATTTTTACTATGCCCTTCTAACAAGAGCTTAAGTTTTTAAAACATATGACAATGATCCCACAAAAATCGAACATGATGTAAGCTCTTTCGGAACAAAGAACTTTCAATCCGTAGCCTGTAGCCAAGCTCCGATTACACGATAGTTCTGATTAGATCTGTGCATAAGGCGATTTGCAAGATGGGTTGTGGTTGTATTGACCACCAACGTGGCATCCACGCTAGGTAAAGGGCACAGCCATGCACCGTAAGGCACAACACGAAGTGGGCCTTGACGAAACATGGAGGTTTTGATCGTGTAAATTCGAGTGTATCTTTCATAATACCCTCGATGCATGAAGCTCTCTATATATATTACTCGGAAAAATTGTCCAAAAAGTCGTAAACTTATAATTTTTTTTTCAATTCAATCCGAAACTTTTTAATTATACCAATTAAGTCCTAGATATTTTCATGTTTTGCCAATTAATTAAGATAGAAATTGCCACACGAGGGTGAGACTCACCATTGTCGGGCTGGCGAGGGTGAGCCTCGCAAATGGCTAGGTGAGGTCAAGCCTCGCCAATGACCTTGCCGGCTTGGCAATGTCTCTGTATTTGATGCTTGGCTTGGGACTCAACACTACTAATTTTGACAACATCTATTGTGACGGAGAAGACAAGGATGGCGGAGTCTTGAATTACGAGGCTCTTGCTCACAATGCGAAATCCATCGTGGACATATCACGCGAGACGGCGTCTCATCTCGTAAAAACGACGTTGAGACTCAATAAGTGTGGAGTTAATGTCATCGGAATCGGTAGTGGAAGATGGGCAAATTGGTAGAAACTGTCGAGTGAAGAAGCGTACGGTAGTTCTTGATGGTTTTTGGGGGCGGTGCTTCAAAAGGACTTCTCGCCCAGTGGAGTAGTCAAGGAATAAGGTCTGGTATGCGGGCAACTGAAATATGCTAAATTGCTTATGGGCTTATACGCTAAGGTATGCGATGTTTTTATCTCCATGTTTAGCATGTAAACTGCTATACTATTTGTCATTGAGGGTTTCATACTTGTTATTAGTCTTTAGTCATTTTTTGGCGTGGGTGTTCAATTCCATCTGCAGGATAATGGTAGAGTTGAAGAGATGCGATATGCCCTATTGAAGACTTCCACGACAAAGAAAATGATACACATGCGACATAAAGTGTTATGGGCAATTCATGTTAAATTCGGACATAATGCTCCAAGTTGATGTGCCCAAAAGTTGTTAAGATTGAGCCTGACTTTTCTGTCGTGATTTAAGGATCTATTCACGGCATAAGTTTCACGCAAGTAGTCCCCCAACAACATCACCGGAATAGATAAATGGCTGTTAGAAACACTCACCTCTTGCAGCAACCATTGGCTGAAGGAGCTAGTAGGCGACGTTCTATGGCAGATCTGGAAGTTGAGGAACGCAGTAGTCTTCAAAGGCGAACAACTGCGACCTTGCGAAACTGTGCACGAAGAAAAAGCAGATCTGGAGCTTTACAACATATGGAACCCCAAGAAACAAAAGTGCAGCAAAAACCGCACAGACGAACCTGCAAAATGGGCTTCGCCAAGAAAGGGATCTTTCAACTTTAACGTTGATGCTTCGTGGACGGAAGACTAGAGCAAGGGAACAGTCGCCGGGATCTGTAGGGATGAGAACGGGGTCCTCAGAGATGGTTTTGCAAAAGAAATCAACGCCGATTCTGCCATGAAAGTGGAGGCTTTAGCTCTTTGTGCAGTCCTGCAGAAAGTGGCGAAGGAAAGAGGAACAAAGTGCAGCACGTTTCTTCTGGACTCCAAAGGGGAAGTACAATCCAACAACCAAACTGTAGTGGAGAGCGTGATAGGCTTAGCACAAAGCCCATGGACGGTGGAACTAATATTAGAGGACTGCAAAGTGCTCCTGGCCCAACTTGAGGGAGGAATCTTATTATGTAATGATTTCGAACTCTACAACATATTAGCAATGACAACTATTTTTCAACCAAACAAAAAACGGTTTCACGCAAGTTTGATGCTGCTTTGATCACATTAGCATATATATTTGTATTGGGAGTCAAAAGAGAAAATTCATGTTAATAATATTGTACTATTTTGGGATTTGTTGGCATCATGCTTAAAAGAGCTATATATGTCCAGTATTCGGTCGTTTCATAGTTGGAATTGCCATACATGATCAAGATTTGCTGGATTCTTGATTGATAATGTTATCTTGATTGGAATTTACTTGAATTAATATGACTGGAATCATTAAGACATAGAAGTATCTAACTTTCATTTTTAAAATGAAAGATTTGGGTGAAGTAGATATTTTATTGGTATTAACACCTGATTTTTAGTCGACACGTAAAAAAGATAAAAAAAAATCGAGATTTGGGTTTGTGATTGCGACAGAGCTCGTTTCTCAACCAAAAATTGTCATTTTTCATTTTTTTTTTATTTTGCATTATTGCTTTTTAGTCTTTTCCTATTCATTTTCAAAAAAAAAACTGAAAAGTCAAATGGTTGACTTTTGAGTTGACTTTTTAGTCAACCCTTTGACCAAAAGTCCTAAATTAAAAATTGATTTTTTTTCTAGAAAGATGTCAAATAGTCTTAATTTTACTTTTGTCAAATTAATTTTTCAAAAATCCAAAAATTTGGCTGAAAAATTAACTTTTTAGGAAAAGTCAACTAAATGGTTGACTTTTGGTCAATAATTTAACAAAAAAATTGGAAAAAAAATTCTCAAAACACTTTGTTTTAGTGTCAATTTGACTTTTGTGTCGAAAATTTTACAAAATTAAATTAAGAACCTTATTTTTCAAATTTTTTTGGTTTTAGGTTCTAAATCGACTAAAAATAAAATTACTTTTGTTTTAGTTATAATTAAATATGGTTCCTTTTAAGACATTTGGTCTAGGGGCTATTTTTAATCCACGAGTTCATTCAATTTCGAGCATTGCTATGTTGAAAGTCAAGTTATCATTTTAAGCCCTAATTAAGGGGTCAAAATTGATCTTTTATGATTCACGAACGGACTATTGTTTTCAATTCATTTTCTTGAGATAAGTCAAAATCCGAGGTCTGTTTTGAGAAATTCACATGAGAACCTCCTAATTTGAAGAATTTTACTCTCTTGAATGTAAGAAAATCGAGTCATCAAGTTTTAATTGAAGAAATTTTGATTGGCCCATTCAAGACTATGGTTGAATTTCATGAATCGAGGTCCAATTTTCATATTATACCTCAATTCATTTTTGGACTAAGTCTCGTGGCTTTAATTCAAAGTCAATTTGAATGCAATAGAGTACCCTAAGTATGGGGAATTAGTCCAAAAGTTTTATAGCAATATTAATTGAATTCAATTTCAATTATGCAATTTTGACCAAAGAATTGCAAAATTGCTCATTTTAGCTTATAGTACTCAATTTCACGTACCTATGGTTTAAGTCCGTTGCTTTTCCCAATAATCACTCAATTAAGTCAACAAAAAAACCCATAGATTGTATTCACGAGATTTAATTAGCTTAATTGGGTCAAAATCAGACAATTTCTTCTCAAATTGCGCAAATTTTCTCTTCAGTTTGGTCCCTCAAGGATCAAATTGCATATGTTTTGAACCCTCACAGACCACAAAAACTAGAATCAGCAAGAATCGGCCAGAACTAGTCAAAAACCAATCAAACCTGTGTGAACCGGTCTAACCGATCCGACTGGCTGTCGGCGGGGCAAGTCGGTTCAGCTTCTTGCCAGCCGGTTTTGGACCTCCAAAGATCGGTTCTGGGATCTTCACCATGTGGAATTTACCCCCATGCCCTCACATTTTCATGCTTTTGCAAAATAACTCCTGAATTTTGGAAATTTACAATTTAGTCCCTAATGAGGCCCTTAGTGCAATTCTCGATTTAAATCCCAATTTTTGAAAATCGAACCCATCCAGTTGATCATACGATGCATCCTAAGGGTGTTTAGCTAAAATTTTAATTTTCGCCTTAGATCAATTTTTTTACCATCGGATTGAATTGTCCATTAAGATCGATTGATTTGGGACTAATATAAAAGGATTTTCCGTCAATTTTCTGAAGGGGCTCATTTTGTAGATATTTTCTCTCACTAAAAACAGATTTTTCTCCTCTCTCTCTCTCTCTCTCTTGTTGACGTCTGATTTTTAGTCGACACGTCATTAAAAAGTAAAAATTGAGATTTGGGTTTCGTATTTTTTTCATTTCTTTCTTTTATATTATCGTTTTAAAGCAGTTTCTAATTCATTTTCAATAAAAACTCGAAAAGTTAAACGGTTGGCATTCGGGATGACTTTTTGGTCAACCTTTTTGACCAAAAGTCAATTTCGTTTCTTTTCCATTGATTAGATTACGATTGTGGGTACTCCTGTTTCAGGTAGAGGAAGCAGTGATCGAGGATTAGGAGGGATGAGCGGAGGAGGAGGAGAGAAAGGGTCGGCCACCACAAAAACCCCCGCGGATTTCCTGAAATCGATTCGCGGGAGACCGGTTGTCGTCAAGCTGAACTCAGGAGTCGATTATCGAGGTACTTCTCTCAACATGGTCTCTCTGTGTTGGGAGAGTTATTCAGCAAAAAATTGTCTCTATGTAGCCAGATCATGCTGAGTTTTGGATTATTTCTGTCCTCATTTGTTACCTATTGTACTGAATCCTATGTGCCGTTAACTACTTGTCACAAATTTTAATTAGTTGGGGATGATTTATCGATTGAATTCTCGGCGGCTCATATGAGTGAAGCGGTCTCTTACTGAACTCAAAATTCAAACAGAAGTTTGAGTTAACCGCAATTATGAACCAAATGAACCTTACCTGAATATTGCTTTTGTCAGAAAATTCAGAGTCATATTGTGACCCTGCATCATGGGCAGTTAGGTTGGTCTTGCCATATACATTGTGGTCTTGATGTAAGTCATTAAGCCTATTATTTTATTTCATCAGGAGGGAATATCTCTTCAAAATATAATAGCCGTTTCTTTTTCTATCTATGTCTGTGGTATTCGTTGTCAAAAAGAGATCTGTAGTAAAATTGAGGCTCTGATGTTAAACTCGTGTTACAATGATTAAATGGGAAGTTTTGCTCATGAAATCAGTTAGTATTATAGATATTTAGCCGATAAAATGATGGTCGCAGAACATCGCTTTTCTTGGGAGAAACTGTAAAAACAAGGGTCATGCATGTACATGCTGCTATTCAATTTCCAAATGCAAAAAACCTTTCTTTGATGGCATGAGTATATATATATATCCTGGCTTTCAAATTTCACGGGTTTTTTTTTTTTGGGTGTTGAGACAGAGAGGGAGGAAGAACAAGCGCAGAGATAGAGAAGGGCAGATGCGGGGCCTTTGATGATAAATTAGCGAACTTATATGGGATTTAGAATTGGTTGCTTGAAAGCCATTTGATCCATTCCAATGGCCTTATCATGAAAATAAGATGATAATACCCTTTCTGTGGGATTTGTGCTGTCATTTTCTAAAACTATCTGAATTTACAGTTTGTGGTAAATCCTAATAGAGGAAAAGCTGTGTCTGCGTGGTATGTGCCTATGACCAAGCTTTTTCTTGTCAACTTCTCGTGATTTGTAAACCTTAGTGCTTGTGGCATGAGACCTGGATGGGAGGTGAGTTGGATGATACTAAATTAATGGATGTGGAATGTTTCGACAAGCATTAATGGATGTGGAATTAGTTTAGAATCTCTTGACAAGCATGTTCTCCTTCCCATGCTACATGCAGGCTATACTGATGATTAGTCCAGAACCACAATCTTGTTGGAATTTTATGCAGGTATTCTAGCCTGCCTAGATGGATATATGAACATAGCAATGGAACAGACAGAAGAGTACGTCAATGGACAACTGAAAAACAAGTATGGAGATGCTTTTATTCGAGGAAATAACGGTAACGATGTATACTAGATTTCTGACTTTTTAGTTTTGTTGAGTTGGACCTTTACTAACTGGTACGTTTTATTGCAGTTCTGTACATCAGTACTTCAAAGCGGACTCTAGCAGATGGGGCTTAGCGTTGATTGTTCCATGTAATGTAGCAATGCGGAGTTAATGTAGCCATAACTTTTGATGGATACATTCTTGGTTGCTCTAGAATTGTGGAAAAGTTAACATATTCCAAAATTTCGAGCTGATTTGTGATTCCTACTGATAATTCTGCATCTCATTAAATCGGTCTGTGAATTGCTTGAAAAGGAGTTATTATGCCCTGGCTCTTGCTTAAGTAGCATTTCATCATATGTATGTGGCTCTGTTTGTGTATTGCCAAATGGCTTCATGCTCTCCTGTTTATGAAGAAGGCGAATTACATTAAAGCATCAACCTTGAATGCCATCTATCTATGTCTATATAATTGTTTCTATTGCAAAAGCTCATCGAGGTAATTGATATCATGTCTGTTGGCATAGATTATTGCCGTGACCCTCTCAAATGAGTTTGAGGATTGCTAAATGGGCGCGAATGGTCCCTCTTGCAAGACAATGTTTACTCTTGACACGGGTTCTCCCAAACCCTACCGATCGTTACTTGATTTTCTCATTCTAATTATGACCTTTGTTTTGACTTTAGGAGCCACCATTAATGTATGACGAGCCGATTAAAGATCGAGTAAAATGTGGGAGTTTGTTTTATTTTTGTGAGTAAAAAATTCAGGACATGGAGATTTGACTACACTAAATATATTACCTAATGAACAGTTTGTTAGCTTAGCTCATTTGGGGATTTAGTTTTATGCATTCTCTCACACATATTTTTTGTTTTTCCTGAGACATGTATGTCTAAATGATCACGCAAAGGTACTCATACAACAAGATTTAAGCAAGACAATATCCAAGCAAGATATGATAATATCAAAGCAAGTGCACCACAACCCGAGACGCATCGGGCAACATTAAACATCGCCTTCTTATTAAGCAACGGGAAAGTACCTACAAGGACTAATGAAGGCTAACCCGAGACTCGTCGAGGATACAAAACAAAGCCAATTGACCACGACGCATCCCCTACGCAGCATGTCTAAAGTCTGGACAGCGTGCGGTGGATGCCACTCCATGTGCTAAACGACACCGAAATGACTACTGAAAGGCCTCGATGCATCTTTGCGAAGCCAACCCGAGACACCTCAAAGATGCAATACCCAAACAAAGGCCCACCAAACGTCCCCTATTAAGCATGCATGAAGCCTGGTAGCAGGCGTGTCGTGTGTCATTAGGACTTGAAATTGGCTTAATATTATTCAAAAACCACGTCGCCACGGGAACCCCTGAGGGTTGGCCCGGTGCTCGTCGAATGAACCAAACAAGACTGAACGCTCGCTGTCCACGGTCTGGACAGTGCTGCACAGCCCTCTAATGAAAATCCATCAATTCTTGGCATTAGTCACGAAGATACACAGACTATTAAATTCTATTTGTACGAACACCAGTAGGAAAGCCATGAGGATGGTAAATAAGATAGTTGACGCGAATCTATTACTCACTCTAATCAGAGCGGGCATAAAAGTTGCCCAAATGAGGATTGTAGACACGACCGGAATGAGCCATCAACAGCCAAATGAAAGCAAGAAGCTCTCCACCTTTATTAAGCACCTGCACATGTACTTCTCCCTTAATATGAACCGCTGCATATGACAGCATCTCAACCCATACTCCGCTCATCACCTTCCACTTCATTTCCCCGAGCTCTTTCATCTTTTTAGCTAAATCGGTCCCCTGATTGAGCATGGATTTCGAATGGTATACATCTTTCAATGATTCTTCAGATTTCTCAAACAATTGCTTGCATAGCTGCTCCACATCCTAGTCGCATCATTCATGTGGAGTAATTCTAGTAACTCCCCCAACGTCTCCCCTACTGTGATTTGGGCAATGCCTACCACAGCGGACATCACATTAGATTGATTAAGTACCAGATACAACATATAGTCAGAGAGGATCTTGCTAAATTCCCTTTCATCTTTTTTTTTTTTTTTTGGCACATGACCATGGATTTCTCTTTGTTGTACCAGATTTCAGTAGCAATATGCCATATTATAATATTGTCATCGTAAGTACCCACAATGAAATCCTTTAGAAGATTGACAGATTTGTTTCCATCAGATAAACTCTCGAGATACAAACGACCTCTGGCGTCAGATACCTTTTGCGCATCATGTTAATATTTCTTAATTGGCATTTGGGCTTCTTGGTGGTCTCCCCGAAATAAGGTATCGGGCTTCTGCTACGCGCTTCCAACAAATGATAGCAGATCCGATGGCTGTGGTTTTTGGGCAAGTTGGCATTATGGTGTTGTAACACATGTCCATAAGTGATGCAAAAAGACACCTAAATTAAGGGGGAGCGGGCTAACACCGAATCAATATGAAGACGTGCCGATAGTCCTTTCTCCTCGAGCCATCACTCACGAGTTAACCAATCTATGGCTCATTAATTTAAATTTTTAAAGCTCGCCGGTATCGTCGAAAGTTCGAATTTCGGCCGCCGTTGCGTCGCCGTTGCGGTGTTTCGGTCTTCGCTTTGCCAAGTGAGTTTTACCCACTAATGCTTTCTTAGTTTGTTAATTATACTTAGGGTTGGTTAGATTTAATTAATTGCAATTAGGTGGTTAGATTAATTTAGAGAAATTAAATTAGAGACTTAATTATGCATGTTAGGTGGTTAGAAATAGACATTAGCTAGTAGACATGCCATGTTATTTATTGAACGAGTCTCGGTAATTTTCCGGGCTCGTCTCGGCTTCCAATCAGGCATTATGAGCCTAAATTGAATTTTTAGTATTTATTTATTTAATTTTCGAAATTAATTATTTAATTATTTATTTTTCCGAAAATTCAACCGGGATGGCCGGTGACCGGAATTTTGTGCTGATCATCGTGGTGCAGTCCGTTTATTTATTTGAGCTTTACTTAGTGCTAAAATAAATTATGAGGTGCAATATCGTTAAATTTGGGCTCCCTCTTGGCGATCTCCCCGAAATAAGGTATCGGGCTTCTGCTACGCGTTTCCAACAAATGATATCAGATCCGATGGCTGTGGTTTTTGGGCAGGTTGGCATTGTGGTGTTATAACACATGTCCATAAGTGATGCAAAAAGACACCTAAATTAAGGGGGAGCGGGCTAACACCGAGCTCACACACGTGAGGGGGAGATTATTGGAATGCACATGTGAGTGCATTGTGTTAGAAAAGTTTCACATCGGAGAATTGATATGGTGTGGAGCAGTTAATATATCCTAGTTGGCTTATAATTCATTGGCTTAAGCTTTTGCGTAAAAGTGGGTCCAACTAGATATATTGACATGCTCGGATTTGGGCTTTCTCTTGGTGATTTTCCTGAAAGAACATATTAGGCTTCTGCTGTACACTCCCAACATTCTCATCTATCAACAACGATTAAATGGGAAAGTTAACATAAGTGAAAAGTTTTGTTCATGAAATCAAAGATCATTATTGATGTTTGGCAGATTAAATAATGATCATACAAGGTATTCAATTTCATTTTTGAAAAACTGAGCCATCAAATAAGTGCGTAGACTTAACAAGCAACTACGGAACAAGGACTTTTATTATTATATTGGAGATGGAAGATAGTGGAAGGCAAAGTAGGGAGCAAAAGAGGACAAGAGGAGTTTTATATCATGAAGGCATGTACAAAGGCTTAGTTTTCTCCTGCTGGACGTGACCTTCAAGTGGGGAGAGGTTGGCTGTTTATAGCCCTCTTCCACGGCCTTTTCAAGATAAAATAATCTACGGCAACTTGCATGGACTTCCACATTTCACATGACTTTTCTAAAATATCTTAGATATTTTCTGGAAACTCTTCTAGATATATCTTAGATATTTTTTACAATTCTCTGGACTATCCATCCAAGTATTTTTTTTTTCCTAAATATCTTGAGCATAGACTTCCAGAAATTGGGTCATTGCTTCAAAAGTCTCCCTTGTCCATATAGTATTTAGCAGAAACAGCGGAGAAATTGTCGGCCTACCGTGTCCAAGCTGCTGTTTGGAACATTTGACCCACTAAAAAGCACACCTTTAAAGCACCGATCTAGACCAATGGACAAACGAGCACGAACCTCGTCCTTGCACTTGTATAAACCATGTGCAGCGTGCAGCATGCAGCATGCGAACTATTGTTCTCATTCTTTTCGCGCTCGCTTAATGGTCTTCTTCCTTGTTTGCTACCCTATTACCCCCTTTGTCAGTCCCGTTCAGTTCAATATAAGTAGCGACTTCCAGAAATTGGGTCATTGCTTCAAAAGTCTCCCTTGTCCATATAGTCTTTAGCGGAAATAGCAGAGAAATTGTCGATCTGTTCACCGTGTCCAAGCCGCTGTTTGGAACATTTGGTCTATAAAGCACACCTTTATAGCACCGATCTGGCATGCAGCTTGCGAACTGTTGTTATCTTTCTTTTCATGCTCGCTTAACGGTCTTCTTCCTTGTTTGCTACCCTATTATCCCCTTTGTCAGTTCCGTTCAGTTCAATATGAGTAGCGACTTCCAAAAATTGGGTCATTGCTTCAAAAGTCTCCCTTGTCCATATAGTCTTTAGCGGAAACAGCAGAGAATTTGTCGATCTTTTCACCATGTCCAAGCCGCTGTTTGGAACATTTGGTCCACTATAAAGCACCCGCTATAGCACCGATCTAGACCAATGGACAAACGAGCATGAACCTCGTCCTTGCACTTGTAAAAACCATGTGTAGCATGCAGCATGCGAACTGTTGTTCTCTTTCTTTTTACGCTCACTTAATTGTCTTCTCCCTTGTCTGCTATCCTATTATCCCCTATGTCAGTCCCGTCCAGTTCAATATAAGAGCTTTGACAACAACAAATGACATACTCTACGAAGGAGTTGCGGCTGCAACGTATGGCTCCATTGATCTCACCCCACAAGGCCTCATTGAAAAGAAATATGAGGTAGGCCGCATTCAGTATTCCAAACCCATCTATATTAGAGATCCTATTACTGGGAGACAAGCAGACTTCTCTACCCATTTTTCTTTCACCATCGAACCTTTCAGTCCCAACAAATACAGCGACGGCCTGGCCTTTTTTCTTGCTCCTACTGGCTTTTCAATACCACCCAACTCGGCTGGTCCGTTTCTCGGATTGTTCAATGCCAGCACAGTCAATGATGGGCCTCGGAACCGAATTGTGATGGTTGAGTTCGATACTTTTGTGAACCCAAAGAATTTGACCCTCAAGAGCTGCACGTAGGAATCAACAAAACTCGATCTCTTCAATTGTTCATTCCCATTGGGATATCAAATCACACAGCAGAAATGCAACTAATGTCGTGGTGACCTATAATTCTACTAGCAAGAATCTTAGTGTGTTCTGGTCGTTTGCTGGAGACCCGATTTCTTTGGACAAGAAAAGCCCCTCGCTTTCTTACCAAATCGACCTTGCTCAAGTTCTTCCTGAATCGGTCGCAATCGGCATTTCAGCTTCTTGTGGCGGCGTTGGGGAGAGACACATCATCAATACATGGGGGTTTACTTCGGACTTGGATGCTGTACGCCCCCCGTCGACCAATTCACCCGTAAAGTGGGCACACTACAGAATCTATAGGTTGTTCACATTTATCACTGCCCCTTTAGCAAGTCTAATGCTGATTGTTTCAGCGGGGTCTTGCCTGTTTATGATCAAAATGAGGAAAAAATACAAGCATTGTGCTCTGACCGACATGGAGAAAGAGATAAGAGCATTGCCGCTCAAATTCTCATATCAAGAGTTGGTTGAAGCTACAAGTAGCTTCTCACAGGATCGAAGACTCGGCCAAGGAGGGTCTTGCCATGTTTATAAAGGACTTGTGAACAGTTTAGATCGCCAAGTTGCTGTCAAGAGAATCTTCACGGAATCCAAACATTCCGAGAAGGTCTTCATCAATGAAGTGAAGATATTAAGCCGTGCGATACATCGAAATCTAGTACAATTCATTGGATGGTGTCAAGAGAAAGGTGAATTTTTGCTCGTTTATGAATACATGCCTAATGGTAGCCTTGATAATCATCTCTTTGGAACTCGAAAAGTTCTCCCTTGGGATGTAAGGTACAGGATAGCTCTCGGGCTGGCATCAGCCCTTAATTATCTTCATGAAGATCTAGAGCAATGTGTTCTTCACAGAGATATAAAAGCGGCCAACATATTGCTAGACACAGATTTCAACACTAAGCTCGGTGACTTTGGAGTATCTAAGCTCGTCGACCCCCAATTCAGGACTCAAACAACCGATGTGGTGGGGACATTAGGTTATCTGGCACCAGAATATTTCAATGGACGGAAGGCTACTAGAGAGTCCGACATTTTCAGCTTTGGGGTCGTGGTTCTAGAAATCACTTGCGGTAGGAGGACCTATCAGGATGGAGAATTTCATGTCCCACTGTACAAGTGGGTCTGGCAGCTTTACCTTGTTGGAAATATGCTCGAAGCAGTGGACCAGAAGCTGGATTCAAGCTTCGATAGGAAGGAAATGGAATGCTTGATGATGGTGGGACTGTGGTGTGTGCATCCAGATCCCAGGAGAAGGCCAAAAGCAGGACAAGTTATCAGGTTTCTTCAGCTAGAAGTCCCTGTGCCCGAGCTTTCACCCGCTGCATATGAGGCTCCCACTTTTTATCAGCCATCAGCACCAAGAATAGATTCTTCTTCATCTTCTTCTTCAAGTCAAGAAATAGTTCATGTAAAGCAAGATGAAACATTGCTCCCAAAGCCACACAGCAGCACGTTGAGTTTTGGGATGGAGGAGGACAAACTTGGGAGTCAGTGAAATGGTTCCTCATGCACGGTCCTTTTACTCTCAATAAGACTCGTGCATTGGCCATTTTTGCTCGTTCTTTGTTCATTCTGTATTCCGGTAGTAACTAGTGTTATGTTGTAAATGCATTGTTAGCCGATCTCCTCACTACACAAGCTTTTGGGGGAAAATGGTTTGTCTAACACCTGGGACATATATTTTCTCCTGCATCCCAATTCGTAGCTTGCAGTTGATGATATAGACAAATCCGTAGGTTTGTACAACAGAACGTTTGCATAGACATGAATGGGCATTCTCAGTTTTCTGATATTTCGAATATTGCTTATTGAACTGGTCTTGTAGCGTAATCCCTCAAAGTTCGTTCACTTTGCCGAAATAGGCATGAACGGGCCCGGTTCCGTGCGTAGTGTTTAATATTTTTTCTGTAACAAACATCAGAAAATGATTTTCATATTATTTGCAACGTATTGCCAAATGTAGTCATTTTCCTTAAAAATAAGTTTGTTTGAAAATACTTTAAAGAAGGTTCATTTTCGTAGAACAAACGAAGCCTAAAGTTCATGTTATATTAAAAGCACGCCTACTAAAAAAAACACCAAAAAAAAAAAAAAACATTAATAAGTAATCATAATAAATACCTCTAACCATACCACTATTTAGTGAGTAATAAGTTAGGAACATTACCCATATATAAATTTATAATGTGCCATTAGTAATGTTCTTCACGGTTCACTTTTTTTTTTTTTTTTTTAAATTTATTATAGGTGTTTTTAACTTAAATATATTTTTTTCATTAAGATTGGTCTACAAAAATAGTAGACTGAGTGATGTGTCATACTACCCTTGGTTATTGTTTGAAGGTCTACCCACAACCTGACACATAATTTAGTAAATTTGCTTTTGTAGATCGATATTAAAAATACCTTTCATTTTCCTTTTTATTTTCACCAATTTTGCTATCCTCATTGAGTTTGCCATGTGATTCAAACTCTTTCATTTGGAGCAAGACCATGTTTAGGTCAACTCTTTCTAAGTAAGCCCATTTTCCCTTTTTCATGAAGTAGGCTTGAGTCTTTGGAGTATCAAGGAATTTATGTCATAGTAAACATAGTTTGGGATTTTTTGTGATATTTACCATATTGTAATTCTAACTTCAACTTGGTCTGAGATTTTTTAGGCTTACCCCGATTAGGAAAGTTTCGATATTGAAAATCTTAGTAATCAAGAATTTGAGCTAAGGATTTTTCATTATTGTGATTATGTTTATTTCCTAGTTTGGATTGAGGTGACTATTTGATTATGTGGATTTGTTATATTGCATGTTATTAATTTAGTAAATTCTCATATTATAAAAAAAAAAAAATAAAAAATTGCATTACGTGTTAGGATAAATTTTTTCCTTGTTTTGGATTACATGTCTAGGAGCCATGCAGTAATTTTGGAAATTTCATAATTCAGAATAGGATCTAATCTAAATTATTTCCTAATTTGAATTAGGTAATTACATATTTACATGGTTTCTTATTTTAATTTTAAAAGATAATCACAATAATAATATGCATATATCATGTAGAATTAGTCGCATCGGTTCCATATCATCATTGCCATGTCATCACTTGTAGCGTCATTAAATGCCATGTCACCTTTGCGACATCATTATGTTACCAAATCACAATTTTCATGTTATTTTTTCGACTCACATAAATTAGATTGCATGTCATATTGGAATAGTTCATATTAATTTTAGTTGTCATTGGAATTGAAACATTTAGATCGCATGTTATGTTGAATTAGATCACATAGTTATAATTTAAATTTAAATACATCTTATAATTTAAAAATAAGAAAAACACAAAAGAAGTATTTAATTGCATAAGCATTTAGAAGTCGTGTTTAGGCTATGCACGTTTTCTTTTTATTAACATCTTGCAAAAATTAAATATGGTTATGCTTTTCTTTGCATTGAGGTATGCTCTATTTGTAGCAATTTATTTATTTATTGCTTTGATTATTGAGTGTTATATTATCTGATTATGCTCCTGCATGATCACCTCTCGTGTGTTAGTGACTTAAGTTAAAATTGATCAATACTACCTATGCAATATTTTTAAATAAAGAGAAAATATACCGAAAAGACGTTAGATTTATTTAGAGTAATCAATACCCCATATCCATTTCATTTTCAATTGAGGAGTTTAACATGGTATGGCAAATCATGTGCGCAAAAAGCAAACTTCCTCACACTTGCCATAGACTAATCATTCACACCACCACTAAAATTCATCAATGTATTCTTTTGTTATGTGGTATAAGGTTTCACGCGAACGACCCCTTTATAATATCTCTAATTGGGTTAGGTAACCAAGTAGTGTAGACATCAATCATTGTGCTCGGTCAATTTTGCACACTTCCTCACACTTGCCATATACTAATCATTCACACCACCACTAAAATTCATCGATGTATTCTTTTGATATATGGTCTAAGGTTTCACACTAACAACCCCATTATAATATCTCAAAATTGAGCTAGGTAACCAAGTAATGTAGACATTAGTCGTCTTTTTTTTTTTTTTTTTTTGTCTAAGACATTAGTCGTTACTCAATCGACCGCTTCTATCTCACCCCCGACCAGAATCGAACAGTGTGGGTATTTCTAGCACTGTTTGGCCCGTTTTGGTGGCCTTCCCAACCCCGCTTGGCGATCCCGCTTTGGAGTTTGTCGCTCCTTGCCGTGTCCCCGTCGTTTTGATCCGAGCGGATCATTAATCAAGTGAATTTAATTCACTAATTCCTGCTTAGTAAGTTAATGACGCTTAAGGATTGATTAGTTTAGGTTAAGCTAGGATTAGGTGGTTAGTTAGAATGGATTAGTGAATTAGTTAATCCTTGATGCATGTTAGGTGGTTAGATTAGTGTAATTATCAAGTAATTATGCTCTAGTATTTATTTAGATATGTTCGGAAATTTTCCGAACTCGTTTTGGCATTTAATTAGGCATTACGGGCCTAAGTATGCATTTTTGGTATTTAATAATTATTTTTCGTAATTATTTAATTAATTTTATTTTTCGAAAATTGGATTGGAATAGCCGGTGATCGGAATTTTATGTTGATTGAAATGATGTGATTTATTTATTTATTTGACCGCTAATTTGTGCAAATTGAGTGTGATTTGTGATTTTGGGATATTTATCCCAAAATCTATTAATTTTAGTAATTGATTGGAAAATAACCGGTGTACATTTACAGCGCCAAAAATATTTTGGTGGACCATATTAAATAGTGGGATTTGTGGAAAGGAAAATATTGTATTTTAGCTAAGGCCGACCGTATACTCACACACGAGTATTTTTATTAGGTATGATAAAAGTTGAGAAATCATTGGTTGATTAGAATGGTATACTATATCAGCCTGCGGGCTTGATACCTAGTATACCCTAAGTATCACACAACTTTGGTGAGCAATTAAGATTCGCATAGCTTCGGTGAGCAAGTAAGGATCGCACAGCTTTGGTGAGCATTGTTAGTATATTATATCAGCCCGATGGCTCGATATGTCAGCTTAGAGAGAGAGAGCAAGCTATACTATTTATTAGCCTTTGAGGCAAGCTATACTACCTATTTTCAGCTTAGGGTGAGCAGTTCTTGATGAGATCGGACTTATAGATAGTACTGATTGGGTTAACCGTGTGATGGTCCTGATGACATGGAATCGACTAGGTCGATTGATCGATGATTCGATCTATTGTGATAATTTGATGTGATGAGGTGATCCCATGAAATTGTGAATTATATTGATTTGCAGGAAGGGACTAAGGCCAAGTAAATCCTCTGACTCGTGATTGTGCTTGGGCAGCCCTTATGGGCGTGTATTTTCTTCCTAGTCGGGGCTTAGGTGGTTGAACTTACTTCCCATTGTGGGATAACATTTTTTCAGGTCCCTAGTTGACAGCGGTGGAGGACCCGAAGCCTGGAGTTTAGGAGGTGAAGCCCGAAGAATCGGCGAACATGTCCGACTAGTTAGTCATAGGACAATTCTCTTTTGTTGAAAGCCGATCCCTTTTTGTAGGCTTCTGTGTATAAACATGTGTGTTTATAAAAATGCATCTTTTGTGAAAAATTGGCCCTACTTTTTTATCCCATCTTGTTGTTGTCTGGGGATTTATTAATTGCTTCCGCATGCGTATTAAGATGAATGGGTCGGCGATGCGTCTTGGGATGTCGCTATTTAATCGACCAAGCCGGGATGGGCACGCGCTCGGAGGATCGGAGCGTGACATAAACATTTTGAAGCCAAACTTGAAAAAAACTTGAAGTGAGAGGCTTAGTATGACAAAACCCGGTATGTTCCATTTGTTCCATAGATCTGAAATGGAGCTACATACCATGATTTTTCGCTAAGCTTGAATGTGATTGCTCATCTCTAATATAATTTTGGCTACAACAAAATGTAAAAGGAGGAATAGTGGGGAATGTATGTGTGTGTTGAGATGATTCCTTTTACTTGTTAGAATACGGTATTTATGCAAAAATCCTAAAAGGTTAAGCAATCACGGACTATCCATTTCGCAAATGAAATGGAGCCCAAAATAGATCTAATTTGAGGTGGTTTAACTACTAATGGATTAAATTAAATGTTTACTTTGTGTCGTGTGTCCACAAAAGTGGAAGACGGTATTAGGTTATTTATTGTTAAACACATCGATTATGGTCTTGCTTCACGTGATAAAAGTTACCCAAAAAGGTCCGTTTGGTTCAACTTTGGGAAAATGGCTTTGCATTTCCCCAAGTATCTTTAGAGGGATGGACATTTGATGAAGGCAAAGGTGTTTAGGTACTCTATTTTTGTGTATTTTACAAAGTAGCTTTGAGGTGAAAAGAAAAGGAAAAAGGAGGAGGAAATGCTGAAGCAGAGGGGAACGAAAGGGAGGGCAGCTGGAGTTGGTGGCAGTGGTGGTGGGTAGGTGGCGGGTCGCGCGACCTAGGTGACGGCGGTGCGTGGGTCGTGCGGCCCCAGCGGCGTCGCCTGAGGCTGCGATGAACCCAAGCGACACCGCTTGAGGCCGCGCGACCTAGGCGACGGCGGTGCGTGGGTCGCGCGGCCTCAAGCGACGCTGCTTGAGGTTGCGCAACCCACGCACCGCCGTCACCTAGGTCGCGGCCTCAGGCGACGCTTCTTGGCAACTAGCTCCGGCTGGCTGAGCTCCGCCGGCAAGTCCAAGAGGAAGAAGATGAACAGTAAACTTTTAGGGTAAAAGAGGAAAACGCAATTATCAGTGATGGCAATATTGGAAGAAAAAAAAATCATTAAACTCCTATTTAGCATTTTGAAAATGCTGAAAGTCCAAAGTAAGTCCCTACCTGCTTTGGGCTTTCAGCATTTGGCCAAGGACACCTCAAAATGCTGAACCAAACACCTAAAATTTTTCCCAATAGGCTTTCGGGGCTAAAAGCTCCTTGGGAATGCTGAACCAAACGAGGCCAAAGTGTGCTTTAGCTAAAGAAATGGGAAAAAAGAATACCTTCCCAAAATAAGCTATAGCCAAATTGGAGTAATCATGAGTGGGAGGCTTCAAAAAGGTATCTCCCACCACAGCAGATAGGTATTCCGCCGCAGAAATCTCCCTGTATCTTTATTTATTTAATATTTCTAAATTATGAATTTCTATGGCCCGAAGTGGTTCCCTTAATTTTTTTTCCTTTTTATTTAGATAATATTAGCTCTCATAGAATGAAAAATTATAGGAATAATATAAAATTTGTAACTTAAGATTGCATGTGCTGAATAAGCTTCGTCGATATAGTATATGCTATTTCTTATATTTTCTCGCATGTTCCTTCTCTATATCATATAGATCTATAAGCTCTGGTAAAGAGTGGAAGTTGCATCATCTGACCGAATCTTGGAACACGGGACGCACATACATTCTTTTGGCCGGCTGTGCTTTTCCTCAAATCTCAAACCTCGTTGATTTACTCTGGACCACCATCGAGATATTTAATTCATAATGAGGACAAAATCGACCCATGTGGGGAACCGACTCTGGTCCACATCTACACGCAGTATCTCTTAACTTCATCGATTTTCGGACACCCGATTAAGTTTAGGGTTAATACCCTAAAAAACCCAAAACTGGTACACATGTGACAAATTTACCCAAAACTATTTTTTTGACCACCAAAAACCCCAAACTGGTATACCTTTGACAAATTTACCCCAAACTGGTACACTTGTCACAAATTTACCCTATGTTAGTTTTTATTAAATTTTATTATCAAATTATTAAGTTAAATGACACGTGACAATTGATTAATATACCAATTTGGGATTTTATGCTCCGTTTGTCACAGTTTACAATTTTTGTGATTTTTTTTTGTATTAATCCAATTTAACGGAGGGTATATTTGTCGTAAATTTACTAGTTTGGAGTTTTTTGCGGTCGAATAAATTAGTTTGGGGTAAATTTGTCATAAATGTACTAGTTTAGGGTTTTTTATGGTTAGTCGGGGTAAATTTGTCATGGGTGTACCAGTTTGGGGTTTTTCATGGTCAAAAAAATAGTTTGGGGTAAAATTGTCACATGTGTACTAGTTTTGGGTTTTTCAGGGTATTAACCCTTAAGTTTATATCCTTGCTTAATCAAAAGTTTGACCATTGGTCTCGGAGAAGGAGAATTCGCAAGGAAATTCTTTTTTGTAACTTCATCCTAAGTGATTTTTTCCTACTAGGAATTGAGTTTTATACAATTGTGAAACAGCAAAATGTTACTGGTAATTTTTTGCATAATTTTTTGAAATTTACATAATCTTATAATTTTTTATGGGAAAGTAAATGAAAAAAAACACTTACAACTTTTATTTATGTAAATATGTCACAAGTATATTAATTTAGGGACTTTGAAACCTAAAAATTAATTTGCGATAAATTTATCACGGGTATATTAATTTAGAATTTTTGATGATCCGAAAATTAGTTTGAAGTAAATTTATCACAGATGTACTGGCTTGGGATTTTTTTGGTATTAGCCCCTATTAATATGATGATAATCTTTGAAATGCGTATATTTAGATGGCTGGTAAGTTTTCAATCGATACCCACTATTATTAAAATTTCATGTTAAATTATGCCTTTGAGATTATAAGTTTTCTTTTCCCATCAGTAAAGTTGATTTTATTGGAGTGTGATTTATTGCAATGTAATTGATTATGTGGTACAACACAAATCCAATCCCGATATGTCACTCTTTATCAAAGGATAAAGACCATATTATAAAATCAACCACCGGTCTTACTTATTATAGTAATCCGGATCCGGAGTTTAACCTCATTGGGTATGGAATTCGTACTTTGCAGATCAATAAGCCTATCATGATGCATGCTTTTGTATGATGCCTAATGATTGATGTCATACAACTGACAAAACAAGAAGACAAGCACTGCCATTCCGTCTCTTTATCAAAGGGGCCATCTCCTTCTCCTTGGGGTTTTATATTCACACATATTGAGTGGAAAATGTGACAATCTGAATATTTAAAGATGAGTTGTATACAAGAAAGAACATCAATGTCAACGAGCCTAATGATGTGGCAATTCATGTAAAATATTCTTAGCAATGTGCCCAAGAAAACATACTTCCTCACGCTTGCAATAGACAAATCATGTTAATAGTGGTCATCATTATTCTTTTGTTATATGATCTCAGGTTTCACACTAACAACCCCTTACAAGACGATAAAATTGCTAGGTGACTAACTAATGTAGACATCGGTCGTTGTGCCTTGTCAATTTTTGACTCCATCCAACCACGAGAGGCAAGGAGGGGATTCCATTCTTGACGTGCTTTTCCACTCTAAAACAATCGTCAAGCGAAAAAGAAGAACATAGAAAGACAATTTCTAGTCACATGATCACTCATACAATTGTTTTATGCGCTAAATAAATTTAATGACAAGTTCTTCTGTCTAATCTGACAAGCATTGAATTTATCCAACTAAATTCTTCTACATGGATTTTAATCGAATTCCGACTCATCAATTTGTAACATCCCTAAATAAATCATATAGGACGAGGGCCAAGACCTTAGGGATCAGTGCATAAATATGGATTATTAACATTAAATGACATAGTCAATCGAGTCGGTTTCTTACATTTAGTTTATCGATCCAATACATACATACATACATACATATATCCATTTTTTCATTATTATTATTGAGTGAAAATCATTCATTGCCCTCGTGGTCTCAATGTAAGTCACTAAGCCTATTCTTGTCCTTCATTGGGAGAGAAACTAAACCTATTCTTTTAAATGTAACAACCGTCTCTTTTCTCTAACAATTTTCATGATATCATTTATGAAAATAGATCAGTTGTAAAACTAAGCCTCTGATATTAAACTTGTCTTCTCATCTATCAACAATGACTAAATGGGAAAGGTAACGTAAGAAAAATGTTTTGTTCATGAAATCTGCTATTATTGTTGATAATTAGCAGATTAAATAATGATCGCACTACATATTTAATTTGATTTTGGAAAAATTGTAGCCATCAATAGGTCAATCACAAGAGGAAAATGTTATGGTAATTCACTGTTTTCTTTCTAACGGTTGCAAATAGAATAAAAAAGATGTGAAATTAGAGGTTCAGTATGACAAAGTCTGAGATATTCCATTTATTCCATAGATCCGAAATAAAACTAAATGCGAAGAGACGCCCATCCGTAGATCTTGCCCATCATAAAACGCTTCATCATCTTCTAGCATTACTGTTATCTCCGCTCTCCTTGTGCTTCTTAAGAGCTAAGAAAAAAATGTCTAGTTCTCAATTTTCCTTTGTTCATCCTCTTCGTCTATTATACCGTTCACGGTCGTGCCATCACGAGAGCTTGGGCAAAACATCTAGAAAAAGGAGTCCTACGTTTTTGTATTCTTAATGAAACGAAATTAAGTTTTTTTTTTTTTTAATGGTGAATTACGTGACATCTTTTGATAAATAAATGGAATTAGAGCCTAGGGGATTACAATGACAAAATGATTTATTTATGGACTCTGTATAAGAAATTGAAGCATAGCTCCAAGCAACAGTAAAGACAAAGACTCTTAAGACTTTTAGCCCGAATCCGGGATCACGGGACACGTACATTGTTCATACATTGTTGTGGTCAGTTGTGCTTTTTCTCAGACTCCAAACCTCATTAAATACTCGAAACCACCAGCAACCATCGATATAATTAATTCACAATGAGGACATTGAGGTGTCTCCGACTCTCCTTACCCATATTTACAAGCAATATCATTTGGCTCAACCGATTTTCAAAATCTAATAAATGAATGATAGTTTCTTCTTTCGAAAAATATAGTGAATGTGACCCGCATAGAAATATGGGGACATGTAATTAAGACCCAACTTTTGTGTACATCCTAAATGTAATTACTGATATGACCGGACCACAAATGGGATTGAATCCTTAATTCTCATCGATCGCAATTCAGATGATTTGACACAAGAACATTATTCCAATTACTTCCTTGCAGTGTTGTCCTTTGCTATTGCTAGGCGAGTTCCTGCATATAGCTTCTTAGCCATGCAAACTTCCACCCTATCTTTTCCAACATATGGCATTAGACAAAAAAAAAGAGTCGCAAACATAATGAATGTTTGGATCAGTGACCTCCTACTGGTAGTTAAGTGAGTGGAAATAAGAGAGTATTTAGTTTAAATACATATAATTCAATATTTTGGCCCTACAGGGCATAACTATATTGTTGGTTTTTTTTTTTTTTTGGGTAAAACAAAAAAAATATTACTTTTCCTTATCACACATAAAAAAGTTCGGAGTAATTTGCCATTCCATAAGCTTCCAAATTAAGATGACTGACTTTGACCATTGTGCAATTAGCATGCAATAATTAACTAATTACTTTTTTTTTCGTGTGGTTATTTTGCTAATTTTAATTAGGTGTGTCATGACCTTTGAAAAGTTGTATTTGTTCAATTGATATTTTACTGGGATTTATGAAATTTGAAATAAAATGTTATATCATCATCATCATCATTCGGGTTTTCAACGTGTCTTTCAAGGATGTATTTGTTCACTTTGCAACCTTTTTGGAAGGGTTGCTTGTGTTCAAAAGGCTATGATAAATAGGTTGGTTTTGGTCCTAATGATGATCAAGTCTTGTTGCGTTTTCTTCCTAAAAATGAAACCTTCTTTCTAATTATTTCCTTTTGAGAGTTTCTGGAGACGTACTGGAATTGGTATATGGTATTCTCATTCGAGATTTTGTTGAATTTAGAGGATTTTTGCCAGTAGCCGTTAGCAATGTTGTGGGGGTAAATAACTCCTTAAAAAGAAAATCATCATGCTTCAAATGTGACGATATTATGGGACAAAGACCATATCATCGAGTCAATTACATGCTTTCACATGCCTGGATTGCTTAATCTTCCTTCTTCCTAATTAAATGAGGATACTTAGCCTTGCACTTTGAACATAGGAAAAATTTCAAAAAAGGACCCCAAGTGCCTTTATTTTCTCAAATAAAGGCTTGAAGTGGACTTTATTTCAAACAAGGACCTGAAGTGGTCTTGGTTGTTTCAAATAAGATCTTGAAGTGGTTTTGGTTGTTTTCAATAAGGGACCCGACGTCATCGGTTGTTGGCTGGCTAAATTTTTCGCTTGGTCAAGGGTATTTTGGCCATGTGGCATTTTCCCTTTCTTTCTTCCTTTTTATTTGGTTCTTCTTCTTCCTCTTTGCTGGTGGCTGGATACTTACAGAGGGCTAGGCGAGGGTCACCTACGTTGGCGAGAGCCACCCACGCCGGCCACAGGCAAGGGACGGCCTTGCCTGGGCAAGGCAAACCTCGCCAAGGGGCCATCCACGAGGGTCGCCCTCGCCGGCCCTAGGTGAGGCTGACCCTCCCCAAAGGGTGGCCTCACCCTTGTCTACTAGTAAGGGCCGAAGAGGGCCAAGCCCTTATTGGCCGTGGGCGAGGCCACCTTGCTAGAGCCCTCGTCGGCCGCGAGGAAGGCTGACCCTCGTGCCTGGCGCTAGCGAGGGTCGACCTCACGAATGGCCCTTGGGCGAGGGTGGCCACGCCCAGGCAAGGTCGTCCCTCACCTAGCCCTCTGTGGGCATTCGCCGAAGAAGAACAGAAAAAAAAAAAAAAAATGAAACAAAAAAAAAAAAAAAAGGAATTGGCAAATGGCGGAAATACCCTCGACTGTCCGAAAGTTAGGACCTTATACGAAACAGACATAACTGCTTCATGGCCTTACTTGAAATAAACATAACCACTTCAAGTCATCATTTGAAATAACATCCACTTCAGGCTCTTATTTGAGAAAGTGATCGCACTTCAGTTCTTTATTTAAAACAAGATTCACTTCGGGCCATTATTGGAGAAAATGAGGGTACTTTGGATCTATTTTTGGAATTTTTTCCTGAACATATATAAATTCTCGAGGTGGTGATTTTGGCGACGGCCCTTCTCCATCTCCTTGGGGTTTTATATTCACGATGCACATTCTCGAGGTGGTGATGGTGGAGACGCCCATCTGTTGATGTTGCCTATCATAAAACGCTTCATGAACTTCTAGAATTACCGTTATCTCCGCTCTCCTTGTGTTTCTTAAGATCTAAGAAAAAATGTCTGGTTCTCAATTTTCCTTTGTTCATCCTCGTCGTCTGTTATATCGTTCACGGTCGTGCCATCACGAGAGCTTAGGCAAAACATCTAGAAAAAGGACTCCTACGTTTTTGTATTCTTAATGAAACGAAATTAAGGTTTTTTTGTTTTTGTTTTTTTTTTTAATTTTATGGTGAATTACGTGACAACTTTTGATAAATAAATGTAATTGGAGCCTAGGGGATTACAATGACAAAAAGATTTATTTATGGACTCTGTATAAGAAATTGAAGCATAGCTCCAAGCAACAGGACAGACAAAGACTCAAGACTTTTAGCCCGAATCCGGGATCACGGGACACGTACATTGTTCATACATTGTTGTGGTCAGTTGTGCTTTTTCTCAGACTCCAAACCTCATTAAATACTCGAAACTACCAGCAACCATCGATTTAATTAATTCACAATGAGGACATTGAGGTGTCTCCTACTCTCCTTACCCATATTTACAAGCAATATCATTTAGCTCAACGATTTTCAAAATCTAATAAATGAACGATAGTTTCTTCTTTCGAAAAAGTATAGTGAATGGACCCGCATAGCTCAAGCAACAGTACAGACAAAGACTCAAGACTTTTAGCCCGAATCCGGGATCACGGGACACGTACATTGTTCATACATTGTTGTGGTCAGTTGTGCTTTTTCTCAGACTCCAAACCTCATTAAATACTCGAAACGACCAGCAACCATCGATATAATTAATTCACAATGAGGACATTGAGGTGTCTCCGACTCTCCTTACTCATATTTACAAGCAATATCATTTGGCTCAACCGATTTTCAAAATCTAATAAATGAATGTCCTAATGATTATCAAGTCTTGTCGAGTTTTCTTTTAAAAAATGAAGCTTTCTTTCTAATTATTTCATTTTGAGAGTTTTTGGAGACGTACCGGAATTGCTATATGGTATTCTCATTCGAGATTTTGTAATATTTTAGAGGATTTTTGCCAGAAGCTGATCGCAACATTGTGGGGGTAAATAACTCCTTAAAAAGAAAATCATCATGCTTCAAATGTGATGATATTATGGGACAAAGATCATATCATTGAGTCAATTACATGCTTTCACATGCCTGGATTGCTTAATCTTCCTTCTTCCTAATTAAATGAGGATACTTAGCCCTGCACTTTAAACATAGGAAAAATTTCAAAAAAGGACCCCAAGTGCCTTTATTTTCTCAAATAAATGCTTGAAGTGGACTTTATTTCAAACAAGGGCGACCAAGTGGGTTTGGTTGTTTCAAATAAGATCTTGAAGTGGTTTTGGTTGTTTCAAATAAGGACCTGACGTCATCTGTTGTTGGCTGGCTAAATTTTTCGCTTAGTCAAGGGTATTTTGGCCATATGGCATTTTCCCTTTCTTTCTTCCTTTTTTTTTTTTGGGTTCTTCTTCTTCCTTTTTGTCGGTGGCCGGATACTTACAGAGGGCTAGGTGAGGGTCGCGTACGAGGGCCACCCAGCCACAGGCGAGGGATGGCCTCGCCTGGGCATGGCGGACCTTGCCAAGGGGCGATCCACGAGGGCCGCCCTCGCCGGCCCTAGGCGAGGCTGACCCTCCCCACAGGGTGGCCTCACCCTTGTCTATTGGTAAGGGCCGGCGAGGGCCTAGCCCTCATTGGCCGTGGGCGAGGACACCCTTGCCAGAGCCCTTGTCGGCCGCGGGCAAGGCCGACCCTCGTGCCTGGGGCTGGCAAGTGTCGACCTCGAGAATGGCCCTTGGGCGAGGGTTGCCACACCCAAGCAAGGTCGTCCCTCGCCTAGCCCTCTATGGGCATCGGCTAAAGAAGAACATAAAAAAAAAAAAAAATGAAAGAAAAAATGAATTGGCAAATGGCGAAAATACCCTTGACTGTCGGAAAGTTAGGTCTTTATATGAAATAGAATTAACTGCTTCATGGCCTTACTTGAAATAAACATAACCACTTCAAGTCATCATTTGAAATAACATCCACTTCAGGCTCTTATTTGAGAAAGTGATGGCACTTCAGGTCTTTATTTAAAACAAGATTCACTTCGGCTATTATTGGAGAAAATGAGGGTACTTCGGATCTATTTTTTGAATTTTTTCCCGAACATAAATAAATTCTCGAGGTGGTGATTTTGGCGACGGCCCTTCTCCATCTCCTTGGGGTTTTATATTCACGATGCACATTCTCGAGGTGGTGATGGTGGAGACGCCCATCTGTAGATGTTGCCTATCTTAAAAGGCTTCATGATCTTCTAGAATTACCGTTATCTCCGCTCTGCTTGTGTTTCTTAAGAGCTAAGAAAAAATGTCTGGTTCTCGATTTTCCTTTGTTCATCCTCCTCGTCTGTTATATCGTTCACGGTCGTGCCATCACGAGAGCTTAGGCAAAACATCTAGAAAAAGGAGTCCTACGTTTTTGTATTCTTAATGAAACGAAATTAAGGTTTTTGCTTTTGTTTTTTAATTTTTTGGTGAATTACGTGACATCTTTTGATAAATAAATGGAATTAGAGCCTAGGGGATTACAATGACAAAATGATTTATTTATGGACTCTGTATAAGAAATTGAAGCATAGCTCCAAGCAACAGTACAGACAAAGACTCAAGACTTTTAGCCCGAATCCGGGATCACGGGACACGTACATTGTTCATACATTGTTGTGGTCAGTTGTGCTTTTCTCAGACTCCAAACTTCATTAAATACTCGAAACCACCAGCAACCATCGATTTAATTAATTCACAATGAGGACATTGAGGTGTCTCCGACTCTCCTTACCCATATTTACAAGCAATATCATTTAGCTCAACCGATTTTCAGAATCTAATAAATGAACGATAGTTTCTTCTTTCGAAAAAGTATAGTGAATGCGACTCGCATAGAAATATGGGGACATGTAATTAAGACCCAACTTTTGTGTACAACCTAAATGTAATTACTGATATGACCGGACCACAAATGGGATTGAATCCTTAATTCTCATTGATGACAATTCAAATGATATGACACAAGAACATTATTCCAATTACTTCCTTGCAGTGTTGTCCTTTGCTATTGCTAGGCAAGTTCCTGCATATAGCTTGTTAGCCATGCAAACTTCCACCCTATCATTTCCAACATATGGCAATAGGCAAACAAAAGAGTCGCAAACATAATGAATGTTTGGATCAGTGACCTCCTACTGGTAGTTAAGTGAGTGGAAATAAGAGAGTATTTAGTTTAAATACATATAATTCAATATTTTAGCCCTACAGGGCATCACTATATTGTTTGTTTTTTTTTTTTTTTTTTGGGTAAAACAAACAAAATATTACTTTTCCTTATCACACATAGAAAAGTTTGGAGTAATTGGGCCATTCCATAAGTGTGGAAGTCTTCTAACTTGTTCAAATTAAGATGACTGGCTCTGGGCTAGACCCCATAATACCCTCATGCGAGTGTGCAATTAGTACTTTGCATGCTCCCCGACCATTATTAGCATCAATAATTACTTTTTATTTTCGTGTGGTTATTTTGCTAATTTTAATTAGGCGTGTCAAGACCTTTGAAAAGTTGTATTTGTTCAATTGATACTTTACGGGGATTTATGAAATTTGAAATAAAGTGTTATATCATCATCATCATTTGGGTTTTCAACGTGTCTTTCAAGGACATATTTGTTCACTTTGCAACCTTTTTGGAACGGTTGCTTGTGTTCCAAAAGGCTATGATAAATAGGTCGGTTTTTGGTCCTAATGATTATCAAGTCTTGTCAAGTTTTCTTTTTAAAAATGAAGCTTTCTTTCTAATTATTTCATTTTTAGAGCTTCTGGAGACGCACCGGAATTGTTATATGGTATTCTCATTCGAGATTTTGTTGTATTTTAGAGGATTTTTGCCAGTAGCGGTTAGCAACGTTGTGGGGGTAAATAACTCCTCAAAAAGAAAATCATCATGCTTCAAATGTGATGATATTATGGGACAAAGACCATATCATCGAGTCAATAACATGCTTTCACATGCCTGGATTGCTTAATCTTCCTTCTTCCTAATTAAATGAGGATACTTAGCCCTGCACTTTGAACATAGGAAAAATTTCAAAAAAGGACCCAAAATGCCTTTATTTTCTCAAATAAAGGCTCGAAGTTGACTTTATTTCAAATAAGGACCTGAAGTGGTTTTGGTTGTTTCAAATAAGGACCCGACGTCATCGGTTATTGGCTGGCTAATTTTTTCGCTTAGTCAAGGGTATTTTGGCCATATGGCATTTTCCCTTTCTTTCTTCCTTTTTTTTTTGGTTCTTCTTCTTCCTCTTTGCTGGTGGCTGGATACTTACAGAGGGCTAGGCGAGGGTTGCCTACGTTGGTGAGGGCCACCCACGCCAGCCACAGGCAAGGGATGGCCTCGCCTGGGCATGGCGAACCTCGCCAAGGAGCCATCCACGAGGGCCGCGCTCGACGGCCCTAGGCGAGGCTGACCCTCCCCATAAGGTGGCCTCACCTTTGTCTATTGGTAAGGGCCGGCGAGGGCATAGCCCTCATCGGCCGTGGGCGAGGCCACCCTTACTTGAGCCCTCATCAGCCGTGGGCAAGGCGGACCCTCGTGCCTGGGGCTGGCAAGGGTCGACCTCGTGAATGGCCCTTGGGCGAGGGTGGCCACGCCCAAGCAAGGTCGTCCCTTGCCTAGCCCTCTATGGGCATCGGCCGAAGAAGAAAAAAAAAAAAGAAAGAAAGAAAACAAAAAGGAATTGGCAAATGGCGAAAATACCCTTGACTGTAGGAAAGTTAGGTCTTTATATAAAACAGGCATAACAGCTTCATGCCCTTTCTTGAAATAAACATAACCACTTCAAGTCATCATTTGAAATAACATCCACTTCAGACTCTCATTTGAGAAAGTGATGGAACTTTAGGTCCTTATTTAAAACAAGATTCACTTCGGGCCATTATTTGAGAAAATGAGGGTACTTCGGATCTAGTTTTGGAATTTTTCCTTGAACATATATAGATTCTCGAGGTGGTGATTGTGGCGATGGCCCTTCTCCATCTCTTTGGGGTTTAATATTCACGATGCACATTCTCGAGGTGGTGATGGTGGAGACGCCCATCCGTAGATGTTGCCCATCATAAAACGCTTCATCATCTTCTAGCATTACTGTTATCTCCGCTCTCCTTGTGTTTCTTAAGAGCTAAGAAAAAATGTCTGGTTCTCAATTTTCCTTTGTTCATCCTCGTCATCTATTATACCGTTCACGGTCGTGCCATCACAAGAGCTTAGGCAAAACATCTAGAAAAAGGAGTCCTTTGTTCATCCTCGTCGTCTATTATACTGTTCACAGTCGTGCCATCACGAGAACTTAGGCAAAACATCTAGAAAAAGGAGTCCTACGTTTCTGTATTCTTAATGAAACGAAATTAAAATTTTTTTTTTTTTTTTTATGGTGAATTACATGACATCTTTTGATAAATAAGTGGAATTAGAGCCTAGGGGATTACGATGACAAAAAGATTTATTTATGGACTCTGTATAAGAAATTGAAGCATAGCTCCAAGCAACAGTAAAGACAAAGACTCTAAGACTTTTAGCCCGAATCCGGGATCACGGGACACGTACATTGTTCATACATTGTTGTGGTCAGTTGTGCTTTTTCTCAGACTCCAAACCTCATTAAATACTCGAAACCACCAGCAACCATCGATATAATTAATTCACAATGAGGACATTGAGGTGTCTCCGACTCTCCTTACCCATATTTACAAGCAATATCATTTAGCTCAACCGATTTTCAACATCTAATAAATGAATGATAGTTTCTTCTTTCGAAAAAGTATAGTGAATGCGACCCGCATAGAAATATGGGGACATGTAATTAAGACCCAACTTTTTGTGTACAACCGAAATGTAATTACTGATATGACCGGACCACAAATGGGATTGAATCCTGAATTCTCATCGATCACAATTCAAATTATATGACACAAGAACATTATTCCAATTACTTCCTTGCAGTGTTGTCCTTTGCTATTGGTAGGTGAGTTCTTGCATAAAGCTTCTTAGCCATCCAAACTTCCACCCTATCTTTTCCAACATATGGCTTTAGACAAACAAAAGAGTCGCAAACATAATGAATGTTTGGATCAGTGACCTCCTACTGGTAGTTAAGTGAGTGGAAATAAGAGAGTATTTAGTTTAAATACATATAATTCAATATTTTGGCCCTACAGGGCATAACTATATTGTTGGTTTTTTTGGGTAAAACAAATAAAATATTACTTTTCCTTATCACACATAAAAAAGTTGGGAGTAATTGGGCCATTCCATAAGTGTGGAAGTCTTCTAACTTGTTCAAATTAAGATGATTGGCTATGGGCTAGACCCCTAATACCCTCACGTGAGTGTGCAATTAGTAATTTGCATGCTCCCCGACCATTATTAGCATCAATAATTACTTTTTATTTTCGTGTGGTTATTTTGCTAATTTTAATTAGGCGTGTCATGACCTTTGAAAAGTTGTATTTGTTCAATTGATATTTTACTGGGATTTATGAAATTTGAAATAAAATGTTATATCATCATCATCATTTGGGTTTTCAACGTGTCTTTCAAGGACGTATTTGTTCACTTTGAAACCTTTTTGGAAGGGTTGCTTGTGTTCAAAAGGTTATGATAAATAGGTCGGTTTTTGGTCCTAATGATTATCAAGTCTTGTCGAGTTTTCTTTTTAAAAATGAAGCTTTCTTTCTACTTATTTCATTTTTAGAGTTTCTAAGACGTACTGGAATTGCTATATGGTATTCTCAATTGAGATTTTGTTGTAGTTTAGAGGATTTTTGCCAGTAGCCGTTAGCAACGTTGTGGGGGTAAATAACTCCTTAAAAAGAAAATCATCATGCTTCAAATGTGATGATATTATGGGACAAAGACCATATCATCGAGTCAATTACATGATTTCACATGCCTAGATTGCTTAATCTCCCTTCTTCCTAATTAAATGAGAATACTTAGCCCTGCGCTCTGAACATAGGAAAAATTTCAAAAAAGGACCCGAAGTGTTTTTATTTTCTCAAATAAAGGCTCGAAGTGGACTTTATTTCAAACAAGGACCTGAAGTGGTCTTGG
This sequence comes from Eucalyptus sp. ANBG9806169, assembly GCA_014182395.1. Taxonomy (NCBI): domain Eukaryota; kingdom Viridiplantae; phylum Streptophyta; class Magnoliopsida; order Myrtales; family Myrtaceae; genus Eucalyptus; species Eucalyptus sp. ANBG9806169. The sequence goes on from CM024573.1 coordinate 3,281,054, forward strand.
TTGTTTCAAATAAGATCTTGAAGTGGTTTTGGTTGTTTCAAATAAGGACCCGACGTCATCGGTTGTTGGCTGGCTAAATTTTTCGCTCGGTTAAGGGTATTTTGGCCATATGGCATTTTCCCTTTCTTTCTTCCTTTTTTTTTTTGGGTTCTTCTTCTTCCTCTTTGCCGGTGGCCGGATACTTACAGAGGGCTAGGCAAGGGTCGCCTACGTTGGCGAGGGCCACCCACGTCGGCCACAAGCAAGGGACGGCCTCGCCTGGGCATGGCGAACCTCGCCAAGGGGCCATGCAGGAGGGCCGCCCTCACCAGCCCGAGGCGAGGCTGACCCTCCCCACAGGGTGGCCTCACCCTTGTCTACTAGTAAGGGCCGGCAAAGGCCTAGCCCTCATCAGCCGTGGGCGAGGCCACCCATACCAGCCCTCGTTGGCCGCGGGCAAGGCCAACCCTCGTGCCTGGGGCTGGCAAGGGTTGACCTCGCGAATGGCCCTTGGGTGAGGGTGGCCACGCCTAGGCAAGGTCGTCCCTCGTCTAGCCCTCTATGGGCATCGGCTGAAGAAGAACAGAAAAAAAAAAAGAAAAAAGGAATTGGCAAATGGTGAAAATACCCTTGACTATTGGAAAGTTAGGTCTTTGTATGAAATAGACATGACTGCTTCATGCCCTTACTTAAAATAAACATAACCACTTCAATTCATCATTTGAAATAACATCCACTTCAGGCTCTTATTTGAAAAAGTGATGGCACTTCAGTCCTTATTTAAAGTAAGATTCACTATGGGCCATTATTTGAGAAAATGAGGGTACTTCGGATCTATTTTTGGAATTTTTTCCTGAACATATATAGATTCTCAAAGTGGTGATGGTGGCGACGGCCCTTCTCCATCTCCTTGGGGTTTTATATTCACGATGCACATTCTCGAGGTGGTGATGGTGGTGACGCCCATCCGTAGATGTTGCCCATCATAAAACGCTTCATCATCTTCTAGCATTACTGTTATCTCCGCTCTCCTTGTGTTTCTTAAGAGCTAAGAAAAAATGTCTGGTTCTCAATTTTCCTTTGTTCACCCTCCTCGTCTATTATACCGTTCACGGTCGTGCCATCACGAGAGCTTAGGCAAAACATCTAGAAAAAGGAGTCCTACGTTTCTGTATTCTTAATGAAACGAAATTAACATTTTTTTTTTTGTGGTGAATTACGTGACATCTTTTGATAAATAAATGGAATTAGAGCCTAGGGGATTACAATGACAAAAAGATTTATTTATGGACTCTGTATAAGAAATTGAAGCATAGCTCCAAGCAACAGTACAGACAAAGACTCAAGACTTTTAGCCCGAATCCGGGATCACGGGACACGTACATTGTTCATACATTGTTGTGGTCAGTTGTGCTTTTTCTCAGACTCCAAACCTCATTAAATACTCGAAACCACCAGCAACCATCGATATAATTAATTCACAATGAGGACATTGAGGTGTCTCCGACTCTCCTTACCCATATTTACAAGCAATATCATTTAGCTCAACCGATTTTCAAAATCTAATAAATGAACGATAGTTTCTTCTTTCGAAAAAGTATAGTGAATGCGACCCGCATAGAAATATGGGGACATGTAATTAGGACCCAACTTTTGTGTACAACCTAAATGTAATTATTGATATGACCGACCACAAATGGGATTGAATCCTTAATTCTCATTGATGACATTTCAAATGATGTGACACAAGAACATTATTCCAATTACTTCCTTGCAATGTTGTCCTTTGCTATTGCTAGGCGAGTTCCTGCATATAGCTTCTTAGCCATTCAAACTTCCACCCTATCTTTTCGAACATATGGCATTAGACAAACAAAAGATTTGCAAACATAATGAATGTTTGGATCAGTGACCTCCTACTGGTAGTTAATTGAGTGGAAATAAGAGAGTATTTAGTTTAAATACATATGATTCAATATTTTGGCCCTACAGGGCATAACTATATTTTTGGTATTTTTGGGTAAAACAAACAAAATATTACTTTTTCCTTATCACACATAGAAAGGCCTACCCTCGTGCCTAGGGCTGGCAAGGGTCAACCTCGTGAATGGCCCTTGGGCGAGGGTGGCGACACCTAGGCAAGGTTGTCCCTCGCCTAGCCCTCTGTGGACATCAACCGAAGAAGAACCAAAAAATAAAAATAAAAGGAAAGAAAAAATAAAAAATAAAAGGAATTGGCAAGTGGCGAAAATACCCTTGACTGTCGGAAAGTTAGGTCTTTATATGAAATAGACATAACTACTTCATGCCCTTATTTGAAATAAACATAAGCACTTCAAGTCATTATTTGAAATTGCATCCACTTTAGGCTTTTATTTGAGAAAGTAATGGCACTTCAAGTTCTTATTTAAAACAAGATTCACTTCGGGCCATTAATTGAGAAAATGAGGGTACTTCGGATCCATTTTTGGAATTTTTCCCTGAACATATATAGATTCTCGAGTTGGTGATGGTGGCAACGGCCCTTTTCCATCTCCTCGGGGTTTTATATTCACGATGCACATTCTTAATGACAAAGGTGACATTGAGTTATTTAACATGAAGTGAATTTGAGAAAGAATACTATTAAATACTAAACATTTAAAATCCTTCCTTAGAATAGTTTATCTTAGCATTTAAAATACTCATCACGAGAAGGTCTGTCTTAAAAAGGAAAATTTCAAGTCCACATATACCCTACTAATACCATGGTCGAATTAAGTTGTTAGCCAAAGCTTAATGATTTGAAGCCAAAGCTTCAGAAAGACCCGAAGAGAGTATATGATGAAGTTTCGGACGTTCCATTTGTTTCACGGATCTGAAACGAAGCTAAATGCCATGGGTTTTATTCAACCAAGATAATGACAATGTCCTTTCACCCAATTGTGATTATAATATTTCAAGCAATGACAACATTCCACCAAAATGTTTGCTTTAGCCGAAGAAATGGAAATGTTTGCTTTAGCCAAAGAGTTTACTTTCCCTTTTCCATGGATGATACAAAGCCAAAGCCAGATTGGAGGTAATATCGGTGTGACACTCCATGAAGGCATGTCTGCGTCCAACCAAGGCAATTTGTGCCAAGAAGTGACCGTCCAAAAAAGCAATGCTACAATCCTTAAGCCTGACTCATTTTCTTCTTTTGCCCTTTTTCTTCAAGGTCCCCAAACAATTATCTGAACTTGCAAGAAATCACGTGGTTCGTGATTCATATTCTGTCCTAAAAGATGTTGGCGGAAAGTTCACATTGGTGTCCGCACTTGATGTGCAGCTCGTCTTTTCATTCAAAATTGACCGATCGGGTGTCTGTTGGTGAGTTCATGCACATTTATCAATTAGGATATGTTTGGTAATCATTTTACTTCCCAGAAAGATTTTTGCTCAGAGACAATTTTTTTATTCTTTTTTGAAAATAATTTCTGAGCATTTCAAGACACTTGCTAAACGGCCTAAAATTTCTATTTCTAAAATAGAAATATGTTTGAAAAAAATCCTTAAATTTTTAGTCCAAACCATTTTCTTTTAATCTTTTAATAATTTTATTAAATTTTTCTCTTTTTTTTTTTTTTTTTTTTATTGTTTCCTTTTCATCTTTTCCTTCCTCTTGTTGCAAAAGCGTCACCGGCCTGCAGCAACTCGAGCCAAGGCGAGGCTCGTCAGCCTCAGCCTCACTGTAAGTTGGGTGAGTGCTTGAGCCTTAGGGAGCGTCGTTGGCCATGGCCAAGACCGGCAACCCGCCAAAAGGAAGAAGAAGAAGAAAAATAGGAAAGAGAAAAGAGGAAAGAGAAGAAGAGAGAAGAGAACCGAAAATTTTTTTGGCTTGATTTTGGAATTATTCTCGGAAATAAGAAGTAATTTTTTTCTACTTCTTGATTTTATTCTAAATTTATTTCAAATGGATTTCTATTTTTATTTTTGTTTTGAGGAACAAAAAAATAAAATAAGATATTGTTTGGAGTGTTACTACACAGAGTCTTATTCTACCAACATTAGAGAAATAAACTTCATGAAATCACATTTGGTGAGTTCCTGCACATTTGTCAGTTATTCTACCGACAGTAGAGAAATAAACTTACACTGACTCATTTTCTTCTTTTGCCCTTTTTCTTCAAGGTCCCACATAATTATCTGAACTTGCACGAAATTGCGTAGTTCGTGACTCACATTCTGTCCTACAAGATTTTGGCAAAAATTGAGAATCATGTTGGTGCATGTTTGATAATCATCCCAACAGTGCCTGATTATGATTTTTTGTTTTTTGGAGTAGTTTGGAAACAGATTCGCGTTTGGTAAAATTTTTGTTCCCGGGAACAAATTTCTATTTTTTTTTGTTCATAGAATTAGATTTGTAAAAGAATCAAGAATAAAAAAAAAGTTAATTTTTGTTCCGGGAACAAATTTAAGAATCAAAACCAACTCTTCTTCTTCTTCTTCTTCTTCTTATCTTTTCTTCTTCTTCATCAACCGCCATCTGCGGTTGCTACCTTGCCGCTGCTCACCGCCGTCCGCTGTTGTCCGCCGCCATACGCTGCCATACACCACCCTACGCCGTTGGCAACTTGTCCGACGAGCTCACCGAAGGCTCGCCAGGATGTTGGGGAGCTCGTCGGTGGCCAAGCGGGCCTCACCGAGGCTGGGCAAGGCCTGCCTGGCCTCGGCGAGGCTCGCCCGGCCCCACCGGTGGCCGAGCGCGCCTTGCCCGGTTGATGGCTAGGTAGGCCTAGCCCCGACGAGGCCGGCTTGGCCATTGGTGAGGCTAGGCGAGCCTTGCCCGAGCCGGCAAGGCTCGGCCGACGAGGGCCGGCCCTCGTTTGCCCAATCGCCGATCCGGTGACCAGCCTAAAGAAAAAGAAGAATAGGAGAAAAAAAAAAAAAAAGAAAAAAAAAAAAAAAGGAAAAAAAAAAAAAAAAGAAAAGGAAAAAAAAAAAAAAAGTATAAAAATTATTTAAAAATTAAAAAAATGATTTGGAACAAAATCAATTAGCACGGTACCAAACGCAATTCTATTCCAAAATCAGAAATGTTGGACAGTTACCAAACTGCTTAAAATGCTTAGAATCTGTTCTAAGGAACAGAATAAAAAAGGATAATTTCTGATCAGAATTTACTCCCAGGAATAGAATCGTTACCAAATGTTCTTGGTGTCATACAATTGATGTTTCGTCTCTTCATTCAAAATTTGAGTGATCGGATGTCTATCACATGGACTCGTTTCTTCTTTTGCCCTTTTTCTTGAGGGTCCCCGTGTGAGATTTTGTGGGACAACTGCCAATTGTTCTAAAAGCTTAAGTTGTTAGATGAATGTGTGGTTTATTATTTAAATATTCTAACACTCTCCCTCATGCTTAGTATGGTCTTTTGCCTAGTACTAAGCGTGGAAATTTAATTTGGGAGACAAATAGGGGCCTGGAAGATTTGAACTCAGGACCTCCTGCCTCTGATATTATGTGAGATTTTGTGGGACCACTGCCAACTGTTCTAAAAACTTAAGCTGTTAGATGAATGTGCGGTTTATTATTGAAATATTTTAACACCCGGCACAATTATCTGAGCTTGCACGAAATCACATGGTTCGTGATTCACGTTTTGTCTTAGAAGATTTTGGCAGAAAGTTGAGAGTCACGTTGGTGTCCTACACTTGATGTACAGCTCTCATCTCTTCATTCAAAATTTGAATGATCGGATGAATATCACGCGGACTCATTTCTTCTTGTGCCCTTTTCCTTTAAGGTCCCCACTCAATTTATTTGAAATTGTACGAAATCACGTGCTTCGTGATTCACGTTCTGTCCTAAAAGATTTTGGCAGAAAATTAAGAGTCACATTGGTGTCCCACATTTGATGTACAGCTCTCGTCCATTCATTCAAAATTGACTAATCAGATGCCTATGAGATGGACTCATTTTCTTCTTTTGCCCTTTTTCTTCAAGTTCCCCACACAATTATCGGTTCAATACCAAAAAAAAAAAAAAAAAACCCCCCAACTTTAAGTCAAGTCCTAAATCTACCCCGAATTTTTTTTTGTCATAAAAAAAATCCCAAACTTTGGGTTCAGTCCCATATTTGTCCTGAACTTTTCTCTTTTTCTTAGAAAAAACCCTAAACTTTAAATACAGTTCCAAATTTACCCAAAATTTTATTTTGTCTAAAAAGAAAAGTTAATACCACGAAAACTCAAAACTGATAGACATGTGACAAATTTACATCAAACTAATTTTTTTGACTATCCTTCATTAGTATTTATTAATTATTGTCAAATTGATGAGTTAAATGACACGCGGCAATTGACGGGTGTATTAATTTGGAATTTTACCATCCATTTATACAAAAAAAAAAAATCATTGACTTTTGATATATTCTATAATCTACCCGGTGGTCCAGTCCCAACTTAAAGTGGCATTTTCACATCGATAATAAATACATATCGGCAATGCGGACATGGAAAATTATCTTTAAAATAAAATCGTTATAGGATATTAAAAAAATAGGAACTATTAACCGTGACTTTTGAACAGAGGACTAACGGGGGCAAATTTAGGATTAGAGTAAAAATTGATGATTTTCTTTTTGACAAAAAAAAAATTGGGATAGATTTGAGATTGGAACTAAAGTTTGGGGTTTTTTTTAGACAAAAGAAAAGTTTGGGACATATTTAGGACTAGGTCTAAAGTTTAAGGTTTTTTCTAAGACAAAAAAAGTTTGGGTAAATTTGGGATTGAACCTAAAGTTTGGGATTTTTTATAAGACAAAAAAAGTTCAAGATAAATTTGGGATTAAATCTAAAGTTTGGATTTTTTTTTTTTTTTGGAATTGACCCCACAATTATATGAGCTTGCACGAAATCACGTGGTTCGTGATTCACGTTCTATCCTAAAAGATTTTGGCAGAAAGTTGAATCACTTTGGTGTCCTACAACTTGATGTACAGCTGTTGTCTCTTCATTCAAAATTAACTGATTAAATATCTGTTGGTGTTGGTGAGTTCCTGCACATTTGTCAATTATTCTACCGACAGTAGAGAAATAAACTTACAGAACACTTCAATTAATAGCTTATTTAATTGTACTTAAAATGATTTACCAATTTCCTTGCAAAATTTGAAATCAAGTAGGTGTTTTAAGCTTCGAAAAATGATTGGTACATGTATAGGACATTCTAGCATGTTTTCCTAGATCTCGGATGTTTAATATTAAAAACTTTTAAATTGCGAGAGCCATAAGAAAAAAAAAATTAAGTAACGTCATTTTTTTCCTCAAACCTTCATTTGAGATCATCTTAGATTAAGAAAAGAAAGGATGAAGTAAATTCTCCATGCCCGTTAAAAGCAGAGGTTTTTTTGTTCTTCTTGTCAATTTTTGAGTTTCTATGAAATAATTCTAGAATCGTTGGTCGTAGCTTAGGTTATGTGGATGAGAATTCTGTTTATAGTAACTAAACCGAAAAAGAAAAAAGTCTAGCCAAAGTGAGTACATGTAGATCAAACGAATAACTACATGCATGAAACTTGTAAAATTTTCTCCATCTGACGTTAATTTTATGAGGTCGGTACTCATATCAGCAGACTTCATTAACACATGACGTTGAACATTTAGTTCAACTAACTAATCAAATCGATTGTTTCGTGAAACCCACTCTCGCTCCCCAACCCAGCAAATCTTGGGTCAAAATGTCCATATATACATATTAAGATGGTTCCTTGCTTATTTATCCAAAGACATTGTTGATAAAAACTCTTAATATATTTTAGAGTTGACAAAACTATCCGTAACTTATATTAATCTTGATAAATGCAAGAGTTGTTTGTGTTTCAAGTAATATCCGTGTCAAAGGGACCTTTGATATGATTAGTGAAAAGACTCTAATTGACTAGAAGAACCTATAGGGAGTTTATATATAAACTTGGAAATACCAAGGTGTTAAGTTTATAGGATCTATATCACTATCACACTTGAAGCGTTTCGAGAAGAATAGTTGAATATGGAAGCTAGATGTAATCAGAGCTGGATATCAGCATAGTACTGCGATAACTTAATATAATCAAAAGCCCGGCGAAAACCTGATATCACTACACTACTGGAAAGCTGAATATAACTAGTGATCATGGATATAAGTGGACAACTTATATTACCTAGAACGACAATCTTGTCACAATTTTCAAGATAATTTTTGAGAGATATTTCATCTCATCCTTTGAGAGCTTATGATCTTGTATGGATTCCTAAATTAGAATATTTTGATTGACCATCAATTAATGATTATCTATGTAGAATAAGTCAAATTGTGTGATATATCTTGACCAATTGCATTCATCTCCAAGGCAAGATACTTTCCTTAGTAGAAGCACTCTACCTTTGGAAACTAAGATTTGATTGTATGGGTGACCAAGTGTACGGAAATTTTGATTAATTAATCTCAACGGCTACCTTAATCTTCTCAACAATTGTCCAATGGCTATATTGAAGATTGATCCTCTTGAAGATTATGCAATGGGAAGATTGGATACTAAGGAATATAGAAGAAGCCTAAGGCGTTAGAGAGAGAAATTTATCAAGAGTTCATGATTCCAAATTTCAAGAGAGCTTTACATTATTTTCTATTGCTTCCTGTGAGTTTTAACATTGTAATTATTAGGAGTGTGAAAGTTTGCTCTTCGGTGTGAGATTATGAGATCTATAAGCTTGGATATAAGTAGCATCGGCTTCAAGAAGAAATCTTGAGTACAAGTGGCACATTCTACTGTAATTTCTCAACAATTGACAAGTAGAATCCAACTAGTAAGATGTTAGTTTTGATAATGGATGTAGGCTTTGTGACATTCTGATTTTCAACCCTGTTTTCGGTGAAATGAATGGGGCTTTTCATCGATGCACCTATAGTCGTTTTCTCTGAGCTGATCACTTACGAGATAACTAATTTATCAGGTGAAGCCATTAAGGAATCTAAACATGACAGACTTGAGAATTCGACCAGAAATCGACTGCTCAACCGTGCTAATTTGCAATGGTCAATATGGCACCGTTAAAATCGATTGGAGATCGGAGATATGTCGATTCGACAGAAGCATGTAATTAAAGTGTGGTTGATTCCACCTAATTGCAAAATTCTCGTTGAACGGCACTAAACCGATTTTTCTATCGTTAATGTACCACGTGCCCGTATTTGAAACATCAAGATTTTCATGACAACCGAGAGTCGGCTATGAGTCGAAGATGTACAATGTGGCTCGAAAATAATTGACTATGGGTCAAATATGCTAACAATTCCTAAAAGCTACCTAGTAGGTTATGTCACGCTAAAATCGTGTTTGGTTGAAATTAACCACAAAATTGAACTAGATTTCAAAAATTAAAAATTCTGTCATGTCACGATTTATTTTAAGAACGTCAACTCATCTTCCGAACAATTTTTCGGCAAGCCCGGATTTTCTATGAAAAATGAAAATTGGACGATTTTGGACCGGTAAATTCGGATGGCCCTTTTTGAGTGCGTTTTTGGCCATCAAGATGGATCAATTGGCGAGGGAAATTGTGGAAAGTGGTGTGGGCTCCTACCTTGGCAAGTTGGCCATTGATTTGAGGCCAATTGGTGAGGAATTGAATTGGAATTGAAGGGAAATGTTTGGAAATTCGTATGCCTAGGTGGGGTGCAACATTTCAGCACCATTTGAAGCTTCTTGGAGAAGTCTTGGAAGGGAAATTGGCTGAGAATAGGGCTGTGGACTTTTGAGGTAAGAACTCAAGTGGTTTTGGGATATTTTGGAGAAGCATTGAAGGCTTGGTCCCCTTTACTAGCTGCAGTAGCCCTTCTTCTTCCTTCTTGCTTCCTTGGTGCTCCATTGTTGTTGTTTGAGAGCCTTAGAACTAGAGAGAACCAGCCAGCACCTCTTGTCGCCGAGCCAGGCACCGCCGAGCAGCCTCACGCCCGTCTAAGCCTGCAGGAGCCGCTCGACCGCGCCCACACGCCGTCCCGTGTCCTGCGTGTCTAGGCTGCCCATCTTGCACTTGCTTGCCGTCCACCTAGCCTCCTATTGCGTCCTCGAGTCGTTGTTCACCATTCCAACTGCTTGAGCCACCACCGTCGGCCCCTGCTCATGTCGCCTTCTTGCCGTGGCTGTCCCAGCGCCATCCTAGCCCCTCGACTAGCCCCTTTGATTCAGCCACATAACCGAAGGCTAGTTGAGACAGTGAGGCTTCCTGGCCCTTTTCCGGGCCCTTCCAAGCCTTGTTGGGTGTCGCCGTAGGCCCATGTTTCACTCACCTCTGCGTTGCCGTTGCCGTGAACTCATCGGCTCGCAAATCCGGTGAGTTTACTTGCTAAACCTTGCTTAGGGGTTAATTATGCTTAGAGTAGGATTAGTTTAGACTAAGATAGGTTTATGTGGATTAGTTAGTTTAATTAGTGATTTAGTTGGTTAATTAGGCCAATTAGGTGGTTAGATTAGTTAAAGGTTAATTAGATTGTATGATTTATCTAGCTTAGTGCATTATTTAATTAGGTCCAATTATGTGGTTAGATTAGTGTTTAAAGCTTAATTAGTGTTTTATTGAATTAAATTGCATTTATTTAATTAATTTTTACAATTTATTTAATTATTTAATATTTTCTTGAAATTATATCGGGATAGCCAGTCCTCAGAATTTTGTGCTGATTGTCATAGTGCAATTAGTTTATGCAATTGAGTGATGATTATTGATTTTCAGTTATTATTTCAAAATTATGAAATTTTGGTATTTAATTAGAAAATACCGGGTGTTCGGTTTTAATACCAAAAATGTTTTTCAATATTATATCAAATAGTGAGATTTTTAAAATGAATTATATCACTTTTTATGGTTCGATTGACCATGTATCCACACAAGATTATTTTACCGAGTGTTTTTAATACGAAGAAAATAGGCCAAGTGCATTATTTTAATTGAGGCATTTGAGTGCAATGCATGGTGTCCTTGGCTGGAATTGAATGGTTGTGTGTTGGTTATATGAACCTATCGCGAGCGTTTACGCCGGGTGATGCTCCTATATGGAATGCCCTTAACAACG